>JAWZYV010012845.1:0-434718 GCA_038373885.1 Cheiracanthium punctorium | reverse complement strand
AGTATTCTTATTACGGCCTTATAAAGGGTTAAGATTCCTGATTAAAATTTAGAAAACAAAATAAATATTCTGTATTTGAACTGAAAAGAAATTATGATTTATATGAAAGTCATTAGTATTATCTGCATTTCACTATAAAACAATAATAGCATGTATTACCATAATTTTAAATGTTCATTTAATTCTACAGCAAGTAGAATGACAAGAGTGTGGAATTTGAACACTGTATAACTAAACCATGCATAATATCCCATTTCCTTTTAATAACGTAATTCTTAAATAATAAATTGGATTTTAACGATTAAATTATTCTATAGGTAAGTCCTGATGGACTGTGCATATTATACTTCCTTCTATCATGATATTTATCCGAAATGTATATCGCCTAAAGTCACTTTCTATAATGAAAACCTTAAAGAACTCTCGAAAACTTTTGTGACTTTTAATGTAGGAAATGTCTCTTGAACTCACGTGAAAAGCAAAAATAATTTCAGGAGAAAGGGAATTTAAAAAGTGTTTTGAAAATATTTAAACCGAACTATTGTCGTACAAAAGCAAACAAAACACAATATCTCTGTCTAATTCTGAAGAAACATTTTTCTGAAAACTTCATAGGAACTTTTTTTTTTAGTTTAGCTCACATTTCTCAACCAACAATTTATCATAAGTTATTATAATTTTTCTTCATATTTTCAGGGGACAAAACATTCGTTCTTAAAATACTAAATTCTAAATTTGAAAATATTCAGAACTGGTCCAAATTTTTTCAGGAAGCATCTTGAGTAAATAGACATTTCGAAAAAAAGAAGATGCAGACATAAACCTTATTCGTATTCTGAACGCATACAGACTGTTTTAAGTACCACCTACAAAATGTAAGGACTTTTTTTTAACTCGTTCAGATTTGCTTTTGAGAAAGTAAAATCCCATGTCAACAAAAGCAATTCGAAAAATTCCAGCATTTGTCAGAATGTATTCTTTGAATTTCTTATTGTTATTTATGCACTTCTTGCTCCTGTCTAGTCTGCATTGACGAATGAAAATAAAATGTGTCAAAGTTTGTATACACAGAAAGACGTGGACTATATCTTCCAAGAAATACATAAAAAATATTTTTCTTCGATTGTAAAAGTGGCTGTTTTTGTTTTCCACTATAAAAGTTCTATATATTTTTTTTCTTCACGTTTTTTTTGTAAAGGCTGGACTTGCAGTATATATATATATATATATATATATATATATATATATATATAATATATATATAATATATATATATATAATATATATATATATAATATATATATATATATATATATATATATATATATATATAATATATATATATATATATATATATTATATATATATATATATATATATATAATATATTTATATATATATATATATATACATATAATATATATATATATACATAATAATATATATATATATATATTATATATTTATATATATATATATATATATATATATATATATTACAAGTCCATCATATATATATCATATATTATTATATATATATATATATGAATATATAATATTAGTAATATTCATATATATTAATATAGCATCAGTTTTGAATAACTAATCGTGTATATGTATGTGTTTATACACATTTCATTGATATTCTGAAACAATTTTCAATTATAGTGGTATTTCCACAGCAATTTTCGGGATTTTAAAAATGATACTGTAACATATCATGCATTTATAAAATACTCAAGAAAGCTAAATTTGCAGAATATTTTGCAATATTCTACCAAATAAATGACACAGAGTCTCACTAAAGCATTCGGGGACCCTAGGCCTATCACATTCTTGTCCCCTCTACGGTTATACCTTGCTGATACACATAATCAAGATGTGCTAATATTTGGATGTTAAATTCCTTCTTCTTCAAAAATTTTTAATACTCAGAAGTTATGCTTCAAATGACGTCTCCTCGATGAATGGTATATAGTTGTATATAAATTGGACTTTAACATAACGTATGTTTTATCCCTGAATCCACTGTAAACTAACATTTTTGCAAGGCGGCATGCGTTTTAAAATTGCAGCTGATATTTTTATACTAATTTTTAAGAATCGAACTTAAACTATTTTAATCATTTTAGGGGCCCTAAAATTTATAGGCCCTACGCCGATGTTGACTTGGCATGTGCGATTATCAGGCACTGCACATGCTACGTACTTTTTGCTTTTCATACAAACAAGCTATGACTATTTTAATAAAACACTTTTTGCAACATTTTTATTTATTAGTTACGATGGTAAGTGATTTTTTTATCATGTTTATGCCAATATATTTTTCTTTTAACTAACCAACAACCTAATTAATAATAAAAACAAGTGTATAATTTTCAACATTCTTGATGGTATTTAATTAAATGCATACTCTGTATCATTAGTACTTTTTTTTTAATTTTAAAATGTCAGCATATTTTGAGCTAAAATGGATCTTTGGCTTCTTGAAAATACTTATTTATATGCATTACTTTTATCTAATAGTTTGGCATAAAAAGAAGGAATAATGCTATAAGTAATTGTGTTAGTACAACACTTTCAGCTATGTTCCTCTTTTTCTTTTTAATGGCTTTAATGTACTTGGATGATTAATATTTATAATTTCTAAAGAGAAATTATTATATAATTAAAAATGGGAAACAGAAAATTTTCTACAAACTAAATGAGATGCTTTATAAATTCTCTTTACGTATTACACAAAATTTTCAAGTAATCATATAATGCGAAATCTTAAAATATTATTGCACTATTTTTTTAAAGCTCACATACAGTGCGTCTCTAACATTCCAGGTATTCAATAACGAGATATTTATGTTTTTTTAAATGATAACTTAATTTTATAGCATAAGATACAAATAAAATTTATTTGTGATTCATAAATAAATACTGATTTAATTACTATCTCTTGAAAAGAGGATTTCCCTGCGTATAACAAGAAAAACGTTAGAGTAATTCATCTTTAAAGCTTGAAAAGCATATAACGATAACAACAAAAAGGAACCGTAGTCTCCAAACTTAATTTTTATTTTTCATTAAATTTCAATTTCAACAATTTCAGTGATCTTGAATATATTCCCTAATCTAATATAGAAGCTTCACTTTAATAATTTAAAGCATCAAAATGCGGACGCCAAAGCAGAAGAGGATGTTGGGGAAAAAGAAAAAAAGAGTCCTTCAGCTCGAACTCTTATGGCAATATTAATGATATTCTGCGCAATAACTGAATTCTTGATTAGAAGGAAGCAGAACGAGTTTACTAAAAGGCTTTAAAAGTCACTGGAACGTTACGCTTTTGAAGGAGGTTTCATCAACGTACGTGGGAGGGGGCTAGTGGAGAAGCCGATGATGAGGGGGAAAAAATGTTCATGTGAATAAGGAGCTAGCGTGATGCAAAGGAGGATAAAAAAATGAAGGACGTACTTTGAGATCCCCTTTGATAAATGACTTGACACTAGCTCTTCGGGTACTATCGATTTTGAAGAAAAAAATAAGTTCAAGAGATCATTTGCAACTTAGGATTTAAGTACATTAAGAAGAATGATGTCCTATTTGAATGAATTGGAGGGAAAAAAGAAGGAACTTGATATTGTTGATACTACTGAAAGAGTCTCAACGCTGATGCTTTTTACTGCAACTTGTTGTATCTTATACAATACGCATTTGATTAATTATTTTGTGAAAGTACATCTCTCCTGGAACGGAAGAAAATAGTGTGCAAAGTGATGAATGAAGCGCTATTATTATTCAATGATTATCTTCAATTTTGTAACATTGTATTGGCGTTTTTGAATTTAGCCTACTTGTCGGTAGCTATAGAGTAATATATTTGGTACTGGATCTCATTTCATGCGTGTAGAAATATACGATAAATTTGAATGCGAAAGAAAAAACGCAAAGTAATTTTCTGTAACAAATTTGAAAAAATCTTTATGATTTATTACTTTTTCAATTTATAAAGAACAAAAAACCTTACTCCGATGTTAATAGAAAGGCAGAAGCGCAACAAAAATATGTATTTCGTTGGGGGTGTTATTTCCCCATGAATCCACATTTCCCCGTGATTATAGAAGACAAGTCCGCTGTTGTACAAATGCCAAGTTCCTAATTGGATAAACGAAAAACCGAAGTCTTACTTCTTAGCATTTATTGAATGTTATTTCTACCCTTATTAAGAAGGCAAGTAATGTAAGCAATAACGAACATCATTTCTTCTTTTCACGCTACGACTACATGGCAAAAAAATCTTTCGCTGAATTTAAATTTACCACGGAATTTCAATTCCCCATAGCAATTCCATCAGTGAAAACGCTTCTAAAGAGTGACGGACAGGATTATGTGAATGTTCACATTCATCATGGAAATTCGGCATTCTCCGGATTTCGGACTTTTACGGGGACATATATTCCCAAAATTGTCCGGATGGAAATTCCTTATCCTTACTAATTGTGGAGATTTAAATTAGAACAAACAATAAAAGCAATAACAGTCTTTGATTCTTATGGTGTTCTGGAAACAAAGGTTGTGGGAGATATCCCCTTTTATCTTTCAACCGGTTTATTTTAAACAAAACATATTGCAATGCGCAAATTAACTCTGCACACTACTTCTAAGCAATGTCACTTGGATGCAAAATTTACGGAGCTAAATATCTAAATAAATTGCCTCTCTAAAAAGGTCGAATAAATATCATTTTTATATGAATATGATGACTTTTGCTAAAAATCTGATATATCTTAAAAGTAGATGGAACATAATAGTGGGTGCCCCATAATGATTGTGACAAACTTGAAGGAGAGTTAAGACAAATAATAAAGCCTCAGAATCACATAGCAATGTGAGTCTTCATGTGACCTCTTCATGTTATAGAGGAACATGATATTTAATAAGCACATTGGAACAAGTGCTGAAATAATAGCTATTCTCCCCCACATTGTTTAACAAAAACTAATGTATCTTCACAAAAAATCGTGACTAAAATTTATAGATTAAAAATTATACAATATACCATTGATGAAATTTTTAGAACAAAGCCCATTGTTTATTAAACTTAGCTAAGAAATTAGACTTATACTTCAACACTTTACCAAAGTGATATGTGACTCACCTCCTCTTAAAGTTTGTCCTAATCGTTTTGGAAAACATCGCAGTTATAAAGACCACGGCTTCAAAATAGTGCATCGATACCAAATTCAATTGTTAATATGAGTTTACAACATATTCTTGTTACAATTGTTACAAGAATAACTTCTAGGGATTCATTTTATATTTTGCAACTTAAAACTTGCAACTTAAATTATTTAATATAGCAAATGTTTATTTGACTCTTACGCATATATACAAGGTATTCCCCTTTCAGGAAGATAGTTCACGTGTTGCATTGCCCTAACCAATAACCAGACATTAATCACGGTTAAAAAAGTACTTTACTTATGATATAAATCGCCATTTTCTTAAAATTGTTTGTATTATTATCACATAAGTACAAAAACATTATGTGTAGTGCAATTTTTTTAAAATAATGTTTCATAATATATTCTGACTACATCCTATATTTTCTAAAAAACTTGATTTTTGTTCAGCGTATATTCACTAGTTGGTTATTTGGATTTCAAGGAATTTTTCATTTGAAATATACGCAAAAAAAAAATTAAAATTATTTTTTGTATCTTTATAACTTATTGGACGTTTGCTTTTCTTAAGAGGTGTCATATGCTCTCTGTCGTAACATATTTTAAATATTTATATAAAAAATCTCATACTGGTTAAATTTGTTACTACCAGCAAAAATTAGAAGCACATTCATTTCATTTAATGACTTTCCAAGTGAACATTCAATTTAGCAAATTATCTGAAACGAATGTTCTGCTTGTACATTCTTATTCAATAACGTGAGTAAGTCCTGCGATAACACTCCAAAATTTCAATTTCTAAACATACTTCTATGTTAATTTACTGTTTTGGGTTAATGTACCACGCAAAGCAATAAATTATTCATAGCCATAGCACATCCTTTTGAGAGAGGTACACTTGGATTAGTTCTGGATTTGTGAATTGTGTGTCAAACACAATTTGTCAATCTTAAATATATATAACAGATCTGCACACATCCTGAGGCATCTTGTAGAATTAGAACCTAGTAATGAATACTTGAGAATTGAATATGTACGTATTATACCAAACAGTTCACAAAGGAATATTGAATAAATCATTTGAAGCAACGCGGTGGATTGTTCTACGGCATTGTGGTGGATGCTTGTTAATGTGAAACCACACGGGCCTATCGAGCATGCGTACCTTAAATGCAGCTATCAAATACAGTTTGCGTTGACATCTTAGGTTACATTTCTAACATGCCTATGTATCACACATGTTAGCATGCATGTGAATTACACATTTGAATAAAGAAGAAAAGAAATTTAAAAAAAAAATAAACGTTTTCTTACTCATACAATCGAAATATTTAATAACACAGAAATGTAAAAATAAATAAATAAGTAAACACATAAAATCCTGGCACCTTTATTTTTAACATATGTGCAGTCAAATAAGCACTGAACATTTTTTAACGTTAAGTAATCCTCACTACGTAAATATATTGTTAGTTTATATTTTGCACAACATAAACCAATCTGAGCAATTATTACAGATTCTACTTCAATTGTGATTCAAGCATATTTACAAAAAATTAATTATGTAGACTCTTGAAAAGAAAGTGCTACAAATGCTGTTTTAAATATTTATTACCATCTGGTAAGTTCACACAGAAATCAAGAACGCATATCATAAGAAATTAGTAAATGATTATTTGCAGAATTAAAAAAAAATATGTATAACTTCTACATATACTAATACTTGCAAGCATTCCTCAGAAAAATAAGAATATTGAAAATTCCATCAGCAGCATTACATCTTTTATCTCAGGTTTTAGCACATTACAAAGAAAAATTGTTCGTAAAAAGAAACTTTAAAAAGTAAGAGTTTCCCTAGAAGAATTTTTGAAAGCTTTCCGAATTTTCATAGACTTTATTGTAGCTTGTTGACTCCCAAAAGATTTTTTGTCCTATTATCCAAACACCATTTCTAAATCTAGATTACTTTTATGTATTTCATCTTAGACCGTAAAAAAATGCTCAGAAACACTCTTCTAGAATATAAAAAAAGAAAATAACAAGAATTAAAAGGACAAGAAAAATGAAATGCGTATTTCTGGGCAACCATGAAAGTTCATTTCATGGTAGAAGGGATTTGCCAGACTCCAGTCCAAAAATTCCTGACAGGAAAAATATAATGTTACGGTAATTCCCTTACTCATATGAGAATTTCCAGATCTTTGATCTGGCTTTAGTAGCGTGAGGTGTTTTTGGCAGATATAATTCGAACAGAAATTTTAAAAACAAGTCGCATTCGTTTCTTTATTAAAGAAGTAAAATATACAGTATTCTGAAAAAAAAAAAAAAAAAAAAAAAAAAAAAAACTCTTTTAAAACGTTTCATGGCCTCGACTTTTGAAAATAAATATGAATTGCAGAAAGAGTCGCTTTTTCTACCTGAAGTACCATTTTTCTTATGTTTTAGTTTTGGATTATTTAAAATGTTGAATAACATTTTTTTGAAGATATTTATAGCAGGTGTTTTCGTAACTGCATACTGCTGAAACATTTAATTGGGTCTAGTGAAGTTTGCTACTACATGAAATAACAAAAAAAATAATTCCATTTTAGAATGGCTCATACCATTATAATATGTTTCATCTTAAAATGTTACGACATACACACAGAAGACAGAAACTTCGACATATAATGATATTCTAGGCATGGGCGTCTGCAGAATATTTCCCAGGGGGGCAAAGACTACTTTGACGTTTGGTTACCATGTTGAAAAGAGCAAAAAAGTCAAGGGAAAACACTGCATAAAAAAATCCAGGGGGGAGGCATCGCCCCCCCTTGCCCTTTGCTGCCGGCGCCCATGATTCTAGGATAAGTACTATTTCCCTTATAACATGAACAGTTTTGAATGCAGCTAGTGAATAACAGCATGCATAATTGGGGTGCATGTTTCTCCCCCGTCTACTTCTGGGAGAATGCATAATACGCCTTATAATGAAATGATGGTGTTTTGAGGTCATTTTCAGATGAGAATTTTCAAATCAAGAACAAAAATTTAAAATCCTCAACAGAAAGCACGTTGCAGTTCCAGAAAAGGTATTTTTTAATGCATGATTCTCATAGCTATATAGCATACGAATTATTAATAATCCAAGTAATATCAACAATTGTGCATGGTATGATTAAAGTTACATGGAGTCCCATAACTATTGATATAAAATTTAAGGGGAGATAAGGCGCATAATAAGGAATCCGAATCGCATAAAAGTATGGGATCAGAAGAGCCAGTGCACACTGAGACGTTACAATTGTTCTAAGTACAAAATTTCAACATTTGACGGGTAGAAGTTTTAGAGTTACACGAAATACAAAATTATTTTTAACGCCAATTTGGGCGATGTTTCAACAAAACTCTCCAAGTTCGCTGACAAATGGCGAGATTTTGGGCTTGGACAAAACAATGACTGACTGCAGACGTAATATGTTGAATATGTCCACAGACATTAATGTATTGAAATTCTTTTGGGTGGTCCTGTAGATAAACTGCGGTAGATTGTGAAATCGACATTCACAACTACATCTTATGAAATTTGAACATTCTACAACTAATAGTTTTTCAGATATGAGAGTTAAATACATACACGTGTACACCAAAATTCGCCAATCTTGGCAATTTTTGGTGAAATTTTTCAGGAAGGCACATTACCGTGGTCGGACCATTACCCAACTGTGTTGTAGGACGGTATTGTGCTTGAAATGAACGAATGTCCGTAAAACTGCTCTTGACCGTAAACATATGGATCCACCCCAATATTGACATCTAACAGAATCCTAACAAAACCATATAATACCACAATAAATGTTAAACACCCACTATCGAGCAGATACACTCAGTAGCTACGTCCCCCCCCCCCTTCAAATAGTTATACGCCACCAGCGATTGTGTGAAATAGTGAGATGTGTGTGTGCATGTTACATGACTTAGTTTATAGTGAGTGTTGGTCCGCCTTCAACGCTACGTCACTTCGGCTCCTCTAATGGTAAAACTAGTGTGTTGGCCTCTAAATATAGAGTTTCAACATTTTACGACCAATAGTTTTTGAGATATGCATGTTACATACACTACGTACGTACAGACGGCAAGGTAAAAACTGGTAAAAATAGACTCGCGGTTGGTCAAAATGGGTTGCGCATGCATTTATATGAATGTTCATGCTAGTGCACGATGAGATGCATTGCACAAATTCAAAAAAGTAAATTTAGAGGTATTCAAAATCATTTTTTTTTCGTCGAAGTCTGGCTCCCCAAATTTTTCGCGTTCGCATTACTTCCTTATATTACGTACAAGGAAGTAAAAAATAATAATTGGAACTAAAACGTATATTCTTCTTCTGTGCTGTTTCTTTCAGCACTGGCATTACTGCATGGTATTTCCACCTGTGACGCCTCTCCTTTGCACATGCAAATGGTTTTGGCCAGCTGCAAATTCCTGCGGGTTTTACTCTTACGCGGTAAGAGCCGCCTGTTGGGGCATCCGAATTCCAGAGATTTCTACATTTTCCTGTTTTTTGAATTGCTTAATCCTTTGAGGCGCAACCCTTTCCCAATGCTGAAAAAAGCGCAGCCGTTGCCATCGCTCGACTTAACTACCAGCAAGATGGCGGACGATCGAAACGTTCATCGCGTGCCACAGATCTAGAGACCCTTTTTTGACGACAGCTGGCTGTGCTCGCGCACAGCCAGCTGTCGTCAAAAAAGGGTCTCTAGATCTGTGGCACGCGATGAACGTTTCGATCGTCCGCCATCTTGCTGGTAGTTAAGTCGAGCGATGGCAACGGCTGCCCTTTTTTCAGCATTGAGCAATCGATCCAGCTGTTCTCGCCTTCTTCCATTTTTCAGCAGATGTCAGTGCTGTTAAAAATAATCGTGACCATTTTTATACGGGAAATGACGTGCTAAAAGGTAAAGGATTCTCATGGAGCTATGTCACCCGCCACTATTTTTATAGAAATCAAATCTACTCTTCGTGACTGGCAACAATCAAAACGTCAACAGTTTGGTGGTCTCAGAGCGAAACCACTGCGCGTTAAAGGGTTAAACGTCTCCTGTAACGGTCTTTAACAGTTGGACTGGAAGGTTGCTCAGTTAGTTGAGATGGCTCTCTCCCCACCGGACCGTGATATGAGGGAGTAAAATTGAAGCAAATTTTGTACTTTTACTCTCCGTTAAATTTTGATAAGCGTTTAAATTGTTATTGAAAATATCCTTTACTCCCGAATTTTGCAAATTTGTGATGTTCAGATGGCGTAAATTAAGCAATGTGTCTCAAGTCCAAAGAGGATCTAGGTGAAAATCCTTATTCTGCAGGGATTGCGCCCTTCTGAAGTAAATTTTTACTTTCCGAACAGGTACCATGTGAGGGAAGTATTGTAATCATGACACAATTAGACTTCGAGATTTCGGTGTATTCACAAACTTTAAGGTCTTATGAATTTATTTATGCTATTTTTACGAGATGTATGTATGAATGTGTATGTGTGTTTATCTGTGTGTACGTGAGTGAACATGATACCTCCTGAAAGGGGCATTCGATTCAGCTCAAATTGGGTATATATGTTATAAAATACCATTGTAAGATCGGTGTTGATTTTTATGTGTATAGAACTTATAGGTTTTCTACAGGGCAACAACAAAGACTTCTTTTACATTATGGCGCATGGGGGGGAATTCTTGAAGGTGCGCTAGCGTTTAAACGGTACATTCAATGGAGCTCAAATTAGGTATATATGTTATAAACCACCATCGTAATACCGATATTGATTTTGTGTGATAGGTCTTATAGTTTTTTCTATAGGGCTACGACAAATATTTCTTTTACATTATGGCATATGGGGAGAAATTCTTGAAAGTGCGCAAGCGTTTAAACGGTGCATTCGATTGAGCTTCAATTTGGTATATATGAATTATTCATCGATTAAAATTTATTTAAATGCTTGGTATTGATCTTAATCCTAACAGTTCGGAAAATCGAGTGGAGTCACTGCAAGTTTTTCTTTTTAAATTATTGGGTACTTACCTCGCTTTCGAAACGTTTGTGTGATCCTATTAAAGAAATAAAACGGCATGCGGCATCGAAAGTGCATTTTTTTAAAACTACATTATCGTGTACATATATGTAATAATTTCCTACTATGTACTGCAATACAGTAATCTGCAAATTCTATTTTCTATAAAATAATTAAATATTCAAAATCCACGTAGTCTCTGGAACAAATTAAACAAGAACTCTCAAAACAGGCGCTCGGTACAGGATGCTAATACCTCAACATCTTAACGCATGTTCTTTCAGTTCTGATTTAAAAATAAGCTTGAAACTCCTTCTTCAGAATTGCAAACTAAAATTACCTTCGAGCCTAGAATAATCTACTGCATTTTTGGTGTTAAAATCCTTTAAGCTCATGAGCAAAGGGGAAAAAAATCCGAAAGTTGTAATGATTCATTCGGCGACGCCGCTTAATACTGTGCTAGCTTAAGGGGATGCTAATTCGTGTAATCCGAAGCTTGCCGAATGTTCTCTCAGCACTTTCTTCTTTCTTATTCATTTATCTTTAAAGGTAATGCTTCCGAGATCAATACAAATTAGAGAGGTATGTTTTCGCTTATACATACCTGCCATGTTATACAACTGCTCTATTTCCGCATATTCAATTATTTCTTTTCTAAAATTTGAATAATTCGAGATTCTTTTATGTATCAAAACTAGGAGAATTAATAAAATTCCAATTAACAATGTCGATGCTCATTAAGGAGGTGCATCTCTTTGGTAGAATGATGAATAATTTGACTTTTCAGGTTAAATTAAACGGGATTCAACGGTAATTTTATTTTCGCATCGAGGATGTAAACATGCTTTTCGTATTAGTTTCCTAATTATATACAAGTTATAGTTTATGCAGCTTTGTAATAAAATTTTTAAGCGAAGTGATATTTTCTTCACAAATTATCATATAATGATAAATGCTTGCAATATTGCATTTTAAAAATTTGAAGTACAGCGAAAAACATTTAACGCGAAACGGAGGGGCCAAAATATTTTTTCGTGTTAAATGATTCGTAAAAAAAGAGAAAAAAAATTCACCCACATTTTCGATGCTATATTTTATTTCTATTTCCTGTTATGCTAAAAGTAGGTTGCATTTATCGGGATTAAAAGCAATATATATATATATATATATATATATATATATATATATATATATATATATATATATATATATTTGGAGGGGAAAAAAATCAGTTATATTTTTATGAAATGTATTTTTCTTAGAAATAGGGCGAGAAGTCTGATCGAGATGTTACTTATAGGATGGCTACTGTGGAAAAAACGTGAAAAGGGGACCTTGAAGGTAGAGGTGCCGATTTCCAGAAGTTAAGCATTTCTACAAATACATTCTACTGATCTGTCTCAAACATACTACTGAAAATCAAAAACGAACGTTTGTTCGTGTTAAGCAATTTTGTTTTGTGTTAAAAGAAGGAAAAAAATTATTCAATTGTTCAATTTACGTTCCGGACCACTGTTTCAGTTCGTTTAAACCGATTTTTCATGCTAAGAGTTTTCGTATTGAACGTATTTCAAGGTATTTTCAATGGACGCTTTCTGATTCAAGTGCTCTAATTTCAGGCAATTTTTTTAAATGGTGAATATCATTTCTTAGTTAACATTTACTTACACGAAGAGACTTTTTTTATGTGTTTCTCTGAGATCCTAATTAATTAATGATTCTTTATGGAAAAAACGCTTCGCTTATATGACATTAAATTTACTTCATATGCCTTTTTTCATCACAGAAGACGTCTTTCTGCTGTCTAATTACATAGCACAAAAAGAAAAAAAAATAAAATCCATTTTTGATTATTGAAGTCTCCCAACTGCAACCGCTTGACGAGGAGAGTAAAGTTGTATTTCTGTCATTTCAACAAGCTTTAGACCCTAAGCCAAGAAGTATAAAAATTCACTTCTAAGGAGTAACTTCTCAGAGAGTGAAACAGGACAGGACGAATTCATATTCTTGAGTTATGAAATCATCTGAGTGAAATAGCAGCCAAACTCTTCATACTGAGGAGGTTTGAACTCCTAAAGAATAAAATGAAGGAGAATCATTACTTCTTCTAGAATTTGTATCTCATAAAGAGTGAATTGGCAGCAATAGCATTCGATCTCTCGAGGTTGGAACTGGTAAACAGTGAAATGGATTCTAATATATACCTATATAGAGTTGTGAACACCTAATGAGTACGAGTGTAACCAACTATTTCATATTCTGGAGGTTTAAGAAGTGAAATGGAGAAGTTAAAGCGTGCATTTTATACATTTGTGAAATTCTAAAGAGTTCAATTTAAGCAATAGAATCCATCCTCTGGATATTTCAACGCATAAGGAGTGAGATAGTAGCAAAAACATTCACGCTCTGGAGTTGTGAAGTCCAAAAGAGTGAAATTACAGTAAAAAACACTCATTTTGTATAATTATGAACTCATAGGCGATGTCCGAAAATACACGAAAAACATTCAATGTCTGTCGTTTTGAACTACTAAACATAATTCCATTTGGCGAAATTATTTTGGAATGAGATAATATGCATTTTTTCATAATGTAAATTCCCGTCTTCTTTTTTGTGAAACATTTAATACACACTCCTTTATAAGTCGGATATTCTAGTTACCATTTCACATTTTAAGAATGTATATTTACAATATTGATTTTGAAATGCACGCTTGTCGAAATCATCTTTCTTTTGTACTTTACTTGACCTAAGGTTCAAAATATTAAGCATACTTTTGCAATTATCATATAAGTACAATATCAAAGGAGAAACATCAATTTTCTCACTTAAATTCAAAAGTCATATGAATTTATATATAAAATGTACATTCCTTTTAACAACAGAAGAAAAAGGAAAAACTGAAAAAAAAATTCGTTATGAGGTTTATTTTTTCTTAAATGTATGATTATATTTTGCTTATAAATCCCGAAATTTACTATTAAATATTAACCGGAAAAATAATTATAAATTTAGAAGTAAATATTAAGTTGCATAATTTTCTTACGACTGTCTTTGGCATTTAAAATGCGCATAAAGTGTTCTATAATGTGCATTTTAGCTAGCTGTAAACATCATTTTATTCTTTACAACCATTACAAAATCCTCTTACAATATTTTCTTGCCAACATCTTTCACTAAAACTTTAGAATACCAAAATTAGGCGAATTACTGGATAAAAGAAAATCGCGCGCTCGCGCCATGGAGTTAGTGTGGTGGATTGTAACTAAAAGGATGACGATGCTTTGACGTCATTTTACGATTGTTACATCCTCCCCCTCTGGTTCTGACGACGCCCCGACGAAGAACCAGGAGGCTTTTTCGGTGGTCTACCTCGTTTTCTTATCGGAGCCACTGGTGTAGTGTCCAAATTATGACACAATTTTAATGCTGATGAATGATATGTTGCAAGCGGTTCATGTGGATTATCCAGGCTTGCAATTTCAAATGTAGTAGGCGATCTTTGAGTCAATATCACATATGGTCCATCACGCTTAGGCATGAACTTTGCAGTTTTGTGATTGGAGGCTTTACTCACAGGATGTGAGGTTACCCATACTTTATCTCCCGGTATGAAGTTAGGTCCTTGCTGCCTTTTACGATCAGCATATTTCTTTCTTTGGTCTTGTTTTCTTTCCACTCTTTCCTTAATTTCCTTAGAAATATTAGCAAATCTCTTCAAATAGGGTGTAATTTCTGGCACAAAATTGTCGTTATAAATAACTGCACGTATGTCATGCTGTACGTCATCGACTGTCCGTAGTTCTCGGCCGAACTGCAAATATGCTGCACTTTGTCCGGTGGTATCACATTTGGCAGTGTTCATAGCAAAACGAATTGTTGGAAGCTTTTCTTCCCAAGAGTCATGTTCATTACCCACAAGGATAGCCAATCTCGGTTTCAGATCCCGATTTTTCCTCTCTACAGGGTTAGCTTGAGGATGATAGACAGGAATCAAGCTTTGTTTTATATCCAAGAGGAAACAGAGTTGTTGCATTACACCACTGACAAATTGGCTTCCGTTATCACTAATTAGACGTCTTGGGAGACCATATCTCAAAATAACTTCTTCTAACAACGTCGTTGCACACTCCTTTGCAATGGCTTGCTTTAAGGCAAACAATTCTACCCATCTAGTTGCACAATCTTCAACAATAAATATCCACTTTTTGCCACTTTTACTTTCTGGTAAGGGACCAAAAAGATCAATAGATAGGACTTCAAACCTTTGAGAATAAACAGGAGTTTGCAACAATCCTGATGGTTTTTGATTTGACGGCTTGTACCTGTTGCATTCAGCGCAGTTCTTTACATAGTTTGCAATATATGAACGCATTCCGGTCCAATAGTATCCTTTGGAAATTCTATCATAAGTTCCTTCAGCACAGTAATGACCTGCTGTTGGCGAATCATAGTATCTTTTCATAATCTTTTCTTTCTCGTGCGATGGCACAACAAGCTGTGCCTCTTCCGAATCTGAACTTGGGGAATATCTGTACAAAACACCTTGGTTCATAATGTAACCACGTTCGGTCCAGTTATAATAGTCAACACTTTTTTGGTCACTTTCAAAGCTGTTAATTATCTTTTTCAATTCTTCATCTTTCATTTGGTTAAAACGTAAATCACTTGGTTTACTTGCTGGTATGTCCACAACGACCGAGCAGAGATCATAGCTATCTTTAGGAGGATGTCCACAACTAGGCCGGGACAACATATCAGCTATAACATTCGCCTTTCCAGGTATGTATTCTATCTTCAAATTGAATTCCTGCAATTGCAAAGCCCATCTGGCAAGTCGTCCAGATGGAGACTTAAGACTCATGAGCCATCTTAAAGGCTGGTGGTCTGATGACACAGTAACTTCACTTCCATCAATGTACCCTCGGAACTTGTTAAGAGCCCAAATTACAGCATGTGCCTCACGCTCAGTAGTTGAATAGTTACGTTCTGCAGAATTCAATAATCTACTAGCATACTCACTCGTTCTTCAGAATTCTCCCCCTAGAGGAGCACTGCTCCAAGAGCATAGCTGCTTGCATCAGTTTGAACAATGAATGGTTTTGTTTCATCAGCCTGTTCCAGTATTGGTGCCGAAACCAAGCAGCGTTTTAAAGCTTGAAATGCATTTTCTTCATGGGTACCCCAAAACCACGTTGATTTCTTCTTAGTGAGATTGCTTAACGGTCGAGATAGTTCTGCAAAGTTAGGTATGAATCGTCGATACCATGAACAGGTTTGTAGGAAGGACTGCAGTTGTTTAACATTCTTGGGAGGCGGAATCCGAGTGATGGCTTCAACCTTTTCAGAGTCTACTTCAATGCCATTAGGGGTAATCCAGTGACCTAAGTACTTTACTTTGTTACATGCAAAATTACACTTTTCTCTATTTACAAAAAGTTTCCATTTTTCAAGTCTCTGAAAAACAGCTTCAAGATCTGACATGTGCTGCTCAAAAGTGGATGACAAAACTATAATATCATCCAAATAAGTAAGTATATTTATTCCAGGAAGTCCCTTTCGAAAATTATCCATAAGTCTCTGAAAAGTTGCTGGTGCATTGCGCAGACCAAAAGGCATTCTGCGATAGCGAAATGTTCCTAGAGAACACACGAAAGCTGTTTTGTCACGATCAGGTGCATACACATTTACCTGGTGGTAACCAGAACGTAAGTCAAGGTTAGACATGAATTCAGTACGTTTGGCTTGATGCAAAAGATCGTCCATCCTCGGTAAAGGACAAGAATCGGGTATAGTCACAGAGTTTAGCTTTCTGTAATCGATACAAAGACGTACTTCACCATTCGGTTTTGGAACAAGGACAACTGGTGCCGAGTACGGAGATTCACACTCTTCAATAATTCCTTTCACAAGAAGGTCATCTATTTTAGCCTTCAGCAACTCTCTTTTTGCTGGGGACAACCGATAAGGTGGAACTGACACTGGCGGGTGATTTCCTGTATTAATATGATGCTCTACTAGTGGAGTGGCCTCTCCCCCTGCCTGAAAGATTCTCTCATATTTGCAGAGCAAATCATTGAAAATTTTCTTTTCCTCAGAATCTAATCTTGAACCTTCGCTTTCTCTCAAAGAATAAGAATTTACTTCGATATTTTCGACAGGATCTTCCAGATTTGGACCCTCTTTTGCAAACGAGAATTTGTAACGAGGTGTGTCATCAAAGTACCAAAACCCGCTCTTGATATCTAACACAATACCAGATTTTTGTAAAAAGTCTACACCCAACAGAGTGCGATTTCCCTTAGCATTGGGCAAGAAAATAAGATTCGTAATAAATGTTCGGTTTTGAATCGTAATTGGCACGTCAGCACTCAACACTCTAGACGTAGTTCGATGACCATCAGCTAACTGCATAGAAAGTTCTAGATCCGTGAATATTTGGCCTCTTTCCTTGAGAAATTTATATAAGGATTCTCCACCAATAGAACGGCTAGCACCAGTATCCGCGCAAACAGCTCCAGTTGCTTCAAAAATGGATATGTCTAACAAAATAGTTGGAGGGGGTGAACCCAAACAAGTGTACATATGTACAGAATTAAATCTAGTTTGTTCTTCTCTGTTTTTTGAATAATTTGGACATTTTGCCTTTATGTATCCAGGGTTACCACAACCGTAACATGTTAAAGGATTTCTATCATCTGAGACAGATTTTATTTGTGTTCTTTCACACCATTTAGACTGGTAGTCTCGTTTTGGCGAACTAGTTTTATATCCACTAAATTTCTTTCTAAAATAGACAGAGTCTTTTCCTAAATTATTTCGAATATTTACATAAGCATCAAGCTTTTCAGTTAATTCACTAGGAGAATTCCAGTCTGCCCATTCATCCATAAAATGATCTCTCATTTCTGACGGGGTTTTTCTTTTTATTTGGTCGGAAATTATTAAGTCTTTAAGGCTTTCGAAATCACTGATACCCAGTTCTGAAATACGACCTTCAAGGTATGTCCTTAATTCAAAATAGAAATCTCGCCAAGTACCGTCAGGCGATTTGTTATGCTGACAGAATAACTGTCTGAATTTATCTGCCGTAAGCTTAAACCTTTGTAATAACAAGTTTTTAACGTATTTATAATTCTGAGTCTTCTCATTTGGTTCCCTAGCAATAAGTTTGGCGATATCGGCTGGTAGCACACCGATCAAATAAGCAACCCATTTAGAATCAGGCACATTAAAGAAGTTTAACTGCCTTTCAAACAAATTCAAAAATAAACCCATATCATCTTCCTTTGGACAGAAAACTGGTAAAAGTTTTTGTACTTCCAAGATAGACTTATTCATTTCTACACTAGCACTATTAATTTCGGTTGGCAAGCCTAACCTATGAGCTTCGAGTTGGGACCTAAGCCTTTCTATTTCGAGATTATTGTCATTAATTATTTCTTGTTCTTTTAATTTCCGAACTTCAATTATATTTGATAGGACATCTTTTACAAACACTTCCTCATAATTCTTAGACTTCATAATTAAATTTCTAAGATCTATAATCTTTAAGTCTGTACTAACTTCTTCCTCCCCAATCTCTTGGGCAAGCAGGATTAGATCCTCCTTCCGCGCCTTACCCAAATACGCCATATTTCCTGAATTTAAAGTAAAACGTCACTCACTTATCTGTACCATTTTTTACGTGGGGCACCACTTTTAGCTAGCTGTAAACATCATTTTATTCTTTACAACCATTACAAAATCCTCTTACAATATTTTCTTGCCAACATCTTTCAAAACTTTAGAATACCAAAATTAGGCGAATTACTGGATAAAAGAAAATCGCGCGCTCGCGCCATGGAGTTAGTTGGGTGGATTGTAACTAAAAGGATGACGATGCTTTGACGTCATTTTACGATTGTTACAGCATTACTTTTGTCGAGCTAGTTAATATACTAAATTAAATCACATTACAGAGAATGAAAATACATTTAACACTTCTTTAAAAAATCATAACTCACACCTAATATGAAAAAATATCTTTACATGTAAGATAATATAATATTAGTCAAGTACAATACTGTAATATTAGTCAATTTAAGACATAATATATTACTTATTTTCTCCACTAAACTTACAAAGATAATTCAATTTGCATTATCAGTATCGATCGTGTTGCACATAATGTATTCATCCCAGTGGAAGTACAATAATTAATTTAAACCATTTGATAAATTAGAAGCTGCACGGAAAATATATTAGCGAGAAAACAAATATTTTCTATCATTATACTCGAACAAACATCTCAGGTATGAAATATATAAACGAAATAATAATATTCATATGCAACTCTATACTTAAAACCTTATGAATACAGACTTACACCCGACTGTCAAAACTTAATGTGTACTGAACAGCATTTTATTTTAAATGGGTTAAAGTATCTAAAATATATGAAATTATCTGAGACACATAGTCGTGATGGGTTTCTCAAAAAACGAAAACAACAGTGATCATCTGTTAACCTCTTCAGGATTAGTTCCAAAATTACACGTTAATAAAAAACATCTCAATTAAATTCTATTCATCAAAGTAAATTTCATGTCCACTTTTGCTCTGCATCGCTGCATAAAAGTATGAGTTGACGTTTAAAAAAAATATCCTCCACTTTTTCATTTTTTTTCTTCTCTTTCTTTTAAGGTGTCTGTTTTTCAGGGCTTAATCTCAACGCGTGTAGAAAAAAAAAAAGTATTCATGAATTAGTATTTAAAGCACGTTTCTGTACGAAGTCCTGTGGTACGGACAGTACACGATGATGTGATGTTTCAGTTTGCGGAACGCATTAAGTTTGCACAAAACAGAAACTTAATCCAACACATCCAATATAAAGAAAATGTTCTTTTCGTCTGCGCAAAGATTTAAATTCATTTTTGTTATTTTATATCGATTTATAAAAAGAGTCAGAAATATGTCAAGCAAACTATGATTTTTTGTCCTCAAAAGAAATGTTTAATTTTAATACGACGTTTTAACTAAAATGCATTTTATAAATTGGCCTTTTTTCAAATAAAATTAATCGATTTTTTGGCTAAAACAGTATTAAATGAAAATTTGTTGCCTGAACTCTAAAACGTAAATATGTTTCACCAATTTTAAAAATTTGAGAATTAAAAATGAAATTTTTCAAAAATATTTTTTATTCTCAACCATTGTTTATAACAATATAAAAAATCAATACAAAAAAGCATTCAGATTAAAATAATTCAATTTTAAGTTTAATCAGTACAGTTAATAAAAAGAATGATACTAAATTGTGTCCGCATTTTACATTAAATATCTAGATTGAAAATATATTATGTTGTTGATACCGGTTCGCTTAAATTTTGGGAGTACATTAAAAATCGCTAATACCTTCAGACATACGGGGTAAAGTGATAGATGTTTGTGTCCAAGTACTCCAAAAGATCCAAGTACTAGATCAGGTAGAGTTTGAAGTGATTCTGGCTTCAGAGAAAACCAACTTCTTTCAATTTGCAACTTTTGATATTCAACTGTTACAAATTGACGACCATTAGCATATACGTCTATAGCTAATATTCCTCAAATGTTCTCTACTGGGTTCAGGTCAGGACTTAGGTCTGGCCAGTCCAAAACAGCTACCACTGCATTGTCGAGTTTGAGACGTGAATGAAGAAATTGTCTTGCTGATATATCCATTTGTCCCCCCCCCTAGCAACTTTCCGAATGGGAGTAATTGTACTTCCAACAGTTTCTGGTAATCTTCGAAACACCGATGACCTTTTAAAGAACAATATCGGTAGAAGAACAATATCGGCTCCCCATAGCATGAGTGAACACCCTCCTTGCTGTCTGGTGAAAAAAGTTTGCGTTTCTTCCTGAATATCGTGCCACTAATATGCCCATCCATTGCGGCCATCTAAATTGAACTTCTTTTCAGCACTGAACAGAACCATTCATCTATCTAGTTCATGTGCTTTCGAGCCCTCGGAATACGAGCGTCCTTATGCCTTTTTGTCATGTTTGGTGAACGAAGCATTTTGCGATAAGCAAGCAATTTATTTACCTGCAGCCGTCGATGGACCGTGGATTTTGAAACTGGAATGGTCACTTTTCTAGAAATTGACCGTACAAACAAGTTCTGGGTTGAAGCAAACCTGAAGATCTCTATGCCTTGCCGTTTGTTTTCTTTGGTCGGCGAATGCGAGATTTTGCTTTCAAATTTTACCTTTCGTCAGAATTCGATAAAAACCAGCCCTACCTCGTCCAAGTTTGCTTGCAATATCTACAACTTTCATTCCACGAGCATCCAAACGATAGATATGGGTAATTTCAGTTTCAGAAAACTGCACGTCGCGGGGCATCTTTACAATTAGTCGAAGAAAGAAAGACAGCTTCGCTTTTATCTCAAAAAGCTATTGAATGACCAGTACATGACTTTGCAGCATGCAAATTTGGAGATCAGTACTCAAATCAACTTTTAACACCGGTTGTCTATATATTTTTGGAACAGCATTATTTGGTTTTTATTTTTTTTATATTAAATCTATGACTGTTTGAAGTACTTTAAGCATTTTACTATTTCTGTTGCGTCAATACATATTTGCATAATTTCTTTCGTCTCTTTTACTTGTTTGATTAACTCTTAAATCCAAAAAAAGCCAGTCTATAAACTTTTGGGGCGCACTGTATTTGCAAATTAAACTTTAAATCCTATTTCGTTTTCACTTAGAAATGTGCCAAACTTTTAACTTATTTTCCGTTAGTTCTTCTCAGTTTAAATTGCATTCATTAATGAAATATATTCTTCAAACTTACATTTCCTAGTCTACGTTCGTAAAGAACAAAATTATTGATTAAATTTGGTAACAGACAGGTTATTCAAGAAAAAGTTCAAGATTCTTAATTAGTTTTGTCATTTTCTATTAATTATAATTAAAATACGTCAAGTTATCATATTTTAATACGTGTTAAAATCTAATTTAATTTCAAAAAGGTGAAAATTTTTGATGTGAAAATATGTTAAGTTGGAGGAGTTGGAAGTATTAAAAAATAAGGAATTTTTAAACTTTTGAAAGACAAAGAGTCAATCAAGTATAAATTTAGGCTTTACTTATAAAGCAGATTTCCTAACAAAGTATGCGGAAAGTGCGTGGAAACTTTGGTTGATAATATTTTACCTGATTGATATTTTTAAAAATAAAAATGTATGATCGCCCAATTTTAAAAGTTTAACGCTCAAATTATTTTATTACAGCATACATATTTCTTCGTTCACATTACACATTTCATTCGAAAGAGATATTTTTTTCATAATTTCCTTTAAAAGGCATTCCCATGATTCTTGTTTCCAGAACAGAAAATTAATTCATACATATATACTGTTTAAACTGAAAAAAAGGATAGTTATAAAAACAAAATGATATTTTTTTAAATTCGACTTTTAAGAAAAAGGTTTTTTAGAATGCAAGTGAACAGTTTTATGTGTTCTGCAAAAATCTAGCATATCTTAAATATATTTCCAAATGAATTCATAAAAGTTTAAATACATAAATATTTCGTTGATAAATTTCTTATTTTCGGTGCATTTTTTTAAAAGAAATTGCTTATACATCATTATTTATTCATAATGCATTGTTACTTGTCTAAAATGAAACATACTAACAGAAACGACATTATTTTTTAAACTAAATTACAAACAAAAGTGAAATAAGAAAGCTGAGTTGTCTGATTTAGATTTTTTTAAACACATGTACCACAAAATATCTTTAAAAATAAAAGGGATACTTAAAACGTTTAAAGGTCACGAGCATTAAGATGAAATTAAAAATAAAATGAAATAAAAACTTTTGTCGATAAAAATAAAATCATATTACAGGTAAACATGTAGGTTTTATTTTTTATTTCTTTTTCAAAACATTTTTTTTCTTTTCATTGTAATAAATCTCACGCAACCAAAAATAACGCTTGCTTAATACTTGTATCACAACAATAAAGTTTACAAAAATATCTTTTAAATAAAAGAAATCGTCTTGTTTTAAGGTAAAATCATCTATCCTGTCATTTCACTTTTAGTACTATGAGAAGAAGGCGTTATCTCGAATTTTAGCATGCAAATTTTTCAGCTGCAATCAGGACTTTGTGTGCATAAAAAAATTCTTTTCCGGCATTTTTCTTTCCCGTAACACTAAAGTGACACTCTTTTGTAAAAGAAGCACGTTGAGTATAAGCAAAACATATTTTATGCGGAGTATTTTTATGTAAAGAGAGACACTTTTGGAATCACTGGGATTCTCATGAAACTTTAAACTGCATTTTTAGCTCAGCTACATGCGAAAGTTATGGTCTTGAAAAAACGGAATAATTCAGATATGCGTAAGCCGTATTTCTTGGAATAAAGTCTGGACGGACGACGCAATTTTTACAAGATGACAAAAAACTATTTGATTTTCGGTGATATTTCTTGTTTAATTATTTTTATGCGAAATCGTTTAAAGTTTGCAAACTTGTAAATTTTACATCCATGTTGTAAATACAAGGTATATTGTTAAACATTTATAATTATTAGATAAGTAAGAACTATAAAATCGTTTTCAAAGTGATTGTATTTATGAAATGCAATCAAACACGGGTTACTTATGTGCATGCACTTTTTATGTAAAAAATGTGTTTTGTATTTTGTGTGTACAAAAAATGTGTTTTATGTATACAAAAAATGTGTTTTATGTAAAAAATATGTGTATAAATAAGTAACGTATATGAGCACAAATGCTCACATGTATGGCTTAAGTAAATGTCTAGTCAATCAGTTTGTCAAGTGAAAAAAATTAAGTAGATAAGGTTAGATAAAGTTATGCGTGGGAAACTCAGTAAAGTAGATCATTTATAAAATATTCAAGAGGAAAATCTTGAAACACATCACTTAAACATAAAATTTCATGAATGTATTACATCAAATTTTTTGAATACTAATGTAGGTTTACTAATGAAAAATAAGACTTTAAATTTTTCAGAAATGCTCCGAATTTATTCAAAAGCTTGGCGTACTTAAAATATTTTTGAAATTTTTAAACTATGTCAATAATGCTCCATATACCCTATTAAATGGTCCGCATGGAGAAAAAAGTAAAATTCCCATATATAAAATAGTGTTGCTAATTGTGATGCCAATCGCATATGGCTATTTGGTACCTGTATAAAGTGTGATACGAAATTAGTTTTACAAACATTTAGGAGTGGTACGATACACCAAGATGGTTCAGAATCGCATACCAATGAAGGGTCGTCTTCATATACCTGTTAATAATCTCTACAGAAGAAGTGCTTTTCTTACATTATACTGATGAAATTGTCAGAAGAAAGCCCATTGTTTATGAAGCTTGGTTAAAAAATTACACGCACACTTCAACACTGCTTTCAAACTGATTATTAACAGGTAGACGAAGTCCGACTTCCGTTCCCGCATTGTTAAGTGATTTTGAGCCGCCTTTGTACATCCTACTCCTCCTAAAAGTTTGTAAAACTAATATCGATTCACCCTGTATACCCAACGATCTATAGTTTAAATAGCGTAAGTTAAAGACCGATCTTCCATTTTCTCAAGCTATATGCTTGCATGTGCGCAATAAAGTTGGTTTTACGCTGATCTCTTTATTAAATCTATTTAACCAATTTCCGTTCTTTTAATTAACAATCGTGTTTTACATTTGGGCTTGTTGATTATTTATTTATTTTTTCTTTTCTTTTTGCTAGAGTCATATTTTTCATGTCTTTTCTCGGAAGATCAATGCTTGACAACTTGTGTGAATGCACTTTTGGCCATGACTTCAAAATATCCTAAAATATTTATTTTATTTCTTTGAAAATTAATATGTATTTCTACCAACGGTCTGGAACCTGTGTGGCAGACCGGGCGTGATTTCTGATCCAAAGATCGCGCATTATGCATGGTAAATCTCTTTATCCAATCCGAAGGTCCACTCACTTTCTGTTCTGGATTCATCATTCTCTCCTCATTTTTTTCCGGTGGGGAGAGGTTTGCTTGGAAAGACCCTTAAGGGGCGCTTTTGTACGTATTTTGAGCTATTTAATGCGGAGTTTGACTCTACTTGAAACAGGAAATTGTTGCAATATTTCTTTTCGAATACACCAACTACAGTCTCTGGATTTCTCACCATGTGCGTGTCACGTTAAGACGTTAATCTAAGCAAGGACCACCGGCCTACAGGCGATTCCCGTAAGCCGAGGAATTTTTTAAGGTTTCTTACGTGCATACATCTGGAGAAAATCCCCCAAAATGCGCACCGTTCGATCGATAGCCGCACAATTGGCCAGAGCCCTTGACCTTCATACTGGAACCATCTACCATGTTTTGAGTCTTATCTAATCGGACGTGGTGGATTCCTCTCCATTGACAACTGCGTAAAAAGTTTTTGTGCAAGCTTTTCTCCATCAAAAGGCGAACGGGTGAAAGATGTATACTGATTTATAAATGTTATAATTTTCAGGAGAATATGACGTGTCCTGGAAGTTTGTCATTAACTATCTGAGTCCTCAGGAATTTTACCAAATTTATTATGCCTCCAGAAAACCGTCGAATAATCTCCACAGCTCTATTCACAGTAAATATATCAGGTAAGAGATAGTCGAACTTAATGCGCCCCATATAAATTACAGTTTATGTAGAATGCGGAAAGTTCCAGAAACAGATACTCCGGCGTAATAAATACAAAAGCGGAACACATATTTGTTTAGCAGCTTACAACAGTAACTAGTCTTTAACTATTTTTCAAGATCGCTTCACAAACGGCCAAAATCTTCATCATTTCCATGGCTTGTTGAAAACAGGCTTCTTATTGACTGTCAACTTAATAACAGCTGACTTACCCAGCGACCTACCATGTCCAAAATCGAACGATAATGGAGTAAGACTAAAATCAAACTCAAATGCGAGAATCTTTTCATTGACTTCTTCCGAAATATAGCCGAATTTGGCGTCAAATGTTCCTTAGAACTGCAGCCGTCAAAGCAATATCACGAATTCCTGGAGGCATATTCCCAAACGACTAATGATATGCATTGGGAATTTCATAATGAAAACCAACGTACTAATTAATCAATTTTTTACAATAAAATACAAATTTTGACTCTCTGACACTTATAACATGAAAAAAACCTAAAATTTGAAAGTATATGAAAGTCCAATAGATGTAAGAATAGCACTAAAATTTATCATGTGCCACACTTGTACGTAGGCAGTTCTTTAAAAATACCACTATATCTAGAGATGTTAAAAATAAATATCGCACACAATTTTTAGGAGTATTTCTGGTAGAAAAATAACAAAGTTGGAAACCATCACTGTGAACAAACGCTACAGAAATTCAGGAAAAGAAGACATATCTTACTGTATCAAAAAACGAATATATCGGAGACAGAAAAAATATCCCCAAGGCGGCTGAGTTGAAAGAAAAATTGCGACAACGAAGGAAAAAGTTATAACTTTTATTAAACTAGACGAATTTGCTGAGCTAAGGAAGAGATCTCAGTACTACAACGTACCTGACATTTTGAGATTTTAGCAAAATGAATGCATTTCTTCAGGATTAGATGGCTAATTTTGGAAAATGAAATAGTTTTGGTTTCCAAATGTTTTGAAAATTGTTTATAAATCGCTGAGTAATACGTTAATGCATAATGTTTTAGTAAACCAAAAAAATAATGATATCATAAAATAATATGTAAAATAATCTGTACAAATTATAACTTTATCATCTGTATTTTTATGTATTCTAAAATAAAACTGCCAAAACATTGCAAGTGTAATGAATAAATCGTTGCTTTTAAGTAAATGCTAGTTTTTTTTTTTAAAGTATTGTTGATATATTTTATAAAGATCGTTTTTTTAGGTAAAAACTAAATGTTTTTACACGAATAAGAATTCCAAAAAAAAGACAGTCAAATTACTCTACAGAAATATTTTAATATTATATTGTCTGTTCATGAATGAATTTAATTTTAATGTCTTTAAAATTTTGTTTAGTTACATTTAATAATACCATGATTAAAACAAGAATATTTGAGACAGTTTTTCAGATTTTTGTAAATGTGTAGAATTAAAAAATAATTGAATTTTAAGTAATGACAAAGAGACTCCAATAAGTTTCACAGTTTAGTGTACATGCTACCCTAAAATAAATTTTTCGAAATAGATCAGCTTAAGTTATTAAATTTGAACTTATTTATGTTTACTAACACCACGGCTACTAAGTAGTTGTGAAAAATATTGTAATAAAACGAAACCTTCATTTTCTGTTCAAGTTAATTAAAATTAAATCGTATAATTAGTTTAATTTAATTAATTTATTTGTCCGGTACTGTACATTTTCTGTTAGTACTGTGGCTTTGGGTTTATACAGTAGTACGTAATAGTAAAATCTAGCTGAAGAAAGTCTAATGATATTAAACTTTTATTCAAACCTCGAAAATATTTCTTTAGTCGAAGAGTTAGTTCTTACATTTGTTGTCACTTTGCGTTAATCTTAAGAGTTACAAACATATTTCACAAAGTCATAGAAGACGCATTTGTCAAAACAAAATTATTTCTGTACATTTCTGAGATTTATGCATAGAAAGTTTTGACGAAATATGCAGAAAATTCAACCTACACTTATTTTAAATAGAACATAACACTTATTTAGTGTTTTAATCACTGTCTATTTTCACTGTTTCGAGATTCTTCGCTTTTTATTTTCTTCTTCCACTGCCTCTACTATTTTTCATAATTTTGCGGATCCGGGTAATCGATGCAAGAACTCCCATGTTTCCGCGGACGACAATTTACGAACATGCCTTAATGTAAAAAAATTTCATTGTACAATAGTATTTCCTTATAACGAAAATTGTGTTGAAAAAATTGTGCTATACTTGAGAGTACTGAGATATTTTAAGGGCATTAAAGACTGAGATCTTTTAAGGGCATTAAAGAACAAGTAATTTTATATCTTCTTAATAAGCTCTAAGGCGAAAAAAAATCAATTTCTAGTTTGAATGTAAGTTTAAACAGTCCATTTAATAAAATTTTAAATTTTTTTTGTGTGGAACATAAAATGTGCTTAATTTGGGCATTATGTTATTAGGTTAAACTTATTCCAGTGAATTAAATCTAGAAGATTTAACTGAAATGTATAGCCAATGCTGTTTTTTTCACAAGAGATTTTGTTTTCCAATGTCAATTAAGCAACTTTTCTCAATGATTGAAATGAAAAGGTCAATGATAAGGTAGAATGATTTCGTGTTTAATAGAAAGTACCGGGTTTTTTTTTTAAAGGAACTTAAACCTTGCCGTTTCGTACAAATGCCTGAAGAAACATTTTTATGAAAAATTTTGAAATTCATCTATATACATATAATTAGTCTAATTTATATAATCAGTATAATATATATAATTAGACTTTATTAGAGTGCATATTTTTGTACTGCGGATAGCAAACATTATATGATTTACACTCATGGATTGTGTTTAAATTAATATAAATGAGTCAAATAATGTAGGTCAAAATTGCAAAAATATGCATTTACTCTTCATGCTTGTGTAGATTTAAACAGGGACCGTTTAATGTGAGAACTGTTTTTCCTATACGAAAAAAATTGTGTCACACGGAGCATTGAAAATGTAAATTTCTCCTTAAAAACAAAAAAGAAACCAAAAAATCGCGTTCATATCCAAAAGACTTTTAATATAAATTCATTTTGTTACTCAAGTACACATCCTTCGTGCATAATGTAAACATATGTCGAATGTGTCTACATATTTATTAGGGAAGAGATTTTGGCAACGTGCTTATTTGAAGGATGAAACATGTATCACTTTATTTTATAGAATATCTTACCTAACTGAAATTATACATATCTAATGCATGAATGTATTAATATAAACATGAACATTATCTACACATGTAATGCCAAGCGCAAACCAAGGAAATGTTTTCCATCGAAAATCTCAAGAAAAGTAAACAAACATTCAACATAATTTTAATAAAACCTCCCAAAATCAGTAGATAAGTGAATTAAAAGCTAATTGACGCTTCACGCATCTCATTTTATTTAAAATCCGACTGATTTATGTCTGCATTTTCGGAATAATAACCTTCATGTTTGCAAAAGTAATGCATCTCGAAAGCTGAATTTAAATCAGAAAATTTCTCGTTTTAAATCATTCACCTGCGAACTTTTAGTTGCGTTTGGAATGAGAATGGGAAATACTCCTTCTGCAAACATTTTTGCAGTTAAACAAAAGCGGCAAATTTTACGTCGTTGCTAAACGAATAAATGCTGCAAGAATTCAAAATGAGAAACCTAGGGTGCCTATGTCAACTCTAGACGGAGCATTGCAAATAGGTTTGATTCTTAAGACGTCGAAATCGGTGGAGGAAATAAAAAAGAAAAGGAAAAGCATAAAACTGGAAGTTTTATTAAATTTGCCAAACTGCTGAGAGAAGTGAAGGAAAGTTAGCTGCAGTGAATATTTTAAAAGAACTTTTTTTATGTCTTATAATTGAATGTTGCCCTTTGTATGTAACTTATTATGAACACAGTGTGACTTATTGTTTATTTTTCTGTGTTCTTTCATTGTTAGTAAAACTGGTATTTTATTTATGCAGTTAATATTTAAATCTATGTGAGATTATTCTGTTTGTAAAGTAAATATAGAAAAATCAATTTTTCTTTCTTATTTTTTCTTATATTTTTAATGTTGAAGTAGCTAAACAACTATTTTATTTCAGAAAACAACTTAATAATTCGGTAAAATTATTTTTAATAAATAGAAATTGCTGAGATATCCCTGTGAAAAATACCTATTTCTACTGTCTATATTAAATCAGGTAAAAAAGCTTTAACTGCCCTATTTACCCATATTAAAAGCATTCATTTTTAGAATGCCAGGAACTGTACTTTTTACATTAATAATAATCTAATATTTATCAGTCAATAGCTTATCGCAAACTGAGTAAGTGAATATGCTAGTTCATGCGGCACTTTTGTTTTTACGATTGTCAAGTCCTTTTTTCCGAATGGTTTTTTTAATAGAAATCATGTGAGTTTTCTGATAAAGCTAGTACTTTTAGCTTTATTGGAAGATCCCATAAACATCTACAAAAATATTTTTTTTCTGCCGACACTTTATTTAATACATTTTTTTATTTGTAAATTTAAAAGATGTTATGCAGGAAGAAAATTACAGAAATATCACTAATGTAGCCTATATTAACCTAGTTCTGCACTAATACAGCATCATCACTGTAACCATAATACTTAATTTTTATTATCAAGTAAACTTCATGTAATTCCTGGCATTGCATGTATAAATGTGTCTCAAAACTATTTGAACTATGTGCTAGAAGTGTATTAAAACATGCTTCAAAGTCTAATTCAAACTATTTTTCAAACAAAAATTTCGAGATATACGTAATATGAGTTTATTCATTTTTTATGTGAAGCTCTTAATAAACTATTTGGTGTCATCTAAGAAAGGATTAAAAAATTAGGAACCAAAATAGAGCAAGAGCCCGCGGCAGCCAGACCTTCGTCATAGTATAAAAGCTGAAACTTTCTCTGCGCATATTCCCCAATAGAGGTAGGAACAATCGGCCACTATAAAGTTTGGATGATCGTGGCTTTGGCAGGTAACAGGTGGCAAAGGTGTAAAAAATTGCAGAAAATTTTCGTCATTTCATAAAGCTTAATTTTTTTATATGTTCTTCTTCACAGTACTAGAAATGACTTGATCCCTTGCCAGACACTTTTCCATCGTGGCAAACCCCTGCCAGACAATCTCAAAGTCATGGAAAACGTAATTCTATTAGGACCGCGTTGCAGCATCGTAAGAAAGTTCAGAAGTAGCAGTATAAAATGTGCTTGCACTTTGTGACAGCTTGACGTACTTCGTCGCGGGAGTTTACGAACACAACAGTTTTCCATGACTTTGAGATTGTCTGGCGGGGGTTTGCCACGATGGAAAAGTGTCTGGCAAGGGATAAAGTGATTTCTAATATTGCGCAGAAGATCATATAAAAAATTTAAGCTTTATGAAATGACGAAAATATTCCGCAATTTTATACACCTTTGCCACCTGTTACCTGCCAAAGCCACGGTCATCCAGACTTTATAGTGGCCGATTGTTCCTACCTCTGTTGGGGGGTATGTGCAGAGAAAGTTTCAGCTTTTATACTATGACGAAGGTCTGGCGGTCGCTGGCTCTTAGACTAAAATATTTGTTTGTAAGGTTCACTTCCTTTCAAGTAGTTATTTAAGTGCGTGCAATGTTCAGAAATCAGTTTTATAAATTCTTCATCAAAGAAGAACACATTATCACGGAATAGATGGTATTATTTTTCTGTAGAGAAATAATAGTGTGCACTCACATCAGCCAACTTTAAACATTTCAGTGTAGCTTCAGCTGAAATAATTTATGTTTAAGAAAATTTCATATAATTGAATTGCAAAAGTTTTCTGTTCATATTATCCCCTTTATTTAAAAATGATGTTGATATATGTTAAAGTATCGAAATAAACTAGATATTTTAAAAATAAACTAAAATAATATAAGATATTAAATATCCTAAGGTAAGCATGCGCGATGTACATTGGCAATGTGTAGTATTTAAATGAGTTTATTTTAACAGTATATTAAGAGCAATTTATAGAGAGTGCAGGAAAATAAAATTAAAATTAATACTTTTATGCAAGGGATATAAATATCATATATGTTTATTTTAAAACCTCATTCAACTACCACATGCGGAATCTGCTTCAATCAAGCATCTACGTTTTAGCATAAAATAGTATTTTTATTTTAAAAAATATTGTAAAAAATACTATTATTTTTCAAAAGGATGTAAACCCGAAATGAACTTACTTCAATTCTGTCCAAATATTAATCACACAGAGATTTGCTGGCATCGCGAATAGACATAGAAAGTCTCCTGAGCAAATATTTACCCTGGCTAAACAAATTCTAACTGACGTCGTATGGAAACAAATGCTACCAGAGCACAAAACGAGATATTTTCGCTCCTGGGTAAACGAAAAGGGAAGGTCTGAACCATCGGGAAAAAATATCCCCTAAGCGATGGTATCTTACAAAACAGGTAATTCTCCGAAGGTTTCGATCTTTTAATAAAACGGTTGATCTGCTGAACCAAGCGAATAATGTACAAGACCTGAAGAAAGCATATTTTTATAGAGAAGTACTTCTAGATACTTATAGAGAAGTACTTCTACATACTTATAGAGAAGTACTTCTACATAAGGATGATATGTAAATTCAGCTAAAAATCTAAAACAAGAAAGTTATTTTAAAATGTATTTTTTTAATTTCTTTAACAAATATACAGGGTATACGGAAAAGGTGGAAACATTCTTTAATTCTTTATCTATTAGAGATAATTGTTCCAAGTATATTGAAAAATAGTCAAAATAAGGTCAGAAATAAGACTCCGTTAAGAAAAAAGTCCTCTCGTTAATTTTCAAAAAGTTACGCTCCTTAAATTTGTGTACGACCCCTGTACAAAAAGTCCCAATCAGTAAAATGTGTCCCGTACATTAATGAGGTGATATACAAATTTGAGATTTATATCGTAAAAACTGTCAGAGGTATGAAGATAAATATACGCTGACTTAAACCACTTTCCAATATCTATCGAAGGGAATATCGGGTTATCCCATTTCAGGGGTCGTACAGAAATTACGGAAGAAAGTATTTCTTTTCCACTCTTGCACTTATAGTTTACATTAAAATTTCTGCATAGCCCTAGATCATCTTTGTTTAATGATATCGTTGAGATGTTTTATAATGAAAGGCTGTAATTTCGTACAATGCATCTTAACTGCATGGAAGAAATTTTATTAATTCGGAATTTTTTCATTCAGGGTTCGTACAAAATTAAAAAAAGAGCTGTAACTTTTTGTAAATGAACGAGATTTTTTTTTCTAACGTAGTCTGATTTTTGATTTTATATTGAACATTTTTTTTTGGTGTACATTACCCACTTATATTTAATAGATAAATAATTAAACCCCGTTCCCACCGTTTTGACACATGCTGTATATGGAATTTTTAGGCACCTAAATGTGCTATAACCTTTGATGCACTTTATCACATAATAACAACTTCAACCATATTTTACATTTTTCTCCATTAACCTTTCTGCTAACACGTAATTCTTAGAGCATGTCGCTTTACTTAAAATTTGACCTATGTCTGCATTTTTTAAATAATAATCTTCATGCTCGCCAAATTAATGCATCCGATAAACTGAATTTAAATCAGAAAATTTTGCGTTTTAAATCATTCACAAGTAAACTTTTAGTTACGCGTGTAGATTGTAAACGGAAAGAGCCCTTCTGAAAATACCCATGGTAGTTAAGCAAAAGCGGCAAATTCTACGTTGGCACAAAGCGTATAAATGCTGCAGGAATTCAAGATGAGAAACCTAGGGTGACTATGTCAACTCTAGAAGTAGCATTGCAAATAGGTTCAATTCTTAATACGCCGAAAACGGCGAAGGAAAAAAAAGAAGAAATGGAAAAGTATAAAGATCGAAGTTTTATTAAATTTATCAGACTGCTAAGGGAATTGAAAGAAAGTTAGCTGCAACATATCTTGAAAAATGACTTTGTATCTTACAATCGAATGTTATACATTTTACCCAAGTTAATAGCAAAACAATATGATTTCTTATTTATTTTTTTTCAGTGTTATTCCAATGTTAAGAAATTGTCTGATATCATGCTTAATAAAAAAATGTGTTTTTAAACCAGCGTGAATTTATTCTGTATGTAAGCCGGAGTCCGTAAGATATAATATTCATTTTCTCTTTCTTTTTTAAACCAATATTTCTTTATAGTTGAAGTAATTAATCACACACACACAATATATATTTTTATGATATATTAATAACACACGGTGAAATGCATTTTAATAATAATAAAAAAATGCTGAAACAAAAAGTTTCAAATGTCTAATTAAAATTGGATGTTTTAAATAAGATAAACCGCTTTTAACTGTCTGTTTGAAAGCCAGTTTAAACTATTATTTTAATTTAAAATCGTAGTAACTGTATGTTTTCTTATAGTTAACCCTCCAATCGGTTCTGACGTAAAATTCCGTCCCTCTGTTCCAGTTTTCACTGCATGAATATATAACTTAAATTATTTTTAACTCTCGGGTATCATAAAATATGTTCTAATATTTAAGATTGTAAGTCATTTAAGATCTTGTGTGTGTGTGTCTTTTAACAATTAAAATTCGTCTTATCATTTTTAAAAAATAATTTTAAAGATGAATGAAAATTTACCGTAAAAGGAACTTACAACTTTACATTAATTGCCTATTTTCAAGACTCTCAGAGGGTCAAGTAATCTAACATTTTTCTTGCAGTGGTTTATGAAGTGAAATCAGGAAACTCTTTATTTCATGAGACACTTTTATTTTTATTTCTATGATTGTGAATAAAATTTTCTTTTAGGAATCTGTGTTTTTAAACGTCTCTGTGAATCTCTATGTGTATTGCGTATGTGTGCAAACCTAATTCCATTTCAATCAGCTAAAACAACAAAAACAATATGTGTTTTTAGTAATTATTTTTTGAAATAGCATTTTAGCACTTACTTTAACATAGAAAGCAGTGGAGAAACAAAAACTGAGGAAATATGAGTAATTCCATTAACAAAGGGTACTTGTAAAATTACAGTGTTCGGAGGCTACTTATTGCTGCATGTTGATGCATGTTCCTACACTCACAGATGTAAACAACCGAAAGTCTGTAGGATCAGTCGTTTATTAGTATTAGTAGTGCGAGGTCTTCAAATGGAATTCTGGTCAAAAAAAGTGTTGTTGGTGGCTTGCGTTTTAATATTGTGCATATCTTAAGCATAGACGAGTGCTTATAAAAATGACTCTTGTATTTGTTCATAATTCTCCCAATCGCACTGTTATAGTCAGGTGTTAGATATATACCTTAAAAGACATTGAAATTACGGAAAGACCCCGGATACCAGCTTATGTGGAAATCATTAGTGATAGGAGGAAAATACTTGCCCCCCCAAAAAAAGAGAGATAAGCAACTTACTAGAAGATAGAGGATACCTTGGGCCTAAATGCACTTGCAGTTCACTCTATTCTACATAAATATTTGAACAGGAAGAAACTGTGCTGTTCTTGAGTCTCTCATGGACTGACTGACTAGTAGATGAGAGAACACCAGACTTGGTGCTGGAAGACGCTAAAAAGCTTGATAAGGTACAATCTAGGTATGTGAATAGCAACATGACAGCTAACGAAACTTGGCTAACTGCCGTGTAATGACAAAGCTCCAAAATAAAGTTTAGCTCTTTCCAGAATCACCCGTAGTTGTCATAAACCTTAATCTTTGATCAAAAAATAAGAGATGTAATTTTCAAGTCGAGTGGAATTCTGAAATATGTCGTTTTGGACTCACAGAAGAGAGTCGCAACTAAATGGTACACTGAGCAGAGTCTTCCTAGTCACCAAATCTTCGAAAAAATTGCAGTGTAATAAAGAAGTTGAACATCTGGTTCCCCCTTCATGACAACACTGCAATTCACCTCCCAAAGATTTCACCAAAATTTTAGACCACAACAGAACAAAATTCTTTGCCACCCTCTGTACAGTATAAACATGATGATAACGAAGAATGACTTACATGCTCCCTGTGATATTGAACTGCACCAAATGTAAATATGAAGCTTAAAACGATTTTCTTACAGTTCTGAGAGCTTTGGACAACGCGCGTACCATATTCCCTAGAGAAACTTGAAAAAATTCCAGCTTTAAAGGATTAGTTACGAAGGATGGAGAACTGTATTGATTCTATACACTAACTAAAATTTTTATTTAAATATCAATGAAACAGTAAAACCTGACTGAACTAACAGCTTGAATTAGAGTTTCGAAATGAAAGATATTTTTGTGCATTTTTAGTGAACATGTTTTCATTGTTAAACGGATACTCAAATGATGCATGGATAACTAATTAAAATATTTTTCGGGGTATGTTACAAATTTATGTAATATAAAAATTCCAGAATGTATTCTGATAATGGGCGTTCTTTTTTACGAAATTTGTTGTAACTTCTTGCTGAACACCTTGACACCCAGACTGCTTTTTTCACAAGTACGTACGTATATACCAATGTTTAGTGTAAATTTATATTTTCATATTCACATAAAATGAAGTATATAAGTGTAACTAAGAATTTTGTTGTTATTTGCTATTGGATCATCTAAAATAGCCATATATATGTTCAGAGTAGGAAGAACGGCAAACTGTACGATCTTGGTGATCAATTGAAAACTCTGCAACGCGACCAAGAAATGATCAACATTATGAATTTTCACAATTTCTATCTAATTCTCAATCGTGCTATTATACATTTTCTAAACATTTCGAGAGTTGATTTTGATTCTTATTAAAAGTATCTTCCGCCCGTATTCAGCCACGTTGTTCCTTTGTGTTTCACCTCCGAATCTGAGAGAAGTCTGCCTCCTTCTTCATGAGAGAAAAGTGTGAATAACTTGGAGCAATGTCTGACCTAAGGAGCAGTCAGACTGTGGTCGATGATGTCTAAACGAAACTGCTTCCAACAGCGTAGAGGTCTTCTGGTCTGTATTAGATCTTGTGTTACAGAGGAAGGAAGGCTGCGTGTAGCTAAATACTCGTTCCTCAGACAAAGAGTTGAAACACTTCGCGACAACGCAGCTAAGTCGTAATTTTTTCCAGAAGGAAATAGTGAAACTTAACCAACGAAGCGACAAACTTTGAAGCCAATATAAGGACTATATCAAAAAATCACCTAATGCTTCAAGTGTCAGTTGGCTGTGTTGGTTGTTGTAAAATAAAACGTACACGTTTCACTGCAGGCTTTGTAACCTTTCTTTTTGATCAACCCTCGTATAAACAACTATCGTTTGAATTTTAATCATGTAAAAGAAATATAAAATGTCATAAAGAAAACCCACATGAAAGCTATGGTGATTGAGATTGATCATCCTGCTCACTAAAGCCAAAATGGCGACGTCTCGCACTCAAACGATAGCCAGTTAAAAGTACCATAAGCCGGAGTACCCCTTCTTGTCTGCCTCCAGCATATTTATACATTTCCAGAAAGGCTCCAAAACTGATTGGAGCCCTAACATTAAATGTAACTTTCTGTAAAATTAATATTAGCTTTTGTTTCATAAATCAAATAACGGAGAGTAAGTATATTCAACCTCTACCTTTCCTGTTTCCCTTCAGTTCGATTTCCAACAAATTCAAATAAACGCATTCGTTTCTGCGGGATTAGATTTTCTCATATCAAGCTGATGCCATTTTAAAGAGCCTTTATCCTATCCGTTCAGAATATATATATTTTTTGAAGAAAATAACAAAGAATTTATTGGCAGACAATTTAAGCAAGGAATGCAATTTCTAGATGCTTCTTCAAGTTGATTTCCTCCCCTTGTTCTTCCGCCACTTTCGAATTTGCGTTATCAGTCTGCTGTCCTATCCACCCCCACACTTATAACTATTTCAAAGCCCTGTTTTCGGTCATATCCGGATTTGTGCAGAATGCATATATCGATTTAAGCTTCATACTATCGATTCCGGAGTGAAGTTCAACAGCGAATAGCATCAGGGGAATAAAAAAAAGAAAGTGGTTTTGTGTTCACCCCATCTCTCTCTTTTCAGCAGTTCTCTCCCATGTTCATTATCGTTAGTGTCACATTGCCGAAATATTTTTCCGAAACATAAAAACTTGAAAGACATTCTTCAAAATTTGTTGCAACGGAAACGTTATCTTATGCGCTAAAGTTATATAGGAAGACCCAAGTAACTTGTTTCGCTGTTAGACGAAATATTTCCTTGTTAGCCGAATAGTTTCTACTCATGTTGCTCTTTCGAAAGTACGTAATTGTGAACACACATAATAATACTGGAATACGTGTTTTAAGGTAATTATTTGTATATCAATTCTTTTTTTCCTCACGTTCTATTCTCGCTCTATTAATCTTTTTTGTGTTTTATTTGTTGTAAATTTAAGATGGCTGTTCATGTTCAATCATGCACAGCAATTTTATCGCAATTTTCACATATTCAATGATTAACCAACATCATTCAATGATTGTAAGCGAAAATTGTGGATACCCTATAAAGAAGTGAGAACCAAACTTAGCTTCTGAATTAATTTTTCTCGCATATTCCAACAGGTATAAAACAGTAAAATTAAAAAGACAGTTCACTACATCGTTTTTGAGCTGAATTGAGAAATATTTTCATATATTTCTGAATTTCATATTTGATACTCAAAGCCTCGTAATGTCATTCCTTCTCAAAATTTTATACACTTTTTTTATTGATACCTAGACACAACGTTTAATACTACAGAAGACAAATTATTTGGACAAATAATTGGTCCCCCCTAAATAGCATGGATGATAATCTTACACACACATAGATTGGACAAGTCAGAACGGTCAACGGACATGCACTTGTCTCATGCAGGACAGGGATACAGGACAATCATCGCGACTAACGGCAGACGGGTCAGGCATCAAAGAGCGCCAACCTCTCAAGAAAAAATAATACTCGACCCATTTGGATATATGTGTTCTCTAGCGTCACGCATAGCGACGAACCGTGATGCAATCTACTACTAACGAACGCATATGCACAGCATAAACTTGATGATTAAGACTCACAGTGCTGTCTCATTAAATTTTCATATAGCTCTGTCGAATACGTCGATGATCGTTCTATATACAATTCCGTGGACAAGTAGGGATTCGATCAAATAACCTTGTTGTCACTAGATTTCAGATCAATAAGTTTTTACTTCAAAAGTCGTTTCACCCTAGAAAACATGACAAACCTAGAAAAAACGTTTATTGGACAAATGCCCTTGTTTGTCCCATGTTCAAACACCCGTGTTTTAACCAATCAGACCAATAATATTTCATTTTTGAAAATTTTTTGAATTTTTCGATGAAAAAACCGTAGCCATTAACTTACTAAACGAGTAGTTGAAAGGAAACGGGCCTTATTTCATATTGAATTGATATTGAATGTTTGTGATTCCATCGCTTCGATTTGTCAGCTGCGTTTTTAACCCGGGCATTCAAATATTTGAACATGGGCATTGAGGAGTAAGTCAACTAGACGATTTAGTGTAAGAAGCAGCATTTAAGACAGTTTTCAAAACGAAATTATTAATTTGCGTCTTAAAATATTTATATATTTTTTGGAGCATACTTTAAATACGAGTGAATTCCATGACTCCCATTTATTAAATATGAGCTTAAAATAGGTAATGGGATAATGGAGTCTTTATATGAGAAAAAAACAAAATATAATTAACTTTTAAATAAAATCTCGCTAATTAAAATGCCAGAAAAAAATAAATAAAGATTTAGCGTTAAAGGTCAAAAATGCTTAAATGTGCATTCTTAATATTTCTTTTTGGATAAAGCAATCAACAATTTTAATAATCATTTCAATATCGTTAATTGCTAAGTGAGATTTTGTGTTTTCATTTTTATTTTCCAAATATCAAATTCCTTCTTTAAATTGGCAAAATACCTGAAATATCGATTTAAGAACGATCGTTGCGTAATAAAAGTAATGATGTAGCGTGAAATAATAATAATTACACTGAAAGACTGCTCTGAATTCAAAAAGAAGTCATAACTAAGGAAATTCAATTTTGATAGTAAATAAAAATTCAAGATTTCTCGTTTCAAAAAAGCAAAAGCCATTTATTATTAAAATGAGTACTAGCATTTCGAGAGTAACTTTCTTAAATCGACCACAATCCATTAACAAATCATCTTATAATTTCTCTTTTAATTATGGTAATTGAAATGATACGACGCTGAAAGTTTATTAAGGAATGTAATATTTTCGTTTTGGGACAATTATAGTTACAAATTATGAGTTATTCTACTTAGAAAAACTATGTATATAACTTAATGAAGCTAATCCGCGCATCTGTAATTTTCTATAATGCCTGTCTGTAATTTCTGTCTATAATCACTTTTCTATTAAAATTATACAGAATGTCTTATAAATGTTGCGACAAACTTCCAGGAGAGCTAAGATATACCATGATGCTTCAGAATCATAAAGGAATGCAAGGTTGGAAACGTCGTATTCATATAATGAATGTAATAATAACTTTGGAAGAATTGTTGTACTGTTCGTCCAAATTCATAACCGAGTTTCACTAACATTGGGCTCATCTCTGAGAATTTCATCCATAAAATGGGATAGAATTTTTAAACCATCAATGCCGACCGAGTTGTATGGTGGGTAAAGCACCGTACTCCGGTTTCGGGTTCAACGCCCGGCGGCCGGGGTTCGATTCCCCGATGGGCGTGGTTTTCACCTCCGTCCCTTCATGAGGGGCGACGTTAGTCCACCTACTACATGCCCCCATAATAAAGAGACCAACAATGCCGGTCTGTTGTGGCCAAATCCTTCAAGGAAGAGCCCGGCCATTGGGGAAAGAAATCAGTCAGTTGTTTTCTGTGACAGAACCATTAGTATTTGATGAAACACGTTCGGAAATGTAACCATTATACAGCCCTTCTCCCAAAGTAGTTATTACCAGATACGTGACGACGATATTTTTGACTATTTCAAAAATGTCGTCACATATCTGGTAATAAATACTCATTCCAATGTGTTTCTCAGTTTGTGTATTTTTAAAGCGTAACTTAACGACCTTGATCTAATTGTGGAATACAATTACCCATTCCCCTAAAAATTTTTACCGCTCACTTCTGAGTTTAGAAAGTCATTACGAACATTCTCTCTCGAAATAGTTGGGGATACATGCAACATAGATGTAAAGCGCTGATAGTAAGAATAACTACAGCAAAAAAACAATAAAATTTATTTAAGAAATGTCCAACAAAAGCATAGTACGTTCATCATACACAAAATGTAGCGCGTACTTTCTTTCGACTTAATATTGAAATTCCTTTCAAAAACAAAATTTTGCTTTCCATAACATCATATTTCTCTTTTGCTATTTCTTTCTCAAAAATCACTAATAACGTAACATTAAATATGAAATAGATCGAACTTGAACTATCTTTTTATTTAGCTTTTAATAAGCAGAAGTGTAATAACCATTCTTTTTATCTTGGAGACCATATCATGAACATAAAGAGGCATAGTTTACCTGAATAAAAAATCAGGAACATTCGTCATGAGCCCATTTAGATTTCAAATAGAACACCGTTTAGAATCGGACTTTCTGCTTGATTCTAATGTTTTATATTGAAAAAAAAGTTAAAGGGATTTCATTGCTGCGCAATGTTGAGAATCGACGATTCACAGCGTCATTCAGGTCAGCTAGGGAATCCAAAGGGAATAAAAAATGGGAAATGCTTAAACGCTTTAAAGTGTGGGGTTTCGGCCTTGAAACCTCCTTATTCCTGCGCTTTCAGGGAGACTCGGAAATAAAAAGTGTTACTTGGACTCGACACTGAAAAACATCAACCAAGAAAGATCGTTCTGTGGTATGCGATGAACGATGATTGAATCGACCGTGTGATGCTGGTAGCTACATGGAGAGAAAACAACGGCTGCGCTTTTTCAGCGTTGGGCAGAGTTTACAGTTGTTCTTCTACATCGATGTGAAAATGGTTGCGCTTCATAAAGCATATGATTTCGTTACTAAGCAGCACATAAATTTTGCAACAGATAGGGTCTTAAAGCTGATAGCAATAAATTGTCGCATTCTGAACAAAGAACATCGTTATTACCGCACGAGCAGAAAAATAAAGTATGCAGTCCATATGTATATATATCCCCCAAGAAAGTGATGAGGAAATCCACATCCACATCTTCAAAATCAAAATCTTGCTTTTATCAAAAATATTCATACTTAAAACACTCGTTCTTTCTCCGTACACATCTCATTTGTGTCCAGATTTCTTTCGAAATCCACATCGAAATCAATAAATGGCACAGATAAGACGGTGCTTGATGTAAACTCGCTCTTAGCGTAATCTAAACGATTTAGACAAAAGTAAATTATATATTTTTTTTTCTCATTAATGCCTTAATATTTACGAGCGCTCAAATATACTTTATATTTGAGCGCTCGTATTTAATATACTTACGTATGAGCATGTGCCTTACGTAAAATCTGCTAATGCATAAATGTTAATTTAGAATTTTTTTTTTCATATTTGTTGCGTTTTCCATCGCAGGTAAACCAAGACCAACAGTGACGTGGTGGCGAGAGTATTCCCTGTTGGACGACACATACTCCTTTATACCTGGTGATAATTTGGTTCGAAATGAATTAAAGATTCCTGAACTGAAAAGGCACGATCTACTAGCTGTGTTAACATGTCAAGCATCCAATAACAACATCACTGTACCGTCTTCGACTTCTGTTACTCTGGACCTAAACCGTAAGTCTTTTCTTTCAAGTGAAAACTCGATTTTTGCTTGCAAAATTTAAAACAGTGGCTTTCTGTATTTTGAGTAAATAAAGCTACAAATTTAAACATGTAACTTCTTTACAAGGTCTAAATAAGGCATTTGCTTCTTCCTTTTCTATTTCTTCTTAATCATTATCGATCTTTACTGATCATTATATAGTGAGTGCTCTGTCCGCAGCAGTTCAGTTTCTTAGTCTCGGTCCAGTTCAGGACACCGAAAGTTAAACAGCACTTTATGAGTGTGGAAACCTTTTTCGATTGGACTATTGTGAACAGCGTACTCTAAAAGTAGCTGACGCACGTACAATCTATCGTGGCTCCAGTACCTTACATGTTGAAACGATATCTTTAGGTATCGGTTCAACATGTAGGATACATATCAAGAGTACAGGAGGAGGTTTCCCACCTGAAATTGGCTGAAAATTAGGAGAATTGGCTGAAAATTAAGTGAGGTCTCCTACACACAACTTTCTCTTCACAACAAAGATACCAACACTTCCGGCCTTTGTAGTAGCAAATACCGACACTTCAGCCGGTCACTGAAAAATAATAAAGCTTTTGCGCATTTCAAATTTTAAAAAAATCACTTATTAATCCTTTTGTTTTGTATATACTCCAATTATTTTTATTTGTAAAAACGTAAATCAAGAAGAATTCTAGTTTTTGTATTTTCATAACTTAGCTCCATCTCTTTGGTGAAAATCAACAATGAAGAGATGTTTTAAGGTGCCACAGAGTGATTCCAAAGTAGAAATTAGGATAAACGCAATGATCCCGACCAGTTGAGGTAACATGATATGTCTTCGTGCATTATGAGTTACAAAAGCTTACATATACCCTCAAACGAACTAAAGCAGACGTTACAAAAATATGAAAAATGTAAATTAAATAAGGCGTATTTTGCTGTTTTCTTGGTGTTTGGTTTGCTTTCGCTCCGATGTCCATAGTGGCTATGCATACTGTAGTAGCTGGCGATTTAAAATGTACTGTTAAATAACTTGGTTGTGAAATTTCTAAAAAAAGAAATAATTATGCTGGTGAACTTGTTATAAATATGCATTAATTATTATTTATTTCCCCACTATGCATTTAAAATGTGCATAAGTGCATTTACTTTCTAGCACAGATTCTATCTCTTTAGCCTTGTAATATTAAATTCCGTTAAATAGAAAATATTAAATGTGAATCAGTTAGATTTTAGAATGCGTTAATATATATGCAAGGGATGAAAGATAATATACAGTTTTCGAAAAGTCAAGTACACATACGTGCTAACACACGGTATCTCATCATGCATAAAACTCCGATGGTTCTGGAGTTCTATGGAAGAGTTAGCTTCTTAGAATTTCAATTCTATTCCTAGTGGAAATCTTCCATTCTTTTCCATAAAGCATATCGATCAAAATCGACGTTTAAATCAGTATTTTGATTTATGGCATGCATACAAACACCAGAACTTCTTTTATATTTTGGATTCAGTAGAGTATTGGAAATTATCCTTCCAAAAAATCTTACACTACTTTCTCTTTCTGTTTTTCTTATGGATTTTGAAACAACTAGAATCCATTTCCTTATGAAAAAATAAATAAAATAAAAAGCGGTTCAAGAATTGTTTATTTTATGCAAGCATCTATTGCTTAGTTCTAAAGCATAATTAGTTCGTACGAAACTATCATAGATTTTCTTCATAATATTACACTGTCTTGACTTTAGTTTACATATTTGAATATCAAGTCAAGTATAAAACCGTTTTTTTCTATAAGACAACTTATCGAATTAGTTCAAATGGCACCAGTGACATCTACTTAATTAAACTCACAGAGCTTACTGAATACATTGATGCTTCCTCTGACGTAAATCAGTTAAACAATGCGACATTCAGTATAACTGATTATCTGAGAATTGTATTAGTAGAACGATCAACATTTGGCACTACATAAACCAGACGTAGTGGCAATTTTTATTAAAATAATAAAGTCTATCGGAGAATACAGTACGGCCGCTAATTCCACGATTATTTTTAGCTCCAAGTTTATTGCATGATGCCAAATTAGATCATTGAAATATTTAAAACCGCCATTTTTATTGCGTAATTTAAGTATGTATTATTACTGACATTATCTGTTCCTATATTAAACGCGGAATGTTTGTGTCTGTGTGTGAAGTTCCGAGCGATCTCGTAAACGGCTCTAAGGATTCTTTTTTAATTTTGTACTTGATGGGGTTTTCGGCCCTTGGATCGATTGAGATAGGTTACGTGACTGGAAACCAAACACTCTAAAACGCTCAAACGTAAAATTTTAAATTTTGGTTGGGAGCGCCATCTATTGATCATTTGGGAAACACAGTTGATACATTCTTCGTAAAAGGGACGCTCGAAGTTTGGGGCGGATTAAAAGGAAATATAGGAATTCGAAAGGAAGGAAAATAGAAATTAATGACGACAATACCTAAAAAACTGTCAAAGAATATTACATGCATAAACCCTCTTGCAGCCAGGTTTTGTTGTGCTTTTAGAAGGATCTTCGCAATTTGTTGAAACAAATTTGCATTTGGCCTTTTCTTGTTTGTAATTTGAGAACAAAATATGAAGAGTTCAGTATATTCGCCTGCTTCTATTTTTCTAAATTATTAACGCCCACTATTCTTTTATGAGGACGCTCAAATTTGCTGTTGCTTACAAAAATACATAAAAAGCAATTTTCCCATTTCAATTTCGTGAATAATAAATTTGATTTCCACAAACTGCTTGCTTAGCAAACGGAATGCGAAACTTTCACTTATTCATATTTTATTATTATCCTGAAAATATAACAACCTACCAATACCGAAAATTTATTTATCACTTCAGGCATAAGCATCAATTAGAGGATATGGTGAGAATTGTTGGTACTAGAGACTTAGACTCTAAAGAAGGGACTCCTAATGATAATAGTTGGTTAAAACGTTAGACATAGAAAATTACAAAATTGTTGGGCAATGGCGATCTCCAGTATAATCGCAATATTCAAGGTATTCGTGACGACCCGTGCAAAGCAACATCAAAGATTTTGATATCGTTCCACGTAGAAAAAAATTTATTTGATGTCTATTCAGTAGTCAGATAAATCTGCAAAGTGCAGTAGACTGGCAGAAATAAAAGCGCTGATAAATTGTAGCTTCAGCGAAATTGGAGAAATGCAGGATTACGCGTATTTAGTTAGTATGGCGGTGGTGAAATTCAAATTGATTTTGTTAATTTTTAATTACTCGGAACACTACTGAAGTTCTTGTTCCATCTCGTTTAAAAGAATTTTTCAAGCATCTATGTTTGTTCTCACTAAGTTTTTTAGTTGTTTTTTGCTACTAGTACCATTACTGTTATTTGTGACAATTGTCAACATTGTGTAGGTTTACATTAAGTGAACTGTTAACGGGGAATGTTACCCCATAGAGAACATTTAGGATCTCATGTAGTAGGCAATCATTAAAAAATGATCACCACCAAGAAGCAGTTGAAATAAGTGAATGACGTCATAGCGAATCAAGAATATGCTAAAATATGTGGAGTTAGCATGCCCCATACAAAATCTGCAACTGCATCAAAAGGTGTCAGCCGCAAATATTAAGCTTCTTTTCGTTAGATTTTCATTGAATGTGAATATTACTTTTTCACAAAAAATACGATATATTCGCATAATATGTTATTTTGTTATACATACACAGTACACATGCATAAAAATGCCGGGTGACATGAAAATAGGTTTTTATTGAAAAAAATATTTAAGTTAGAAGATACAAAAATATGAAATTCATTCCTAATAATTTGGTCACCTACTATAATTCGAGGAATTCTGGAACTAAATTTATGTGTCTAATAAAACCTTATAAAGAAAAAAAGAAAAGTATTAAAAACCTTAAAAAACCCTCTCATTATAGCTATACTTTACAATATTACATTTTTTCGAGAACTGTACTTTCGAAATTTAAAGAAGAAATATTTATTTATACTTAAAAAAAAGATGTACCTTTTCAGATAACTTCAAAACAAGAAATTTCAAAACATTTTTTAAGGTGTCTGTAGTTTTATTTTCAATTACGTTCTGTAACAGAACGTGAAATATTTTGAGGATAAAAAAAACATTTTGTTCTTAGAGACTATAAAAAAAGTGGCCTGTCCCTCAAAGGAGAACTACTGTATGCGAAACCGTTGTTTGAAAACATGATATGATTCACCACAAGAGTTTTTAAGTATTTTTCTTTAGAGACTGAATAGTTACTTCTTTACAAATGAAATGAATGCCCTGAAGACTTGCCTGTAAAACAGATTCTTTTGCAACGGGATACAAAACTTTTTCGGAAAGTTTAAACAAATATTTAAATTTGGAAGTAAGTGAAACTTTGAGATTCTCTTGATCTGAAGGGACGTAAATAAGGTTTCAGAAGGAAATCATTTATTTCACCAGGAACTAACAATGGCAGAATTTCTAAAAATAAATTTCCGATAAATAATTCGAGAATCCTTAGAAAATCAAGGATGTTGTTTGGTGCACTTTTAAATGATAAAATTATCAAGAATTCAGTTTAGACAGTACTGCATTTAAAAGCTTTTGTGATTTTGTAAATTAAATTTATAGCAGTTGACATTAATTTACTTAATCCATTCAGAAATATTATGCCCAGAAATGCATGGTGTTAAAATTATGTAAGCTAAAACCCCATTGCGGGACACAACATGAATTTGAACTTTGAAAAATTAATGGAATGTTTAGATTATCGTTTCCTTAAGGTTACGCTGCTACAGTCTTTACACACATTTAAAGTTCCTTAAGTAGAAAAAAAGAATTCTTTCTTGGTTTCAGATAATCTATACGTCGTACGGGCATAAATGTTCAGGGCATGGAACTTACGTTTGATTAATACTTTCGTATGTTTTGTTTATTTATGTGAATATATTTTCATTATAATATTAATGGGATATATATATATATATATAATATATCACAATCAACTTGATCAATGTTAAAAAAAATAAATTTCACTTACATATTAATTTGTGAATGTGTATATCAATATTTATGCAATATTCTAAAATGTTAAACCGAAGATAAAGCATTTTGAAAACGTCTACGCTATTTACACATTAATTCAAACTACTTTTCGAAAAAGAAGGGGAAAAAAGTAAAAAAGAAATGAAACTCGACTACATAGTTTGAAACTACAGAATTCCAAACACGTAGAAAAACGATATGTTGAAGATCCGAAATATTTTAACTTCGCTAAAAAACACGGAATTCCTTACACAAGCACATTAAACATTCAGTACGTGATTAGATTTTGTGTTTGATAACTCACAAAGCGTTGATTTGAACCCATCCAATCGTAGAGAACTGGAGAATGTGATAACAGCACTTTACATAGAAGATGTGATATGCATAAATGTTTCCTAAAATCTTTTCTGATGCAATACCAGTAAGGTATAGCCTCAGTTAAACATTTCTAATGTAAACAAAGTATTAAGGATGATTCAATGTATTTGTGGATCGTTGTCGTTAGAGTTTTATTAATAATATAACTTATGCACAGTTAGGTTGTATACCGCCTTTAAGCCTACAACGTAGATTTTTTTAATTTAGTATTTCTAATCAAATAAGATTGCAGTTTTATGATTTGTATTATTCATTTACTCCTATATTTTCAAGAGAGAAAAAAAAGTTAACGCAATATGTCTCATATATATTTTAAAACTGTTATTTATTGTTGTTTCTACGTTCAAAAGCGAAAATATCCTTATTAAATATACAAGTTAACAAAATCAATCAAAACCATTAGATGTTTTAGAAGCCTTTTTTTTACAAATGAAATATTGTCATGAGGGACAAAAAAAATATTTCGTCCTGTATTTACACTTCACTTATAGTTTTAACTTGACTTATGATTTATTTTCAAAATCTCGTTTGAAAAATATATCTTTTTGAATACTTTTTCTTTGTTTTACAAAATATTACACGCTTTGCATATTAGAACATGAAATACAGGGTAATTTAAAAAAAGGAACATAATCATTTGTTGTGATAAAAAATTACATTTCTAACGATTTAATACGAAATTTAAAATTTAAATGAACTTCAACGTTCAAAATATAAATTATAGCAGAAATCTCAACATTTTTATGTCCACATCAGCTATATTTAAAGAAATTAAAATGTTTATCCTTTAAATATATTTCTGATTTTGAAATAATAAAGGTACGGTGTTTTTACGATAAACAAGAGCTTTTAGAAAATCAAATAAATCATGTTGTTCAAGCCTTATAAGAAAGAAAAAAAAATAAAACTTCAAAAATTAAGGAAAATAGGATTTTAATAATATGTATTCTTAACATTTTGTTTCGTGTTAATAAACTCAAAATATTCAAAATACATAAAACATTATATTGTTCTTTTATTAAAGTTCTGATAACAGTTTTCCCGAAATATATTATTTATCTAATTTTTAATTCTTCGTGAAACGGATTTATAATTAAATTTACGATCACATGGAACATTTAAATGATATAGCTTCTTACGCTAAAAAGAAATATTAACTAAATAGCATGCGCATTGGAAAGTACCTCTTTTAAATTCGAATTTCTTTCTCTAATTTCATGTTTTAAACCTTTTCGTTAAACGGAAAATACAGCAATTGAATTTTATGTAATCGTAAAATCTTCATTGAACTAAATTGGTAGATGGTACTTTAATAAATAACTCATTCGAATATTAAATTGTATGTATATATAAGTGGATAGTTATTTTTTTTTTAAAGGAACATTGGTAGTATGTAAAAATCCTCAATTTCGTGCGATAGTTCCTTTAGTGAAATATGCCACGAAAATGTGATTTATCTCACGAAAAACCAAATGTATCTATTATAATTACAATAGAAAATATTTCACTTTGATTATTTTTTTATTTGTTAGTATTTTGCGGAAAAAAGAAAGTTGCACCCATACAGAAAATGTATGGAATTTTTTTTTTCGTATTCTATTGTTATAATTCGTATTCCAAATTTATTTCAAATCAATACACTTCTTTTTACTTATTTTTTTTATAGACAATGATTAAGACAACGCTTGAGTATATTTTCGATTTTTGAAAAAGCGTATATAGTGCTTAGTATTAATTTTATAACACAAAACTACTCACAAGTACTTGCAATAACTTGTGTCACGGTAACTGCCATTGAAATTTCTCCAGCTTAAATTTAAACCTCAATTGATTTCACATGTTGCAATTTTAATACTTTAATGTTGCACATGCAGTTCGACTACGCCAAAGCACCGTACTGTTAATTTTTAATAATAGTTTTTTAAAGGTTAATTTATAATCAATTTGAGAAGAGTAATTTATTAATTAAATTCTCACTGACAGTTAGATAACATCACAAATCCATCGCTATGAACAATAAATTTTGATTTACTGGTAAAATGATTTATAACATGGAAATATTTAACACGCGCTTTCTTTTCCAGTAAAACCAGTTGACGTCAGAATAGATCCAACAAGGCAGCCTTTGAGTGCTGGACAAGAATACGAGTTCACATGCATGGCTGCCGGATCCAGGCCAGCGGCAATCATTACGTGGTGGAAAGGGAACAAACAAATGAAAAATCCAGAAGACAACTCAATTACGGCAGGAGACGTCACAACCAGCGTTTTCAGGTTTATACCGAACGTTCAGGATAACAACGTGCATTTTTCCTGCAGGGCGCATAACCCTGTTATCAGCGGAAGCTCTGTGTCTGACGGCTGGACTTTAGAAATTCATTGTGAGTATTTTATGTTTCATGTTTAAATCATGTTAAAAAATGAAAATGTAATACATTTTGAAGGATAACAGTAGAATTTATGAAGTCTGTTTGTAAATTTTTTACAGAAAACCAGATAACACATTTCCGATAATTTACAGATGACATCAGCATGATGTCCCAAATACGAAGTTACGTCAGTGTAAACGAACATGGCCTATTACAGATCCTAAGTTCAGGAAATAGGGCCGTAGCGTGTTTACTAACACGACGTCACGTCGAGCAAGCCTATTGGTTACGTTACAGTTTTGCCTACAAGCCATCCTGTAGAACAAATGTGCCTATTGGTTAGTCTGCCTTGTTTTGCCTACCAGTGACGTCAGAAGCTACAGCCCCATTTCCCTTGCTCATAATCTACACTCATATAATCCTTTCACTGAGATCTGCCATAGTCGTTTAAACGAACGTAAGACCTTGTCCACGCCATCTGAAACTATTCATAATCGTGTGTCAGAGGTAGGGAATGCAATCCCGCACTGTTTTTCGTCCTGCGGGATTTCAGGATAGAGATTCATTGATCCCGCGGGATTGACATTTTATTTAGTTAGGACTTCATTTCATCAGAGAAAAGTAGAAAAAAGTAAGATTTTAAGCACTATGAAGTTTAACTTTAGTAATAATAATTAATTTTATGAGATACTTAATACACTAACTCAGAAATATGAAAATTATAATCGTGATATTCCGAATAATATACTAAGTTATGTCTTATGTTAGTTGCTAAAAATAAGAACTATATAATTTATAGATATGTTAACATTACGTTATTTTCTTAGTGGTTGAAACAATGCCGTACAAAATCGAACAAATCCAATGAACCATTTCCTAGTCTAGATTTAATTTTAGTAAAATAATTAAAAGTTTTAATTATTAAAAAATTATAAACTAAAATAAAAGCTTTTTATAATTAATTTGTGACTGTTCGCTAAGAGATAAATAGTATAAAATATTACAATTCATTTGGAGGTTGGGAACATTACGAAAAATTTATATTCCAATGTTTAGATTTAGTCGTTCGATTCAGACTCCCACTGGAAGATGATTTAAAAAATAAAACTTTAAATTAAAATTTGTAATTATTGATTTGTTTATTGTTAGATGAGAGACATAAGTATGAAAAAGTTTTCGGTTTGTTAATTGGGAAAGCAGCGTGAAACTGTAATTAAATATATATATATATATATATATATATATATATATATATATATATATATATATATTTCTCAGTGTCAATCCCGCGGGACTAGTCCCGCAATCATTTGTACGGGATCTGGATTGCATTCCCTACTCAGACGGAAGTTCTCAGCAGCGAAGCTTTCCTCACTTCCCGCTGTTGCTGTGCAACAATTTGGTCTCCGTTGAAACGCGTTCTTTCATGGATGGCTGTGAACGTCCAAATACTGTGTTGTAAAAATTATAAGATCAAATATGTTATCTTTTAATTAGGAACAACTGAAATAAAACCCTAAAAGAGTTATGGATCTCGATAAACACTTTCTCTCTCAAAAATGTACCACAGACAAAGATTTTCAATTTTATATCACATCCGTGCCTGGCAGATAATCGATTTTTCGGGTAGGGTACAGATGACACCGAAGTGATGTAACAAAGGCGAACATTCCTTTAAACGAATATCTCACATTAAAGACCTTAAGCTAGAGATATTTCATATTTTTTTTCTTATTTATGAGAAAGAAAACACGTAAACCTATTTTTCTGATAAAAAAATGGCTTTATGCTGTGAAAAAAGAATGTGCTTTCCATGGAACAAAATTTTAAAATAGATTTACGTTCTTGACGGGAAAAAAGCAAGTTATTCGACTTTTCTATAAAGTCTTAAAGATATTTTTAAAAAATACTAAATAAAATTAGAGCTCAGGAGACGAAGGATTCCTTGATAACAAAAATTATATTAAAAGATAATAATTAAACTACCCCTTCTTTTATATGATATTTTCCTCTTCGCCCAAGACAGTAATCAAGGAATTATGCATCAATCCGATACCACGTAAGTTTTAGAAATATGTCCCCCCCCATCCCTGCCTGAAAAAAATAAAGGAGAGGAAAAGTACTGCGTCTCACTCTTGAGCTAAAAAAAAAAAATGAGAAGTGATTTTGTCTTAGATAGAAACCGTAGGATTTAAACAAATGTAACCTTAAAATTTGCGCCAATAGGCGTGCAAATCAAATTCTTCCAGAATAAATTAACTTTAGACAAAGGGGAAATCAGCCACTTATATTTTGTTGGGTGTGTATACACGATGTGAAGGTTGCTTTCAAATTTCTCAACATTTGAGCACAGTATAACTGCCAAAATGCATGGTAGACTGAACTTGCGATCTATCTTTTTTTTTTAGCACTCGGGTGCTATTTCTTTCAAGCACGGGATTTTTGTCTACGTGGCGCGCCGTGGTCACTTTTCCGTTTGATCCATGTTTTCTGCAGAGTGATTTGATATTGCTAACGGAAACATGGACTATCCCTTCAGACGATTTTTAAATACCAGGATTCACTAGGGTCGAACGGATAGACAGTGGTTTCCAAAACATAAAGCCATCTGGGGTTACTTTACCCGTGCCTACACGAGCCAGATCAATGGTGTTCAAATGGTCATTATATTCAAGATAAAGTGAGATTTGCAGTTACATACGTTTGTTCATGAATTTCTTATGAAGAAAATTAAGCGTTATATTCGTAACGTTGCTGATGGAAGATGATTGTAAGACAGTTTTAGTAAGAGATTTTAACATAGAATTAAATTTCGCTCAAGGATCCAAATTCGTAACTGAAATGGATACTTTAGATTTTCCAATGCACACTCATCCAAAACATTTCACCACTAGAGGACAAACAACAATTGATGCAATTTTTAGGAACAAAATTATGGGAACAGGTGCACTAAGTGCTTATATGAGCACTTACAGTTTTCATTTTCCTCTATATGGCAAAATTGATTGAAGAGATTTAAAAAAAAAAAAAAAAAAAAAAAAAAAAAAAAAAAAAAAGCTGAAATTCTTACAGCCGAGTGTGTAAATAAAATCTGGAAGAACTTCAGATTTTCTATTTTTAATTAATTATATATATATATTTTTCGTATCAAAGCTGCGTTGCGAAACATCTATTTTGGCGAAGCGACAACACATATACGATTTCCCGACTTGTGTGGCAAGATAGGGTATCAAGTTACCCCCTGACGCTCTTGTGCGGGCCATAAATAATGAAGTCGACAATATCTTGGAGGGAATGAATGAGAGGTTTCAAATAAGAAATTTAATAGTGGAATTACAACGGTTTAATAAAAGAAGTTCAAATAACATATAGCGTGATTTTGACGCTATAACACTCTTTTTTATTCCACAATAAAAGTTATTTATACAATTTTTTTATGTTGCTATATGCTTTCTTACATCGTTATGTATCTGTTTCAAATGTCATTGCAATTTAGTGAACAATTTACTAATTTTCACAGATTTTAAGTTTGTGAACTTAATTTTTAATAGGTCGGTATGTTAAATTTCGAGTAAATGATTTGTTAACATTTCATTTCACTGACTCATTAGTATCGAAATTAATATTTTCAGTCCTTATTTGCTGACTACAGTGCTCCTATCTGTGGAACTTATATAAATTGTTTTTATTTGTGAATAAAATTCAGTAAGCCGTCTTTCTTATTATGAAAGCTTTACAATACTTTTATTTCATGAATAATTCATGAACACCTCCTGTAAAGGATTATTTTCTAATTCAATTCCTCTGATTAGGAATCCCTCTAGGCCAATGCATGCTGCCACAAATTTAATAAATTACTAAAAATATCTTGAATTCGAAACGTAATTTCGTTAAATGTTAAATGTCACTACTAAAGGAAAGTTAGATATTTTACTGACTAAAGACTTTCACACGAAAACAAAAAAGATTAATGAAACATATTCTATAGCGTGTTCATAATCAATTATTAATTTTCTTAGCTACTTAAATGTTCCGAAAAACACTTCCTTCGCTGCTTCCAGTGATTATCAGGACAGGTAGATGGAAACCCGGAGATACAAACTAAAATCAATTTAATTTCGCGTGTCAACTTCAAACGGTTTGCTTTGTAACCCCCTGTCCTTCTGGTTTGAGTGATCATTCAAATTTCTCGTTAGTTTTCATTTCAGTTTTTTTCTAATTTGATAGTTAACTGTGCACTTTTTTTAATAGATCGAATCAATAAGAGGGGCTAATTAAAAATTAAAGATGTTATGTTTATGCGTTTTTCTTTCCTTCTAAATTTAATGATTATTTTTTTTTCCTAGCAGTGACATTTGGAGTACAATTTTCCTTAATAACTATTAGCCTGGCCAAATGGATACATGCAATATTCACCATTGACTTCAACTGGTGTTTCAACGAAATTTCAGTAACTACCACTCGAAAAACTCAACTGCTTAGTCCAAAATCCATATTCACTGTCGACCGGAGGAAAAAAGATACTGACGCTGTGTTAATTTAACCAACGTTGAACCCGGGTTTGAAACATGGCTGAATTGAAATCGAGACACTCATTCATAAAGTGTCCACAAAGCATTGCGAGTTTACTTCACCTGGAACTTCTTTATTTCGCACCTCTCCAAGAGACCTCCTTAATCTCTTTGCTCTACACACCACCTCACTTTTTCTTATAAGGAAGGGGAAGATGCAATTCTTGTAAGGGTTGGATGAGAGGAAGCTATCATTTCGAGAAAAAACCTCTATTTAAGCATGCTCGGTTATGTGAGACTTGCTCTGCAGCAAAGCCGAGTTTTTCGACTTGAACTTAGGTATTATGTTCCGCTCCAGCTGGATAATCGGTGAACACCTTTTGTGCGTTCGTCGCAGAGTTTGCTGCAAGCTGGTGGTCGTTGGTACACGGTGATTACAAAAGTGAATTGTGAAGGTCCAGCGCTCTGGCTTACCGGGCTGCTGTCGATCTAACAGAGTTTTGTGCGGTTTTCTCCGCGTGTGACTTGAATACGCTTTGGAAAATCCAAAAAAAAAACCCTCCGAACAAAGGCACCTCCTAAGCAGATATCCCTCGTGAAGGTTGGATTAAAACAATGCAAAACAAATCAATAAAAAAATTTTAGGTATTTCCTCCATCTTTTGATTAGACTAAATACGAAGAGCTTGGAATAATATGAATTGGGATTTCCAGCCCTGGGAGTTCTCTTGGCTGCCACACAATTACTATTAATCGCGAAAAAAATCTCTTCTCATGACTTTTACGCAGGTGTCGACAGATGGTGCTGATACACCATAAATATTACGATATGAGCCCAGAGTGGCCAGTAGTGACGAACTCATAATTTTGAATAATGAATGCACATACTTTCTTAATAATAAATTTGTTTAAAAATTTATGGTTTTAAGCGATTATTATATTAATATCATTTAAAAGAAATATTTAAATTTTAAAAGGCTTACGATTACATGCCTTTATACAGAAAAATTATACACGGTTCCAAATGGGAAAAATATGTGTATTTATGGGGGGGAAAGATATCGGTGTATCAAGGATTGACATCAACTGAAATATTTTCCGGCAAACTTTACTGCAACTCCTAATATACCTGGGCCGAGCAGCTCGTGGGTCTATAATAAATGCTCCAGCCAGGTCATACAAAGCTCGGTGACTGTACCAGCCGGCTGAGTGTTCGCACCTGCAAGACTGTACTCATTTGATTGTACAGTCAGCCGGCTGAGGGAAAACTGAACACTTCTAGCTCTTTCCCTCTTTGTGGTACTGTAGCTTTCAAACACATATATATTTATTATTCTTTTGTTTTTTCAAGTTATTTTAGCCGTAATGATTATAAATAATGCATTTTTCAAAATAATATGGACATTTTAATTAATATAAGTCTAAAGCATTCGATACATGTAGTTTGAAGATTCTATCACTGACCTCGTAGCCCCCAAATGGATGATCTTAATTCATTGCGATTAATTTTACTTGAAATTTCTTTTAATTAGAGAATAAATGAGTTTTTAAAATACAATGCACTGCCCCGCTACATTAGAAATTTTGGGGGAAAAAACGAGCATCACACCATATTCCTTAAATTAATAGCTTAAAAAAGTGCATTTTTTTAAACTAAAATATTTTCGAACTATAAAAATAGCTGTTAAATTAATAGACGCCATGCTTCTCTGTTCGGTAACATCCATACTGATATTTTAATCTCAGTTAAGTTTTTTAACACTATATTCCTAAAAGTGTTTTTTGCACAGTTGTCTAAAAAGAGCACATTTGATCTGCGTACTCACAAGATTAATGATCCTACGGCCGTAACATGACGTTAACTAAGATTTCCTTTACGTGTAGTACTTAAAGAAAGTGGAATTTATATCATGGATGGGACCCCATTTACGGAGCAATTTAAAGTGGAGCAATAAATTGAGATTAATCCCTTCTTTGTTTCTTCTCTTGGTAAAGAAAAGAAAAGAAGAAAAATTAGTTGACCAAATTATGTTACCTTTTCTAAAATAGAATTGTGTAAAGAAAGGCGTACTACTGGCGGATTTTTTTTTAGTTTATTTGCTCAAAACTATGAGGTAACGAAATCTACTGTATGCAGCTAAGTATCACAATAATTCGTTTAAACACATTTAGGTGTGCTTTACATAGATAGAGTGTGAATTAAAACTATACTAGTATAAATTAAACACATAAAACTAAAAAAAATACCATGCTTTAAAATCAATTTCATTGCCGAAAAATCAAAATCAAATACATTATATTTTACAGAATGTTTCATAATATGTTGAAATTTGTAAGCATGACATTTTAAATAAATTCATAAGAAAAATGTAAATAATAGTGAACGTTCGCTCTTTGCACGAACTGGATTACAAGGAAATCAATATTGTTTTTCCTTATGACTGAAAAAAGTATTGTTGAAAAGATACCGATAAATGGCTATCTCTCATATATTATATGAAGCAAACTTCCAATCCGGAAAAATAAAAATTTCTTTTACTAACATGTTTAATGCAGAACACATATTTATACTATAACATGTATACATTGATTTTTGGAATATTTCACAAACTTTCGATATAACGTGAATGGATGTAACTTTTAAAATTCATTAAAAAGAAAACAAAGATTAAAAAATAGAATTTGCAGGAATAAAAGAGATCGGATTATTTTTTTATTCTTATCTAAAATTGTTTCCCATGATATATGTAATCACCTGCTTTCTGTAATATTTTATAACTTCTTTTATAAAACATGAAATTCATTGAATTACACATTATACCGCTTAATTCCAAACAATGTTTATTATTATTTCGTCTTTTCAATGAAATTTCGGTGCTTGCACCATACACACACACACACACACACACACACACATATATATATATATATATATATATATATATATAATATATATATAATATATATAATATATATATAGTACATATATTATATATATATAACACAATATATATAATATATATAATATATATATATAACACATATATATAATATATATATATATATATATATATATGTGTTTATATTATAATTAATAATCTTACTGTTTCAATTAACCTTGTATATATGTATGTATGCACAGCTAATTGAAATAAATCAGCTGACTTTATTTCTCCTATCGATACTTAAACTTCATACAGCCTATCAATATTATATTTTCCAAATACGTAAAAAAATCGAAGATTCCATTGCTCTTTTTTCATTTAATCTCCCTAAACATGACACCACTAACTATTCTTTTTTTCTTTCCAGACGTCCCTCACGTGTCCTTACAACTGGGAAGTACCTTCAAAAAGGGAGAAATTCAGGAAGGAAATGACGTTTATTTTGAATGCAATATAAACGCCAATCCTTGGGTAACAGAGGTGAGCTGGTATTTCAAAGGACAAGAATTGAGAACCAATACTTCTGCGGGTATTGTTATCAGTAATCAATCGCTAGTGCTTCAGAAAGTTCAGCGTTCCAACAGAGGACTGTACCACTGCATGGCTACGAATTCAGAAGGGACTGGAAGAAGTAACGATGTATTTCTAAGAATAAGATGTGAGTTAAAAAATCAATAGTTCTGTTTGATTTTTCGAAACTGTTTTATATAATATATTGAATGATTGGTATTTTAAAATGAAAAGAATGCCTAGACTCTCTCTCTCTCTCTCTCTCTCTCTCTCTCTCTCTTATCCTTAGGATAATGCTGGAAATATTCTATTGGTTTGAAATCAATTATTTATTTATTCATTTTTAAGTTCGATTTGTTGTTAAGTCTGAATAAATTCAGCAGATTTATCTGATCAAATCGCCAAGAATGGAACCAAATAAGTATAAATGGGTGCTAAAAACGCCGCTTAATAAAATAAGCTTCATTGCTTGATGAAATCAAAAACTGGAACCTGTAATCCTGTGAAAAAGGTAAAGTACACACAGCAACCCATTATCTCTCTGTGCTGAAACCTCCACATCTAGAGTATTGCAGCCACTGTTGTAACAAATACACCTACCCATCATATGTTCTAGCAACTTGCTTAGGTAGGAGCATCCTACCACCAAAAGGAAAAAGTGCGTTCTGAGCTCTATTATTAATCTGCTAGGTAGTTTTGCCGTACAGAGTAGCTGGCTTGCCAGGAACATTTTTTCTCCGAGGCAAAAAATTAGGCTGAGCATGCGCACTATTATCAATCGAATGAAATTGAACAAAGATGGCAAGGAATGATTATTCTCTGTCTGCAATTTTTAAGAGAATTTGTAGCTAAGTTTGAAAGCGCTGATTTACAAAGTATCTAAAGCAACAAATCTAAACCCAGTATTACTTCCTTTAAGAAGCATTGAACGGTTACTTGTTCAGTCCAAACAATGCAATACTGGCATTTTTTGGATTTTTTTGGGATAGGTAAATAAATTCATTTTGTATGCGTAGTATGTGTTTATAAATTCATATTATAAATTTCGAATGAATGATTAACTAATAATCAGCTAGAAATTACATTATTTTATTTCATTTAAAAATTATATCAATAACTTTGTTATATAATTCTCCCCGAGTTTGAGGATGTGTCAGTAGGTTACCGTCCCCCTTTCGGTCTGAATAGTCTTCGCCGCGTATAAAAATCAGTGCCTTCTTAAGATATATTTAGTTCGGAACGAAGATAGTTTTATTAAGCAGCGAATGCGGTATAACTTATTTATTTATTTAAAATTAATTTTCAATTATTTAAATACTTTACATTAGGTTTTTAAAGAATATTATATAAAATAGTCGAATTACATTACATAATAAAGTAATATATATATACGTAACATGTACAAAATCTAATATAAACCTTTAACAATACACATCTCTAGAAAAAAATCTTTTTAACTTTTCTTTAATTTTCAAACGAATACTCCTAAACAAAAGATCTTTAGATGTACAGTAATTTAAAGAAAACATAAAATCCAGCAACTAAGATAATGAGATTGGAAAATTTAATTAGAAAGATTTAAAGCTCAAAATCTTAGAAAAAATTCTTCTCAAATAAAACACTTTAAAATATATTCATTAGACTTGCTTTATTTTCCAATTATGCTACAAGAGACGATTGCTTTTTTATTACCAATTATTTTTAAGTGTCTATTTATTAAGGTCTAACGTGTTATAATTGAATTTCTTCTTTTATTATCTAAATGCAAGTGTTCATAAATTCAAAAAATATTGTTTTTCTATCCATGCACATATACATAACATATGCACTAGTATATTTGAAAATTAATATCAATTGTAAAAAAAATGACATTTTTATGAATAGGCATACAAGAAAATGGAATATCCTAAGGAAATATTTAATAAAGCGGCTAGGTTAAAGTAATTTTCTGCTTTTTAAATGACCTTAAAGCAGGAAGTAAATCTTAAACAGTGTATGTACAAATATACTTACATATGGACAGTTGGACATAATTTTCCTTTTTAAAGGAAAAACCTGGCCCATTATAAAAATTGGAAAGGGGAGGGATATGGAAAAACAGGTGATTTGATTCCACAGGTTTTAAAACTTAGCTGTGAGTTCACCAATGAAGGTTCTCCTCGGTTCAAAATTACTGCCATGAGTTTTTAAAACGCTTATACACAATGTTACCAAAACAACCATCATTTTCAACAGTATTAGGCCGAAGGTCTGATAGCTAATATTTTGTGGACCTTTTTAAACATTTATTCTCCGGTATGCTCTCACGCGCTATAGATATGCTTTCTCAGTACTTCAATTGTCTGTAGATTTTGGTACCATGAGTCTTCAATGAGGCATAATTCCAGTTAACTATAAATAGAAAATTCAGATGAATTCAATTCTGGAGGAGAATCTTCTGTTTGCTTGTTAGTGTGATTATGGCAACGCTACACATGGACGATCAGCCAAGGATGGGGGTGCCTTGTAAAACTTTCTAAGGGGTTCTAACGTGTATTCATGTTACATCTGGAGAAATCTACCAAAACCCCAGACCGTTAGACCGACAGCCGCGCAATGGTTGCACGAACCAGGGCCCTTCACACTTCGGCCGTTTACCATTTTCAGCGACCTAACCACTGTGGCATGGTGAGACCTGAGAAGACCCTGAAAAATCATACAAAAAATACTGTCGGTGCCTCATGCAGGCTTGAATAATCAACCTGCCAGTTAGAGCTAATTGTACCTCTTACCACTGTACGTAACGAAATGATTAGAAAAATATTAGGTGCTGTCATCTGTCTTGTTTTCTAGAAACCTCAAATCAAACATTGCTTAACAACCTTTTAAATACAAAATTAGCCATTTTTAATGGAAACTGCGACGGAATTTAGGAATTAAGAAAGATAGATGCACGTAAGCAATTTCCCCTTTTCATTATATAACAAAATCAAAATTAGCCACGCAGTTCGTTCAATTGCCAGCATGGAAGCTTTGTCAGTTTACAATTCACCATCGTTCCGGAAATTTGGTTCATGTTAAAAAAAAGAAGAATGATGAAACACTTATTTTTTTTACAGCATCTAATTACTGTATTGGACGTGACTTAATAATTGACATTTTTTTATGTCGTACAAGGGGAGCATAAAAATTAAAATATTGTATTTTCTTAGACTTAATCTTTTGAAAATATTACTACGTTCCTTAAATGCTGTACCTTCTTTACATAATTTTCTAATTTATTTATATGATATATATTTAAGGAATAAAAGCCTAGGTCAGCGTTTATGAAACATCCTGTATATCTAATTTGCAAAATATCTATCTCTAAATGCATGTAATGCAAAATTTCCTATAAGCATCAGAATAAAAAACGCAAAGCATGTGTAACAGGCAATAAACAACCCAATATGTAATAGAAACCTCTCGCAATCGAACATTTATTTCGTTCAGTTGAATTGTCCTTAATTTATGATCATGTATGAATGGATAAAGTGACATAGATGGGATATTTCTTATTCGATTATTTATCAGACGTTGGCTTTTCTACTTTTTAAGAATATCTTGGTTGTATCGTAAAATATGAATGAATGTCAATTGAGGCTATAGATTTTACTAGCTTATTCTAGTAAAACGATGTTACAGAATTGAGAGCAACCAAGTACATATATAAAATTATTTAAAAAAAGTACTAAAATCTATAGAGAAGAGCAAAAATTTCTTTTCAGGAAAACTTAAAAAGCATTTTTCATTTTTTAATAAATGACATTGAAAATGAAAATAAATGAAAAATATATTCTATTAAGAACTCTTAATAAAAATGTAAATTCTGAAATATTTATTCAAACTTTTATCAAAATAAAAACCTCTAAATATTTTTATAATCTAGAAATCTACGAACTGTATATTTCTTCCTTCAATAATTTGCTATATACATTCTATTTAAAAATTTACTGATAAAGTATTAGGAACTGTTGACAAAAGGTGATGTAATTCGAAAAATACGGATTTGCTAACTATAGTTCGTAAAATTTTCCTAGTTTTATTATAACTTTGTCGGATTATTAAACTTTGTACCTTATTTCCTAGCCTAATTTGGTAGTCACGTGATGTTTTGCTAATAGTTAAACAAGACGAAATTTTCTCTGTCTATTCAATGAAATTCAGAATTGAACAGGAACTTTTTGGTGTAATATTTAGATAAAACCCAAAATGATCTTGAACTCACTTCATATAACAGATCTTGAACTCACTTCACAAGCATATATCATTAAAAGAGACGTAGTAATCGATAACACATTTTTTTCATTTTTTTTTAATTCACGGCCCCTTCAAATATAATGGCAATAAAAGTAATTGCATGTCATTAGATCTTTTTTTTTTCTAATTTGAAGTATAGTGCTAAAGCCAATATCTTAAAAAATGCCACATACTTCCAATAGTTTAAAATAAACATTATAAATCTTATTAAATAATATTTCCTGAGAACTAATCCGGAGAAAATATTAGTTTATCAGAACACCATTCTCCAGTTACACAACTCGTTCAAAAGACGTCAGATTCTCTAAACGTCTATTGACATTCAGTAATATTTTATGAACGTCTGTTAACGTTCAAAGAGCCTGCGTGTGCTGACTGGGTAAAGCAGTTGTTTTCCGATCTCAAGAGTACATTGACCTAAAATATCGAATATATGATTTTTCTATGTTAAACGCAATTTCATGCAAAACTGAGAATTTAAAAAAAAAAAAAAAAACATTTTTGGTCGAAAACAGTTTAAACTTTGTTCCTCGGAGTCTACTCGAAATGTTTAGCTTTCCTTTCATCAATTTACCCAATATTTTATTCTAATTATGAAAATTCCGCATTTGCATAATTTGTTCAAATAATATGGATGCTCTTTCAAGTACTAATAAACAATATACGAAGATATTCGATTACGATTTTTCGTGTTCCATAAAAAAGATATCCAAGCTCCTTTTTTTATTCAATGTTTTATTCGATGATTTCAATGTACGCCATTAGATGAATACAACACTTCGAATCTGTACGAGATTTCTAGCAACGTTGTTTTTTTGCCGAATGAAGAAGATGAATAATCACTGTATTTCGACTCCTTCGTTCATCTGTGCTACGAATTGGAGATTGGTAAACAATGTTTCTCTCGTATCCCCATAAAAGTCCAAATGTGTTATGGCTTGAGATCTAGGTGGCCATGATATTGTACCTCATGTCCTCATCCAAGCCCTGAAGAATTGTTTCGTCTAAAACCTTCCTCATTTCCGAGCTCCAGTCTGGTGATCTGCTATTCAGAAGGCGGATCCAGCAATGCTTCATAAAACAGACCTAGAAATCAGTTATAGAGTTCGTTCACGTGACTGATGGTGAATACATTGAAATCATGGAATAAAATAATCCAAAAAACCTCTAATATTTTCTTTATGGAACATAAAAAACCGTAAGTGAATCTTTATTTATTTGTATTTAATTTTTGAAAATGCAGGCATAATTTTCGGAAACTCGTAACTGTTTTTGAATATTCAATGTGCCAGTCCGTTTCGTCATTCAAGCAATTCAAATATTGAAATTTATTTTCTGCCTTTTGGATACAGATGCATCGTCTCAAAGTATTTTTTTTCCAACTGCAATTTCGCCGTTTCTCCATCCCCCCCTTTTTTTCGTTTCTGTGTTTTTATAGATCATTTTCGTAGAACTTTTATCTTCAAGATCAATCACGTGATTTTCGCATGGTGGGTTCTGAAACATTTTCAGGATTTAGAATTTAATTGCAATCTAGTCAGTTATGATTTTCACTATAAAAGAGCAGAACAGTGATTGTTTAGTTGCAAAGTGCCTGTTAAGTCAGCCTGCTCGTCATTATTCTGGATTACAAGAAGTTCTGTTGATAGGATATCGATTTCTTGACTTTTACGTAGAATATTAAAATGCTTTTACACGGATGTCTTTTCCAAAAGTAATGAGAAAATTGCATGAATTTAACAGTTCTTCTTATAGAAAAGGTTTCATCTAGTTTACTGTAAATTAACTGCAACCTTTCTATGGAGAAACGTTGAACCATGATTTGGTGCTATACAGATCAACAAACCAAATAATAAACCACAACGTTTCTCCATTGAAAGGTTGCAGCTAATTTAGCTCTATTGTATGGTGAAATGTTGAACTACTTATAATAACAGACTATTAATTGAAATTCGAAATCAATTATTTATTTTCAATGTTCCAAATTAAAAGTCGGAATACAATGTAACACATATTCCTTTTTTCTTTGTGTACAATACTGCTAAACTTTTTTGTTGTATTTTTATGTGGACACAAAAAAAAACTGAAAAGCTAATGTAATAACGTTATATTTCATGCACAATGAGTAAAATGTCTTGCGAGCTTAAATAAAAGGAAATAAGTGAAATTCTTAGAAAAAATGCAATCATAATACGATTTTCCATAGCTTTCGGAACTTGCGTTTTCTTACTTCTTGATAATGAGGTAACTTTTAAATTAAGAGTTCAATATTTGTATCAGTTCATGCGTACAGTATGAAATTTCCAATACAGTGATAAGAAAAGGGATGAATCGGTTGGTCGTAATAAATAATCCAGCTTGGGCGAAGAAACTTTCAACAATCGGATATTTATTTCTCCGAATCTGTCTTTCCTTAATTTATAAGAAAGGATGCATGTACCACGTGACACAATACGGATATTTCTTTCACGGTTATTTATCAAGGGCGCAGCTCTTTTGCGTTTAAGAATGCTCGGAAGATAAATAGAGGAATAATTTATAGTGTGAGTTTTTGTATATCTTCTGCAGAGAGTTTGGTCGTTATACAGGAAATTGCATGAATTGCTTTTGTGACGATTATTCTTTGAATGGGTTTACCGAATTTTTTATTAGCATTTTTATTTTTTTACTGTATACTGGTTTGCTAAAAAGATTGATTAGTTATTGACAAAAAACGCTTCTTTTCGCAAACTAAAAATTATTGAAAAATGAAACGCCTATAAAATTTTAGAAGAACAACGTAGGGAATTTCGTATTTAGCTTACAGTTATTGCAAAAATACAGTTAAGGTAAATTAGCTTAGTTATCGCCTGCCTTTTTCTAAATAAAATGGAAAAAGTTAAATCGAAAGTTAAAATGAGCCATAATTAATGGGCTTGCCTATGAGAATTTCATTAATGCAACGAAATAAAATTTTCAAACTATCAGTATTAGTCCAGTGCTTTCTAAAAAAATTAACTTATTTTTTCACGAACCAAGGCTGGAAAGTTCACCATTACCTTGACACTTCTCTGAATGCAATTTTTACATATACATCCAGCATTCCTACCCACATTGCTGTGTGATTATAAGTCGTTTCGATTCCTCAATACAACTCTTTACCATTCTGGTAGATAGCTTTGATAAACATTGTACTGCAAGTTAAATAGCACTGGATTCTATGATAAATATGATTTTTCCATCCAAAAAGTTTGCTTGAAATATCATAAAATATTTTACTCCGAAAGAAAGACACTACTGAAGATGTTAAAAATTTTACATATTTTTAAATACTGACCGAAAAACAGTTTTAAATATAAATTTTAATAAATGGGGTAATCAGGCATTTAATAATTTTTCTCAGAAAAACTCTAGACCTCTCGAAACCCTATGTTTTACTTTTTAAATGTTAAATGAAAATATGATTCTCATATAAACATCTCTGCTTAATTTCGTCTATTTTTAAATAATTTTAGTTGTCCTTATTTAATGATGCCACACTTTTCATGAAATATTTATGCTCTAGATCCTTGAATAATTTCGCGAAAAATGTCTACAGGGTGATACAAAATTAGAGGGATAAACGTCTATAAGAAGTAGGTTGCAACAAGACGTTCAGGATCACAAAGCCATTTGATTGTGTGGTCTAAAACATAGTCCTCATAATCCTGTTAATAATGACTTTAGAAGAGGTGTTTAAGTTATAACTAGCTCTCCGACATGAGATTTTCAGAAACTAATTCATATTTCACCGATTGCACTTGGCAGAAATTGCTATTTCAGATTTTTTTTTCAAAACGCGTTGATGAAATTTTTGGAAGAGTCCTTTATTTATTAAACTTTTTTAATAAATTAGACGCACACTTCAATACTACTGTTAAACGGTTATTAAAAGTACAGGTTTTAAATTTATATATTCGGTTAAATTATACATCATTTTTTTATACTTGCAAATTTTATTTATGCATGTACATGCATTTTCCTTTTTAAAAATTAATTATATTAGTGTTTTTAAATATAGCTCATACAAAATGTGAAGAAAGAGTTTTACGTAGTTCTCAACTTACTTCAGAAAGTTAAAACCAGTACAAAAATGTAAAACTGAAGAGCGGAGTTGGTGAAGGGACATTAAAAAAAAGGAGATTTCCAGGTGGAAGAACATGTTAAGGACTGCATTAAATAAGGTGTTCATTGTTTCTGCAAACTGTTACTATACCGCGGTTTTCAGTTCAAAGTAATGTTATCTACAATGATAAAAAATATGATGTGTACACCACCATAGGCCATCGTGATTCTACCGGAACTACTTGTGAGATCCGAATGATGCCTGCGGACATTTCCTCATTGGTTAGATTTGGCCGTTAGATGACGTACCTAAGTACTGGAACCAATAAGTGAGCATGTAAGCCTCTTCGGGTGACTCACCGGAGTGCACAAGCAGGCCCGGTAGAATCGCCATTTTTTATGAACTTCATTTAAACTTATTTCATTTGAAATTTATGGTCAATACTTTAATAATATTAAATTCTTGTTATTTGTCGCTAAATATAAGCGATGACGAAATATCTGTGTTCAGTTTTCGAAACTTACTTTTGACGCGCATTTGCCTATAATTTTGAAACTCGCCCATGTGGTGACAGTTGACGATATTTTGATCAAGGAGTACTAAATGACAGACCGTCGAATTTCGATGTATTGGATTTGTCTACAAACTTTAATGTATCAAATGCTTTCCCCCTTTGAACGTCTACTAACGTTCAGAAAATGTTGAGTAATATTTCGTGAACATTAGTAGACTTTCGGAGAACATTGCGTGCTTCTGGGTTTGGATGACCTTGTCAAGACACTACCTAGTCGATCGCAATGGAACAAGAGGTGCACCATTGGATGTTACTACAATTCTATATGTAAACTTAGACTGGACTCAACACCGAAGATGGTGGGCGGCTGAAATATGTAGGTCCTGCGTTCTTCTTTACAGCGCAGCTGTCGAGGTAGCGTTCTGGGGTTTTGGTCGGTTTTCTCCAGATACATTGTGAATACTCATTAGAGCCCCTTTAAAAGAACTTCAAGATATCCCGTGTATGATCAAGATATCCCGTGTATGCATATGTCTCTCGTGTAAGATTGTCATATAAAAAAAATAATAATAAACTCTTGTAACTTTATATATGTTTATCTCAAGTTTATTAAGTTGTGCATTAACAAGTTCATTCACTGAGCTCGTCAACTATCATAAAGTTCGTGATTTTTTAAGTAAATAACAAACAATAAACCACATCTGTGAGTACGAGTAATATTACTATAAAGGATGTCCCCAAAAAGATTGTAACGTGCTTTAATTCTTTTCCCTTCGAGAACCATTGAAAAGGGGTTAAGTCAGCATCCTTTGACCTTCACATCTCTGATACCTCTCATGATGTAATTCTTATATTTGGTGCATTATATTATCAGTGTATGAGGGCACAGTTAACTAACTGGATATTTTTCGTACAAGGCTTTCGATGTAATAAATTTAAGAAATGTGTCTTTTTTTAAAATTAATGAGAGGACATTTTTTCTTAACGTACACGCTTAAACTCAAAGAGCGAAAAAAACGATACACTGCGGAGCTATCTGTTTCCTTGGAAACCGAACGGTTTTTCCGCGAAAGGTCTCTTTACGTAGTCTTTTTTCTGAGAATTCTCTCCTCGCTACCTATCTTTTCCGAGAATTTCCACTCCCCGCTCATTGTTATATTCCGCTCCGCTCTTGTGATCGAGAAACGCTCCCAATGGAGAAGCTTATTTTTCGCTCCGACTGATCGAATTTCGCTCGTTTGGTTTAAGCGTGTATTGTTTTTCCTACCTTGAACATTTTAAAATAATTTACAATGTGAATTTAGCGGCTATAGAATTATAAAGTGTTAACATCTTTTGGGGTCACTTCGTATAAATATACTACATTCTAATTACGTGCCTCCTATCTATCTCTCTGCAGACGCACCGGAATGCAAGCCAAACCAAAAGAAAGTCTACGGCGTGGGTCGATTCGAATCAGTCCAAGTAACGTGCGAGCTGGACGCCGATCCAGAAAACGTCACGTTCCGGTGGCGATTTAATTCATCCGGGAAAAGTTTGGATATCGGAACTTTCTTGACGTCTGGAAATAAGAGCACCGCAACCTACTTGCCGAGTTCCGAAGACGACTATGGATCGGTTATATGCTGGGGGAGCAATGACGTCGGAAGACAGAGAGAACCCTGTGTCTTCACCGTCATTCCCGCAGGCAAGTATCGTGCTATGTGTTTATATTCCAATACTAACTATTATCTATCCATAAACTTCAGTTTATCTTTAAAAGTTTTAAATGAATTCCTTATACCACTGTGGCAGTTAAAAAACGGGACTGTGTTTTTCATAGCTGTTGCGTTTGGTGTGAAGTAGTGGAAATGGAATGGTGTTTACTTCCGGTGCAAGTGGTTCGTTATTCCGTCCCTCTATCTAGTTAGTTCGTTTTATTATCCTTGCTTAAGTAAGACGGTCTTGTGTCGAAGTGCCGGGATCATGATAAGCTTAAAAAACGTAGCGCATAAAATATAAATTCTTCGTAAAATTAAAAGAAATTCCAACTGAATGTTTTAAATTGTTAAAGGAGGTGTCTGGATAATATTACATGTCACGTAGTCAAATTTTTGAATGGCACAAACGATATTCGGAAGGTCGGGAGGTCTTTGAAGGTGGTGAACGCTCTGGTCGACCTGGGAAGTGCATTGACGGTAACACATTTTCAGTCTGCAGAAGAAGAAGTGAAGGCAAAAATGGCAGACTTATTGAAGAAGATGGCACCTAATGACCAGCAGTACTACTTTCGAAAGTGGAAAATTCGGATGCAGTGATGTACTGAAAGGGAAGGGAACAATGCTGAAGGGGACTAAAATATATCAGAATATTTTTTTTCAATAAACTTAATTTTTAAGACTAGTCCGGTTATTTAATTGTCACAGTGGCACATTAGTGAAAAATTTATGCTCAAAAACCAAATCTGCAATAACTGAAGAAATACTTCCATTATGGTACCAAATCTGTCAGTGTTATTATTATTATTATATGAGAAATAATTTAGAACGTAATAAAAAAGGTGCATTTTTAGTTAATACAGAGGTTATCAAGGTGGTAACCTTTAAATAGCATAAACACTAATTGAGAATTTGACGGTTTGTTATGAGATTGTTATTGCAGTGAATGTTAGCCACGGTATATATAAGAACACCTCTCACGATATATAAAAAATCATGAATAGACCATTTTTGATATAACCTGTATATTAACTAAAAATTCACGCTATTTTCATTGCTATGTAGCTATACGCTTACTAATAATATATACTAATAATTTATTTCAGTGCAAAATTTTGTTTCAATAAACATATTTCTTGAGTTAATACACATTTGGTGTGTGACTCCGATTTTGCACATGATTGTAATTAACAATATGATGTAAAAAAAGTTCTCATGTTACGTCTATACGTTCCATATCGACTATTATTCTACTTATATCGACTAAGTCTATGTAAGTAGAATAATAATCGAAAATTTCTTTACTTATACTTCTTAGTGTGTCATAGCATTTTAAATGAATGTAATATAGCTAAACAGTATGATGTGAAATAATTCGTTTTCTTTATAATTTTTTAACTTAAATTTTACAAAGCTCCTATGCCGTCAACTTAAGTTAACTTGAAAATCCGATTAATGATTAATTTTTTGTTCATGCCTGCATTTGATGCAGTCACAGTCGACTCTGGACCTTTTGAATTTTTATATTAATATTCCTGAGGATAATTACGAGGAATATAATGTCAAGCATTGTAGATGCATGATTACACCTCTGCATGCTAATACTTTTGATTGGCTTTTTCTTTTTCACTTAGCAACTGAAAATCTATTAGTATCTACAGCATTTTCCAGCACATCGCCATATGCTGCATAATAGTTTATCACAACAAGATTGTCTTTGCAGGTCCCCCTGAGCCCCTGCAAAACTGCACGGTTGTGAACTACACTGAAGACTCCTTGCAAGTTGAATGCGTCGAAGGATACAACGGAGGGCTGCCGCAGAAATTTCAGCTTGAAGTGTACGACGATTCGGGCAGGAAACTTCATGGAAACTTCACGTCATTACAGCCTCAGTTCTATGTGTCGGGTTTGCCGAGTGGAAAAGTTCTGAAGCTGGTAATTTTTGCAAAAAATGGAAAAGGGAAAAGTGCTCCTAATGTCATAGTGGCACATACATTGCAAAAACCTGAAAAATTAACAGGTAATCTGATTTATTTTCTGTATTTGAATAAATAAATTCTTATTATGCATTGTATTTAACTTGTACTGCAATTTAAATAAATAATTTTCACAGGAGTGACATTTTTTGAACAACCTTTAACAACATTTTCATTTTTAAGCTGCTTGTTTTTTTCTTATTATTAGTGTGGCTAGGAACTAACGCAATCCTACTTTTTTCAATATCATTCTTAAGAAGTGTATTGCTGGTGGGACGTTTTTCTTCGCAAAGAAAGAACACATAAATATTTTGCGATTTCTGTTTTATTCTTAATAGATCCAAAGGTAAATCAATCTTTTAACATCCAGTTTAAAATTTCAATAACAGTAAAACAGATGATATTCAGCCAAAAATTTATAAAAATCCAATTTTGAAAGAACATTTCAATTTTTCAAACTTTCTTTCCTAACATGTGAACTCTATTCTCTTTTATTAATCGTTGGGTAGTAGACCGGTCAGTTCTGTAAAGAGCGTAGAGAATTTTATTTCAAATATAAGCATTTGCGTAATAAGTATTTTTTATCTTAATAATTTTGAAAGTAGAACTTTCCTTCTGTGGTCATTTACATGTTGTCCTAGTCTAAATAGGTATATCTAAAAAAATATAAAGACAGAAAAAAAACCTTTTTTTTTTTTGTTTTTGCTCTCAATTGCACTTGTTCCATCTGTCCTTAGAAATATTAAAAGAAAAAAAAAATGTTTGTTCAGTAAGTACCACGCGATTCTTACGCATTAAGGGGACTACTTAAACTGCGTAAAGTGTTTATTTTCAGTATGCCATTTTCCATGTTATTTAAAATGAATTTAATACAAATACTATTTCATTTAAAAAATAAGTAGGTCTATTCTATGACATTTATACCGTTTGTACCCAGTTTCCATGTATCCCTTGAAAGGTATCTTAAATCACACTGAACTTTGCCGTGCTGCACTATAGAAAGCTTTTGCCTTTCTCATCTAACTGAGAAAAACTGTTTTTGTCAATCTCCGTAGTATTACAGACTTTTAAATCTAGAAATTTGATAAAAGACAAAAAGATAAGCATCAAAAAGAGTGAGAGATGAATCAACATTAATATGACGAGTGCCGATTCGGCAAGGCATTATTGCAAAATATGTTAATTTACTTTTAATGCCCTGTCTAAGCATCTGTATACACCGAACAGCCATTACATTATGACCAGCCGTACATTTTTCAATATACTCGTCTGAATGACATGGAAAGCAAATAATTAAGATGAAAGGGTATTTAACTATTGCTGGCGAAGGTAAGGAATCATTCTTGCACTTACGTTTGTGAGCGATGGGAAAGGCTGTTGATCTAAGAGTATTTGATAGAGGGCAAAATGTAATGGACCGAAGACTCGGAACGGGTATCTCTGAAACTGCACAACTTGTCTGTTGTTCACTATCTGCCGATGTTAGTATTTATAATAAAAAGTGGACTAATGTCCGCGAAACCAGCAATAGACGCCAAGATGTTGAGCATCCATGCATCATCAAGAAAGAGGACGTCGGAGACTATCCCGCCTAGTACAGCCAAAGCGGCGGAAGATAGAGGCTCAGCTAACAGCCCACTACAATCTAGGTCAAAGTGTTTCGGAACACACAATTCAGCGGATACTTTTGGATAGGGGACTGCGGAACAGACGTCCCAACCGTGTCCCTCTGTTTACCAAGCGTCATTGGCAACTACAGTGGGCAAGGAAACATCGAAATTGGACCACTTATATGTAGAAAATAGTTCCCTCGTAGGATAAATTCGGGTTTTTCCTTCATCACATCGATGGTCTTTTCAGGGTACACCATGTTCCAAGAGAAGGACTGCTCCCCGTCAGTTCAATGCTCAAACACCACCATGTTCCAATATCTCGACTTTGTGTGACCGCTGCTTAAATATTTGATACAACCTGTTTCCAGTAGGTACCAAGAACTCGTGGCATCCATGCCCAGGCGAGTTGCAGCTATTTTGAATATCAAAGATGCGCAAAGCATTATTGAGCACGCAGCCATAATGTAAATGTTCTTCGGTGTATATGTTAATCAAGTGTAGGGTAACTTAACTGCAAAAGCTCTTAACAAATTATGCACCTTCGGGGTATTTAATATACAAATATCCGATTGCATTTCCTTTAACAATCCCGTAACATAATATATATTCCCCATGTATTTTAGGAATGCAAGGTATGATGATTATACGACCTATTCTGGGACTTCTTATTGGGATTGTCATTGCTCTTGTTATTGTTGCCATCGTCATAGTTGTATATATAAAAGTGAAAAGACAACGGAAAGAAAAAGGTAAATCTTTTTGCTTTAACTCTCCGTTTTTTTTTATTAAGCTTATTTAGTAAAAAAAGAATATCTTTAATCTATGTTACACTCTGCGGCATGCCCTCCGCATTGCGGAAGAGCCTAAAGCTGAAGAGCCCCCGAAAGATCCAGTATTTTTCTTTTAAAAAATAAATTTAAAGTTTTTTTTTTTCTTTAAAGAGGGAAAAACGCTTGACCTGATATATTTTGCGATTCCAAAGGACAGAGAGCAACAGATTGGCAGCAATCTCGGCTATATCTTCGGATATAAATACTCGGATTGTCATTCTAAGTGACAGTCAAAATTCCTAAAACTGTGGATGTAACTTATAGTCAAAGTAGTGACTTATAATATATTACTAAAGATTATTTTGGTAATGCAAAATACAGGAAAAATATCCGCACGTGAAAAATATTAAGCCCAGTAACATGGTCATAGAAACTTGATGCGATCCTAGCTCTGCGATTTCAATATTTAGGTTTAATGTAACTTCTTGATTGAACTAGCTCTGCAGTGGGACATATCTAAAAATAAAGAAAAACACAAAAGGGCCACAAAAATTTCAGTGGGAGAAGTGGGTTTAGCGGTATGCCGCAGGTTGTATGAATATAAGTGAAACATTAATGAATGCATTTCCATTATTTCAATGTGTGTATTTATATTGTATTTATATTCACAAAAACCAATGAAAAGAAAAACTAATGCATGAATTTCTCGTCTTTCTCTCTCTTTCTAAGAAAATAATAAGCTTCAATTTGATACTTTTCATTTAATTCCAGCACTAAACCTGCAAAAAGTCAAATAAAAAATATTTCAATAAACTGTGAAAAAAAAATTACAGATAAGTTTTTAAAATATTTAACTATCAGCCAATTTAAATGAAAATTATTTTGAAAGTTAAATTCATTTTTAATTGGTAAACTATATATGGAGGACAAAGGGAGATAACTTTTCGAATGTGCAATAATAATATTAAATTAAAATATATTTCTATACAATGGATAAACCTCGTTCCATATAAAATATTACTTGTATTAGTTTTCCTTATACAAGTATTTGTGTGGACGTTTTTTATACAAATATTTGTCTTGAACGCATTTACTTCGTTATATTTTTGTATTCCTTACTATACAATTCGAAAATTTTCTTATTGTATTTATCTTTTTTCAGCAACAAAAAGAACACCAGAGGTTTCGGACAAGTAAGTATTGAATTTTTTCGTGATGTATTTCTATTTTTGAAATTGATTTCGCATATCCAAGTAAAATAAATGTTTTCGAAATTAAAATATTAATGATGATTTAACATAATTTAAATACAAAGAGTATTAATAATAATGAAGCTAAGAATATAATTAATACTATATTTCTAAAATCTGCTGGAATGAATAGAAATACTGTATTTTACATATGAAATCATATAAACGCCTAGGCGCACCCACGGAGGGGGCTATGGGGGCTGAAGCCCCCCCTAAAGGTAGAAAAAAGTGAAAAGCATTAAAAAATGAAAATTGTCGCTAATGAATTAATTTTTTTTGTTCTTTCTTTTTTTAATTGTCTTCAAATTACTTCTAATCAAAAAAGACATTTATTTAAAAAAGTTTTTAAATAAATGCTTACAGTTAGTTGAAACACTGTTACACACACACACGGTTATAACGTCGCTCAAAAGATCAGATAATTATTTATGACTCTATAATGAGTTACATTGCTTGTGTTCTATGGGACAGTCAAGTGGTACCGAATATTTTGACGTTATAAGAGAGTTGTAACTAACCGAGGTCACTATGACCGAGTTCAGCAGTATTTGTATGTAGCCCAGCCCCCCCTAAACTAAAATCCTGGGTGCGCCACTGTATAAACGCATAACACTTTGCTTAACTTTTTATTATTGCCCCTTTCTATATAGATGCCAGACTCCTTTGAAAAAAGATACAGATGATATAGCAGACAGTGAAGAAAAGGGACCAGATATAATACCTGCAAATATAAATACAAGACAACACTTCATAGTAAATGGTAAGTAAATTAAACATTTCTTTAAAAATTTATATTTTGCAAAAATATTGCTTTTTTTTTAGACCTTCTACCTGTAATTGTTTATTACTTACTTTCATGTACTTAACAATTTCATATGAAAGCTTAACTTCCCTCGATCTGTATTTATCCTCGCCAATTATAAAACTGCTTTCACATAAAGTTTATTTTATGTGATTACTATCCAAAATAATAAAAATTATTATAATTTTAGTTTCCATTGTAATGCTATCAATAATTAGTGAGAAATGAAGCATTTAAGAGTACAGTAAGACTTGATAAACAATTGCGTACACATACTTTTTTTTTTTTTTTTACAATCACGCAATCTTTCCATTCCCTGTAAAATTCACAACTGTTATAAAACTTAATAAGCAAAAGCAAACTCATTACCTCTGTTTATTAGATAGAAAACTGTTACATAAGTACTAATACCATTTTTTAAAATTTCTTTTGTTTAGACGATCCTAAAGAACAACCTTCTCCAGCCAAAAACACGGGAGCAATGTCCCATTGGGGTTCACTCCCTAGAAATCCTTGTATAGAAGCGGCGATGCAAGTACAGCCATGTGCGACGTTTAGAAGGGTAAGATTGCAATTGGAAAAATCAATAAAAGTATTCTAAAACAACAAAAATAGCAATAACTGATTTAAAATTTTCCTCGAACTGTTCCAAAATATCATAAAAACCTGAAAAAGAGCCGAAAAAAATAACAAGTTTAGCATCGATATGACAGGGGAATATGAAAATGCTTATATTTGACGACACTGACTTATACACCTGAAATGAAAATATTTAAATAACGAACAAAATCCTCCCAAATCGTTTATTACAGCAGTATGTGTTTCATCACTGTTGCAAGCAACATCACTGGGGCATCACTGGGGCATCACTGTTGTCTTCAAGCTCATCACAGGCGAGTCACAAACATAGGAAGAGTGTTCTGAAATTAATCATTCTGAAATGTGGGGCATTCGGTATATGCTCATACATTTGTATTACCTCCCGTACAGTTATAATGTTAAGGTGTTAAGACAAAGTTACGCTAGGGCTATTTTCCTAAGAATGATGCCTTTGGTATAGAACTATAGAGCTTCTGAAGCGTATTCGCGACATATCTCGAGAAAACCACCCAAAACTCCAGACCATTAGATGGACAGCCCTGCGGTAGGCCGGAACTTCATACTTCAAGCATCTACCATGTCCAGAGTCTTATGCATTCGACCCTATAGTAATTTATATGATTACAGCTTTTTTTCGTGTAAAACACTTCAAGTTTGCAATTAAAATCGTTTCGAGTCATATACATCGCTTCAAAACGTTTTTAAATTTTATAGTATTCAGATTTCTTTCTTAAGGTTCATTACGTTTTTGTTAAAAAATTCAGAAAATATTTTCTTTTTTTTCAGATTTTTACGCTTTTGTTTTACAAAACAATTTTTCAGTAAAGCATTATGTTAAACACTTTGCTTTTCGTGTTTTGCATTCATACCTGAAATAACGTAGATTTGGGAGATAAATTTCGCTTTAATCGAGCATATCACGCATACGATACTTTTGAATTCATTATAATATATATTACTGCAAAACAATTAGGAAATCCGGTAAATACTATAACTCCTCGATAGTTCAGTGTACTAACAAAATTTCGAATAAATAAATTCTCATTGTTTTGAATATTTTGTTGGAGAAATTGTTTGATGCAGCATATAAAATTTGCATTTATTAATACTTACAACAATCTATTCTGCTTTTGTAAACTATTACAAAATAATATACCACGTTGTTTCTTCCATTTATTTATTCAATTTTAAATATTTAAATACATTCTTACTTTCATTCCTTTACTTCTCCCGCTGTGTTCCGTGCATAAAAGTGGAATAATTTTAGCAAAAGTTAATTTGTTTAAGAGAAAATTAGAAAACAAGAACATAAAATTAGCTTTCGATAAATGCAAGTTTTCCAATAAAAAGCTTCAAAAATGATAAGTAATTCACAAATTACAAAAGGAATGGTTTTAGGAAAATCATTTTTTTAATTAATATTAAAGGCTTTAAAAAGACGCAGTTGATATATGACAATGCAGTGGAATAACAATGCCTATTACAACAGTTTATATATATTATATAATATATATAAACAATGCAGTTGAATATTTCATATCAACTGCAATTGATATGAAATATTTAAATAACGCAAATTGTACTTTAAAATGTCTTTATATTATAAAGAAAAATAACATATATGTGTTATCTCCCTGGCATTTTTAGTAACGCGTATTTAATCACAGCAAACTGAAAATGCGGATGTCCCCAAAAATTTTTCATTGATTTGTAAAATCATATAAATTTTAATACCTAATATTTATAGTACGAAAAATATTCTTTACCAATTCTATTTTATGGTTAACAGAGGGCCATACAGCAATGTGATGTCAGGTGACCTTCCGTGACAATATGTGTATGTCTCACAGAAGTTGTGGCGACGTAAAAATGACCGTCAGATACAGTTTTTTGTGACATCACATGATGACCTTCATGGACGTCTCAACATTACACTGTTGCGTCACTTTGTAACGTCCCTTGTTTGACCTGAGGGGATGTCAAAGAAGGCGTGCTTTTAGACCACATTTGTGATGTGTCGAACATGACGCCAATGATAACGCAATTGCTAAATGGGGGTATGCCAAGACACAGAAAATGCATTACAAAATCTCTATCTTTTTTCCACATTATCACCACTAAAATGTATGCACACGTCGCGTAGCAAATTATAAAAACATCCACTATTCTAAACATTCTCCGACCATCCAAGATGAGTGTTTTACAGCAACAAAATCAATGCAACGTTGTTATCTTTGATGAATCTACAATGATATCTAGAGCAGTATTTTCCAAAGTAATGCGCGATAAAATTTTAATTTGAATAGCAACTATTTAAAGAATACGATCAACAAAAATATTTTGACACCATTTCAAAATATCTGTAGTGCAATTTATCATCCAGATTGCCAACAGCAATGTTGGTAGTTAGGCTATTGACGTAATTGAGAAAAACGATTATTCTTATAAAACTGTGAGAGTTAAAGGCATTTACCGCCAATAGAAAATATAGAGTTTTTGTAAATCCACAGAGCTGAACATTCCCATAAACACACTTAAACAACATTGCAATATATACAGCTTCATATGCCAACAAACTCAAAGTGGTAATACATAAGCGCATACGGAGCATAAATCAGTGTAGCCACTCTGCCCGATGCCTGTTTGTTTTTAAGTTATTCCGCATAAAATAAAAATCATAAGTTCTACAAAATCGCTCATTTATGAATTTATTAAACACGTTACACATTAAATGAGGACATTTTAGGTAGGAACTTGAGAACTCTTTTAAAAAATGAATGCAAATACATTTATTTCGCATCTACATTTAATGACGAGTTATAACTGTTGAAACTGTGAAAAAAAATGTAAAGTCAATAATTCGCTTGAAATTCCTCGAAAATTAGGCTCCGCTCTTAACCCGTAAGCAGGCGCGCTGGGGTAAATCTCACGCCAGCGACTTTTTTTCTTCGTAAAATGGGATAAATTTTTTGAGAACAAGTTTGCGCCGTCTTCTACCTTTCAAAGTAAAGGTCTAGTTGGGGTGGGTGAAGGAATTTCGTTTCTTTGTTATCCGGAAGGGAAGAAAATTCCACTTTGGTATTAAATACTTCTGTGCGACTAACAACGTTTCATTACGTTGTTAACGTAAACTAAGTATAAACTAAATGTAAATTAACTATAAATTGACGTTACACTACTGGTATGTATTGACAAAAGGCTATTAAATAAAATTAATATCATATTAATAAAGAAATTAGTGTTTTTAGCTATAAAGCATATCATATGCGATTTTCTTCTCAGAACGCATGGTATTTAAAGAAACTGCCAGAAAATCTCTAAATAAATATAAAAAGCACGATTTCTTCCATTGAAACGTTACAGAACTGATGTATTTTACGTTATAAGTCCACAAATTTGCTTTTAAAACTTTTTAGTCAAAAATATAAAGAAGACAAAATGGGGTAAGATTTACCCCATGCGACTGCTTAAGTTACAAAAGTAGACGCGCGTGCTTACGGGTTAAAACCACCTCTTAAATTTAATCATTTCTAATACCAAACTAAAAATAAATGTATATCATAATTACATTACAGTTAAAAATAAATTTGCTATCTGTGTAATAAATAATCTGTAAATTAATGCCACTAAATGCTGAGATTTTTCAAATTACCTACTTACTAAAGATAATATGTAATACTTCTTTGTACTTAACAACGTTTCAATAATTTCAGCAAGAAGACATAACGTACGCAGAACTTGCACTACCTTTGGACCAACAAATGGCAGCAACCATGACCGTGCGAAGAAAAGATCCTCCAACTGAATACGCCAAACTGGACTTACAGCGACACATACACTCCCAAAAATGCGGAGACGAAGACGAAGAGATCAGCTGTACGTCTTGCGACACACCTCTCATGAAAAATAAGCGAGAAAGTGCCGTTTGAAATCAGACGTACTTTCTTTGTGGTTTAATAGTTTCATGAGTAACCATACAATGGTTGCAGTTCAAAAAAGTGCCGAATTTAGCTTCACAAAATGCCAATCGTCCGATGTGGCATACCTGAATCAGTGATTGGCCTTTGAAAAGAACATTCCAGGTCTCAAATCCAATGTATTCTGTCATCATCAGCAAAGGTAAAGATTGGTATCCTCTAATGCACCCGAGGAGCTTTGAAGTCTAATGTATCGTAAAAGAGCTTTTAAAAAATATTTGATGCATATCTTCTGTGAGTTTTAAGATTGTAATCCTTTTACTAGACTGGAATCTCATGGTGATGTTATATTTTCTTTCTGTTCTAAGCTCCTTACAAAATCGCAAGTTGTAAAGATGTTATCCGAAGATTTTTTCCTCTAGTGGTTCTTCAAGACTTACGAAAGGAAAATTTTAAGTACATCTGTTTGCTCTTCGGTCAGTTTAAGAGCATACATCTTGTTGGTGGTAGTATAATTAAAAGAAGACAACAGTGACAAGAGTCAAAATAAGCATTATGGCTTATCACGATAGAACCAAGATGGTTAATCAGTTTAATTAGTTGGATTTAGATCAAGAGCTCATAGCTGCCAAGATCTAGCATTTACAGATTGTTGTTACATTCAGAGAGAGCGTGTTTTACAAACTTATCGCTGTTGCACAAAACATTCAAAGTTAACGTTATTGTCTTGACTACCATTGGAGATGATAGCATTGCCATTGAGTTCGGTTATACCCTTGTTTATACTATTCCAGGAAAAAACTCTCTGTGTTAACTTAAATATAAAAGAAGATGAACTGTTTTTTATTTTTTTTTTGCGATATAGAAACGATGTTTGTGTTCTGCTTTTCTTTTTGTCTTTGCCGAGCACATGAATTTCTGAGCACTCACGTTTTAACAACACGACTTTCTTTGTCGTGTGGTTGTTATTTATATAGTCTTATTTTTCACTTGTAAAGAAAAAAAAAAAGAAAATCTTTTTGTACAAATGAGTGTAAACTATTGCATACCCTGTGATTCTAGTGCATCAAATTGAATTTAACGATTCACTAACTCTAAACGAGTCTTTCCACTTGTGATTGAGGGAAAAAAATCTTGAGCAAAGTACGATTTCTAAATGATGACTCTAGGTTTTGAAGTGATTTGATGTAAATAATCTTTTTTTATCGTAATTCTACATATTGAATATGAGGAGTTTGACAATCGGGGCGGAGTTCAGTGGAGCATTTATTCCACTTTATAAAAAAGACAGTTTGAATATAAAGTGGAATAGTGTCTGTTAAGCAAGCAGAGAAGTTTTCCATCAATGTATTTGAAACGTGTATAAGATAAAAAGGCTCAAATACTATGTTCTTATGAATAATGTTGGTGTCCTATTGTAAATCTGACACTTTTTAAAAAAATAAATAGAAAAAAAACTAAAATAAATATTTCTTTTTCTACTGATGATCTCTATTTTATTTACTTCAGAATCAAAACACATATTATAACTTACAAAAAAAGAAATAGTCTTAAGAGTATGAAACAAACAACGTATAATCGGTACAGGGTGTACAAAAAAAGTCCCTGACACATTTCAAAATTAAATATAAAATCAACTAATTGGGCTACGAGATTAAAATGCTTCCTACGGTAAAAAGTTTTGTTTATATAAAAAAGTTCCAAATTTCACCCATAGATGGCGCTGTAGAAATAGTAAAAACAAAACTCACCATTAATTATACAGCAGTTTTATTTTGTGAAGCAGATACAAGCATGACCAGCTATCATACTTCAATATCTGCACCTGATGTAGCTCTAACCACATCCAAACAGTACTCAATTTCACTCCACGCATTTGATAGCATTGCTTGTGGTTTCTTCGTTTTTTCGATATCAGCCACAGGAGAGGAGTAAACTTTATCCTTCACATACCCTCACAGGAAGAAATAAGTAGGGGTTAAGTCTCAAATGAAATACGTATTTCAGCTTAATGCAAGGTCAAGCAGCGCCATCTATGTGTGAAATTTGGAACTATTTTTTATTCGCTTAAACAAAACTTTTCATCATAGGAAGCATTTTGGTTCAAACCGAAATCTTGTAAACCAATCAGTTGAGTTTATTTTTAATTTTGAAATGTGTCGGGGCCTTTGTGTACACCCTGTATATTTATTTATCTTTAGTTTAAATATTTTAAAAACCCACAAATATTATAAGCTCAACTTTTGCTTCAAATTAAGTATCACACCATACCATCCATCTCTGTTTAAAGTATTAACTTAAAAAGAAATCTAAATCTCTGTGGTTAGTTCCAAATGAGTTGGCACATACATTTTAAATGCTTCATCTATATGCTTTGTAGCATCTTTTCTGTTTCCAGTGGACAAAAAATTCGGTATTTTTCTAATAACATTTCTGTGCATGTAGTTACCTAGAATGATGCACATACTTTGAGAAGTAGAATTTTCTATCTTACTTTCTGATTGTGTATTTGAATATAAATATACAGGATGTTCTGTTATTAATGGCCAATCTTTAATGATAGGTAAAATATATATATATATAAGAATTTCCTGTCTAGCAATAAGGGGGAGTTCACGGACACAATGTATATCACCTCTATCACATCTCAAATTTCGTGTGTTTAGGATTTTTTAACATCAGCAGAAAACGTCTGTGAGACAGTTAAAATGATCCACTAATAATCAGAGGGAAATAAAAAAGAACACTTATACTAACAAAAGGATGTGCACTATATGTATATACATGGTTTCCGAACAATCTAGTAGCAGACTTTATTTTTTTATTTATTAGAGAAAAGTGAGCAATGAATCATCCCCTTACAAAAAATAAATAAATAAATAAAAATAAAACAAAATAAAAATCACATTAGTAAAATGTGTCCCATACACAAATGAGGTGATATACAAAATTTCAACATTTATCATAGAACGTATCAGATATATCTTAAACACATAATCGGTGCCTATACATGAATTTGAATACAAACATTTTCTGCTAGAGTGGGAACAAAAACATTTTTTTTCGTACTTTCTATACGACCCCTGAAATGCGATCATCCCTCGCGATTTTTTTCCCTTCGAGAGCCACTGAAATGTGGTTTAAGTCAGCATATATTTATCTCCATGTATATCACAGACATGTATTTGCACATCACCTCTTTAATGTATGAGACACATTTTATTAACAGGAAAGTTCTTTTGGACGGTGATCGTATACATACTTAAATAGTGTTACTTTTTACTAGTGTTATTTCGGATTTGTATGCTTTGCTCCGAAACCCGCTTGTAAACCCACGTTAGAAGGACAACATAAGGGGGGGATATCCTCCGTGGGGGAGGGTCTTTCTAAGGGGTCATAACCCGTATTTACGCTAGTTTCGGTGCAAACCACAGAAAACTCCGAACGGTTAGATCGACATACGCGCTATGGGACCCGAACCCGGTACCTCCACACTTCGGCCGTCTGCCATTTTTAGTGATATAACCACTGTGCCATGGTGAGGCCCTACATTGCTCACTTATACCCAATGGATAAAAAATTAAAGCGTGTTAGAACCTTTTTGGGTAACTCTGTACATCTATCTATACATTAAAAATATCGAAGTACTTGTTCATCGATTAGTCGCAGCAGTATCGTTCCCATGTGCAGAACGTGTATGCAGTTCCTTCCATAATAAATACAGATACAGTCTCATAGCAACTTGCACTTGCTACTCTGAAATGCAGAATCATTAAATGGCAAGGTCATAGTAAAGTCTGTATCGGCGCCGCAAAGCATGTAATATGATCTTAACACATATCCCACATTTAATGGAATAGTTACAATGATCATGCAAGCTGTAGTATGATAAAGCTCAGTCATCAACGAATCTTGTCACAGAATGTTACGAGAGCTAAATCGACCGTGCAAAATTGACAATCCTGAAAGCTGAATATATTAGGACTATTTTTTATTTCGCGTACCCACTTTTCGAAAATAGTAAATATAACACTTATTTTTTCAACTTTTATTTTAGTTGGTATAAATGTATAAATGTTTATTTCATTAAAAACACGAATTTCTTATTTGCACTTTTTTTCCTCGGTAAAATTGTACAATGAATCGAATTGTGTATGTTAAATTCATTTTGGTAAAATCTTTAACTGGTAGCCCCTTACTTCCATAATTCTAAATTTATGTTTCATGGAGAAGGGTAGCTCCGAAAATTATTTAATTTACTAGCGATTTACTAATTAGAAAAGTAGTTGATTTGGTTCACTTTGTCTACAGAGGGGTTATAAATAAACGTCCTCTAGAAACAAGGTTCTAAAGCTAAAATGGGTGAACGGATCTCAACTAAATTCTGTGTATAGGCTATACATCAAATTTTTCTGAAAAAAAAGAAAAATTAGGTGATAGGCGAAGCTTTGTATTATAAAACACCACATTTAGCAAAAAGAAATAGCTAATTCGAAATGTGCAATGCAGTCAATATTTATTCAATAGAATTTGAGCATTTATTATCTAATACGGGATTTTGTTTTAATTGAATTCAACATGCAAACATCATCTAGCCTCGTGTACAGTCCATGTGCTAAATTTCGTTCCCATCTGCTTATCGTTTCAGCTTCAGTATACTGTTTTTAGGGAAAGTTTAATTTTAAACGCACTTGCACACACTACTTTACAAGATGATTTAAACTAGCTATAAACCTTGATCTAATAAAGGAATGATTACTGAACGCTTGAAACTGAACGCTTGAACAGCTAAAGGCTACTGGAAACACTTTTAGAACCAAACATTTTTCCATAGGTAAAGAAGAAGGCCTTCATTTGTACGCAAGAGAGGAAAATCTCAACAGCTGACAGACAAAAAAAAAACTACAATCTTCTTTGGTAACTTTGAAAAATCATCAACATCGGGTTCGGTTGCCAAAGGGTCTTTGCTAACCAAAAAGAAATCCATAACTCGGTCCCTCGAAAATTGAGTATCCATGGTCCTAAGTTGTCCTTAAGCAATTTCCGATGATTCTGTCAGTGTTGAGAGATGCTCAATCTGAAATGTCCTACTGATAGATTTTTGCTGACGTAAAAATATATCAGAGTTCGTTATCCGCTATCGGGGGACTCTCGAGAATCTTCTATAAACGCTTTATTGAACAGAAATTATTTAAACAGCTGTTTATTTTGTACAGATTGATAAAATTTGAAATTGAGATAAGATACCTCCATAAAATTAAAGTTAGTGTATTTTTTAATTAGGTGACATATATATAGTACTCAGTCACACTTCTCTACTTATTATAAAAGAAGAAGTCTGTGTGTGTGTGTGTGTGTGTGTGTGTGTCGGCAGCGTTACGGACTATACCTAGAACGGCTATACCTAGAAACACCAAATTTGGTACTCGGGAAGATGTAAATATGTAGTTGTGCACCTCGAAGCGATTTTTTCTAAATTCGACCTAGAATTTTTTTTATTTTATGTTTTATGCGATTTTTCGCGTTTTTTCTCACCTAATTCGTAATAACGGCGGAAATTACGCTCGCAGCAAAACAGCAATTGTATCATCGGATAGAAGAGAAAAATTTTCTTTTAAAAACAGTTTGTTCTGAATACGTAACATAATTTACCGATTTTTAGGAATTTTTTTACTAAGCATCTGTTTTGGCGAATTTTTCGTAAAATAATTTTAAAACTGTCGCATCTTGAATTCTATCCGTCATAACTTTTTGATACTTTGACAAATCGTGAAACATTTTTTTTCTCCCTCTTTTAAAATGAAAACAAAAAAGTTATGTCAATTAGATGATTTTTTACGAATTTTAATGCAACCGAATGTTTAGAATTTAATAGCATCAACGTGATCTTACTCCATTCATTACATTGCGATCATGGCACGAGAATTTATGTTGGGTTGCTGCCACAAAAAGGATTAGAAAAAAGGTTTTTTTTTCAACCAATGGAGTTTTTAAGATGGGATATCGGAATTTCAATTCGCAAGTGAGGATCTATGACGTCAAATGCTTTAAGATACGTAAATATTACGCCACAATTTTAACTCATTTATTCCCGATCTTTTTTCAACACAGGGAGACGATATTTTGATTAAAATTTACTGTAGAAATAAACGAAATAAACTAAGAAATTCACGATTACTATTATTAGAAGTGGTATATTAATCCGTTGCTTATTAAAAAAAAAACTGAAAAGTTTTAACGCACATGAAAATGTTCATTTTAAAAGTCACAAAGTTCGTTTTAAAGCGTCATATATTAAAACTTTTCTATTTACTTTTTTATTTTTGGCATTTAATTATGGCACAGGCGTTGCCTAACATACGCATACATGCTGTGAGTATAGTTTTATTTTAACGTTGAATTACGTTCCTTCATAGCGGTCCTACATAAAGCAAAGTTTTAATGATACCGTTTGAAAACTAATATGCGAAATATCGAAATCAACTCCCTCAACCAACCGGGGTATCCTTTGCGGCAGTTAAACAGCGACGTCATAAATTTAAAAAATGGGTGAAATTTGTAAACTCTGCAACTCTAACGCCCTGTTACAACTGAAGCGGGAATAAGTAGCTCTTCTAGATTACACAGTTTGATGTTTTTCAGGAGACAGGACTATGGAGGATATATAAGATATCGCTATATTATATAAATGGATATATAAAATGGCACCCCTTGGATATTTTCTCCCCAAGTTAAGATGAAATGGTTTGCGGCGCTAAATATGCTAATCTTATAAAACTATGCATAAATTAAATATATATATGGAGAGTTTCCTTAATGGCAACCATTATGTGAAAAGATCATTATTTATGCTAATGCGTAAATTGCAAAGAATCACCATATAATCAAAAGATCTCATTGGGGCCAAATAATCTAAGCTGTTTAAGCCAGTTTTGAAGAGGGAGAAGCTAAGATAGATAGTATTAATGTACGTAATAGGTAGTATTATTAGATTTGTAAGGGTAATATGAACAAATCACAATATAGCATGCTAATAAATATTTCATGAAATTAAAGGTGTTTATCCTTTTTCAACGGTTGTCTTACAACCAACTAAACGAAAAGTAATTCTAATTTGCATTAATATATCCCGCAGGAATTTCAACAGAGGAGACTACTTGAACTTTTTTAAAAAATGAAATTATGTTTTGTCACATGCAGATATATGATTTTAGTAAAATATCCGCTTCTTCCCGTATGAAGAGCGGGTGCGCAGCTATTTTAAAAACATCTCTTGAAAATAGCATAAATGAATTCAGAAGACCTCAAAACGTGTAAATACACCAAAATCTCGAAGTCGAATTTTTTCATGATTATAATACTTTCCTTACATGGTACATGTTCGGAAAGAAATAAACGGTTGTCCATTTCATGTAGTGTCTTAGGTATTTAATGCTACAATTTTGAACCTAAAAACAATATGATCTAGAAATAAGACATTTTGAAAGCCAGGAGTTCCCTGCTAACCATTAAGCTTTCCACTTTTTTGATAGTGAATGACACTGACGTAGTTTTTTGAGTCATTATACTGCAATGATGCCAAGTTAGTACTCATGACGCAAACTTTACGTCAAGAGTCAATTTTTTTTTTTTTAAGATTCCACATCACGAATAAATTCGAATTACACATGTAAGGAAAATTTTCGTTTCCTACCGTGCGAAGAACGGGCACGCAGCTAGTTCAAAATAAATTAAAAACAGTTTATATGGATGTGAGAAAGATTTTCAAGAAAGATAGGCCCATTTAGAGAAATACTACTATGGGATTGCTTAAAGATCAATAATGCCATAATTAATGTAAGCTATATTAGGGATACATTAATAAACAAAATATCCAATGCCTTATAACAAAAAAAAATAATTTTCTGATATATTTCTGCTAATTTTAATACTAATATTATAATTTGGCAAGCCTAATTTGGCCCGTTAAGTCAAAGGTATTTGAAGGCTTTAGGCGAATGAGGGGAATGCTTTGGACGGAGGACATTTTAGCACATTTCCACGTTACATTTAGTGAAAACAGCTCAGAACTCTAGACAATTAGGTCGAAAACCGCATGATAGGCCAAAACCCTGGAATTTCACTTTTCAGCCATCTACCATGTCTAGCGTCTTATTCACTTGGATATGGCGGGCCCATTTCGAGTCTAAGGGCCAATTGATTAGTACATCGTTAGAAAAAATATATAAATAGAAAAGTGCTTTAACCATTTGTCCCTAGTGTCCCTTTTTGGGGCATCATTTTCGCTATCATTCGAAATCGCTATTCATTTTTCCTACCCTTTATTCACTAGTATTGAACCTCGACTCCACAAAATGTTTTAACAGCACTAAGAAGGATGGTAACCTTTCAATTTTAAAAGAAACCATGATTTTAAACGAAACCATCCCTTGTTAAAGAAGTTAACATCAGAAAATTATTATTTCTGGTATTAGCAAAAATCGAAGAAAGTCGAAAAAATATCTGGACACAAATGGGTTAATTATAAATATACCATAAGTAAAGTATTTTGTTATGTTATTAAAATGAAACTGTAATTTCAAATAATTATTTTCATTATGTTCTGTAATTAGAGATCCAAATTGTTGTTTTAAACATTAAATTACTTTAAAAGATACTTCTTTAATCAAAATTTATTATCAGAAGGAAGTTTGTTAATTACACGATAATCTATAATGCATTCTCTTATTCGTTTTGAATATTCAGTTATTAATCGACGATTTGATATAAGACAGAATGAAAAGGACTTTATTTTTACATTTTAAATACAAAAAAAAATTGTAATAAATAATAATATATTAATTTAAGACTAGTAACTTTAAACTAGTGGCTTTCTAAATAATAAGTATTTTTATACCCGAAAACAAACTTGTTAATAAGCGAAAAATTTAGAATCTTCATATAGTCTTCTAAATTTGGAAATAACCCTTAAATTTGCGCAATAAAAAATTCGCAATATCTTCGGACATTATCGCAGAAAATTCGTTAGCAATTATACATTATGAGTCTGAATGAGTGGCCAAAATTTTATGTGGTGATAGAGCGCATCTACACGAGCGAATTTTTTCACGGAAAGTATGGGCAGAACGCAAACGGCGAGCCGCTAGGTGGCACTGAGCATGGAAACATCACCGCTGAAATGTGGCCTTTTAAATGGTATGAAAGGGTCGGTCCTCGCATCAAACACATTTTCTGGACCTGCAGTTATGGCCCAACCATAAACATGTGTTATCAAAATGACCTGGAGTGCGTTTCATCGGAAACCGTCCCCGGAAACGTCTCGGTGCCTCACTGGCATTTCTATCAGCCGCACCGTACACGAAGTACACATCCGCCATTTCGTATCCCGTATAACCAGCCATCATCCACAAAAGAAAATGCCTTTGGGTTCGAGGACCGACCCGTTCATACAATCTATGACGCCATCTTTCGGTGTTCAGGAATCCATGTTCAACGCCACCCAGGGCTCGTCGTTCGCGTTTCACCTATATTTTCTTTGAGGAAATTTTCTCGTGTAGAAGTGTTCTAGTTTTGACCTTGGCAACATTTTCGGACTCATCTTGTATAGATTGTGATTTAAAGTTTTGTTATGCTTGATACAGCCAAAATCGATGTTGCTATTAAAAAAAAAAAAAAAAAATCTGGAGTGACTCCACTCGTTTTTCCGAACACTTACGATTAAGATCATTACCAAGCATTTAAATAAATTTTAATCGATGAATCATTGAAACATATATACCAAATTGAAGCTCGATCGAATGTACAGTTTAAACGCTAGCGCACTTTCAAGAATTTCTCCCCATAGGCCATAATGTAAAAGAAATCTTTGTCGTAGCCCTGTAGAAAAACTATAAGTCCTATAAACATCAAAATCAATACCGGTTTTGCGACGGTGGTTTATAACATATATAACCAATTTGAGCTCAATCTAATGCCCTGTTTAGGAGCTGTTGTGTTCATTCACACACATACACACATACATACATACATCTCGTAAAAATAGCATAAATGAATTCAGAAGACCTCAAAACGTGTCAATACACCAAAATCTCGAATTCGAATTTTTTCATGATTACAATACTTTCCTTACATGGTACATGTTCGGAAAGTAAAAAGAAGCTTAGTTGTTGATGCAATTCTAAGTATGGAGACGGCCCTATTATGCAAATTTTTAAGAATACCCGATAAAAGTACAGTGAATTCACGATTTTCCGACCCTTGATTTAGCGACCTTCCCCGATTTAACGACCCTCTCGATGAAGTCCAGACCGTTTTCCAATACCTTTTATAAGCTTCCGATTTAACGACCATTTAATTTAACATCATAGTTGCCGAGGTCCCTTGAAGGTCATTAAATCACGAGTCGACTGTAGAAGTTGTTTGTGTAAGCGAATGGTATATAAAACTACTGTACAACGAATGGCGGCCAAATAACGAGTAAGTGGGTGTTATTTATTTTTTTCCCGCGGAGTTGTATATATATGAATTATTCATCGGATTTATTTAAGCTCACATCACAAGAAACTCCACATTCAGCGAAAACTGAACGCGAATAAATTTGTTATTAATTTCACTAGTTTCAAAAATAAATTATTCTCTGTAGCATTCTTCATTTCTAGCATAAATGTGGATTTACAATATGCTAAAATATTCACATAGAAACACCGTGATTAATTCTAGCAAAATTTTAATAACAGCGCGACTCCGAATTAAATACGTTCTTGCGAAAGGGGGAAAAAAAGTAATTTTTCATGTAAAATCTTTAAAATTAATCTCTATCTAAGGAAAAGAAAAAAAAAATTTCTTCACTGCTAACAGGGATTCGAAAAGCCTCTGCTTATAGAAAGAAGAAAAAACGAGGCAGAAACTATGTATAAGGGAAAATTCATCTTTAATGATCATCTTTAGACGGAAATATGTAGGGATTTTGAACCTTAATCTTACACCCTGCAGCTTCGGGGTATTTACTGCGATCAAAGATATCTGTTGACAAGTGGCTGTTCTCCCAGGCTTTGTGGGCTGACGCCCCGACTCCCTTTCCCCATCTCTTTGTCTTCCTCCCACCCACTTCTCTAAAAGTAAGTTGGGAGACACACGGTGTGGTTTAATATCTTTTCTCGAAATCTTTGATGTTGTTCTGCCGAAGATAATGTTTTCTCGCTCCTTTCCCCATTCCATATTAATGGAAAGTAACAATGATATTTTTAAAATATGACTTTCTTATGGTTTGAAGCGTTTAGATGGTATGCGTTTTAACAAATCTGAAATTGTTTATTAATAATACAAAAAAGCATAAAATGACCTTGAAGGGTATTTTTCTATAGAAATTATCTTTCACTCGAGCGGTAAAAATCTATATCAATTTATTATCTTACTCCTAAAATTTTGCAGATTTTCATTTTTTATGAAATATTCTTAGGTTCATTGATCACTTTCCATTTGAGGTCAGCGAATCTCAGCTCCTGCACTCTTTTTGAGTAAATTTTTGCATAATAAGACAAACCCAGCGGAGCTGATGAATATTGCTCTATGAGCACACTAGCCCATAAATTTATCTTTTATGCTCTTGCCGCATCTTTTTCTTTACTTTATTTCTGTGAACGAGAAAAATAAATCCAATTTCATTATCTAAGCATAATTCAAAAATCTGAACAAGGCGTGCTCCCAAGCTGTACAGATGTTGTTCTGCCGTTTGGGTCTTCTACTAAGTTTGGGTCTTCTACTACGTGTTGTTTAATTTCTATGTGGTAATTCCAGATTATTTAGTTTCATTGTTCTGTGGAATAATAAAAATATGTCAAATACTATAACATGGAAAAATAGTTTCTGTGCTGCAGATCAGTCGTAATTATCTTGGGCCGTGCAGGAGGTAGACAAGGATTAGAAGATGATTCCCAATTAGATTCCCATTTTTGAGCGTGTTTACTGCAAATAACATAGATATCTCTTGGTTCAACATAGAGTAACTTGAAATTTTGTTGGGGAAGAGTAAATTCTTACAAAGTCATTGAATGCCAAGGGGCGGGGATGGACTGCCGAATTATGCGGCCTACCAGTTGCTAAAACCGGAAACCGGAGCTCAAGTGAATTGCTTTTTGGAGCGAAGCAATTAAACTTAGCCACAAGTGCGGCGACGCAGCGCAAACAAAATGCGCCAACAAACAAACAAATATTGCATACATCCGGAGCTGTTAAGAATAAACCAATATACTAATTTTATAAACCAAAACAAAAAAGGGTCTCTAGATCTGAGGCACGCGATGAACGTTTCGACCGTCCGCCATCTTGCTCTTAGTTAAGTCGAGCGATGTCAACGGCTGCCCTTTTTTCAGCATTGGACAATCTACCCATCTGTTCTCGCATTCTTCCATTTTTCAGCAGATGCCAGAGCTATTAAAAATAATCGTGACGATTTTTTTACGGGAAATAACGTGCTAAAAAATAAAGTATTCTCGTGGAGCTATGTCACCCGGAACCTATTTTTATAGAAATCAAATCTATTCTTCGTGACTGGCAACAGTCAAAACGTCAGAGTTTGGTGTTCCCAGAGCGGGAACACTGCGCGTTAAAGGGTTAACCCATTGAATAAGATGGACAATCCTGCTGTTAAGAAACCACAAAGAACCGAAAAGTCTTGATCCGATGTGGGGGGGGGCTGTATATAACATGCACCGCTTAAAATACAAGACAGGGGTTATATACAAGTGCCGAAAAACAATATGTGATAACGGCATCACAGTTGCCATTATAATAATTGAAAGTACGAGTTATACTGTCGCAGTGAATATTAGTGAGCCACTGCGTATGATTGAAATTTCTATATAATACTGGGTGCCCTGCACTTTTTCTAAAAACTCAATCCTGCTTGCTTTCATAAACACTTAGCTGGAGATTTAAAAAAAAATAAAATAAAGTAAAAAACATGCTTACTTTTAAAAATGGATGCTTGTTCTAAAGATAACATAGCAAAGTTTTCATATATTCTTTCTTTTTTAGGAACACGGATTAATTTTATGAACCATTTTAATAGTTTTATTTTATTTCATTCATAAGTATTATTATATTTTACATTCAGCTGTTGGTGTGTTTTTACGAATAAACGTAAAGAAAAAAAAATCGAACCAGAACATTTTATTCTTAATCTAAATATCAATGAAAACTATTAAAAAATAAATAAGTATTGAGGACTGTATTTATATAATAGAATTTCTGCTGGAAAGTTCGTTGGAGTATCAAGCAAATAACATCACTCACTTATTCATTCAGAGAAAACATACTTTACATACGTCACCATGCCAAGTTTACATTTTCTTGCGATAAACCACTTCCTTTCAGAGTTTAGCATTTTGTATGAATGGTATTCATCAACGTAGGATAATCTCAAGTTAAGTATACATATTGCAACTGAAATGAATAAATTACTTTCCAATATTGGAAAAATGCATTCTTTCGTAAATTTACGAAAGATGTCATTCACAGCCCCTTTTTCTTGTTTGAAGTATTTTATTATTTGCGTTTATTAATAACATTACATAATGCATGAACTACATGGCATACAAGAAATTTCGTATTACACAGATGAACACCTTGCGTAAAGTTCCCCAGTGTCGCAATTGACGACAGTAAGTATTTTACTGCACTTTCTCATATTCCTGATTACACTTTAATAATTTGTCGTAGATAAAAGGACAAGGGTTTATTATGAGAAAATGTATTTAGAAACTTATGATGATCATAATCTTCAGCAAGTAGATTGTAGAGGCTACCAACCATATATATATATATATATATATATATATAAATAGGTTACATATATACCATATATATATATATATAGGTTCTATAAATAGGTTACAATTATAAAAATTTCAACATAGGGTTATAAGGCGAAACACACGAAAGAGGAGAGATAAAATGACGTAGTCAATTAATATCGTTTAAATAAATATGGCAATAATGAAACTAAAAAAGTAGGGGAGTTCAGGGGGTCTCCCCTGACGAGGCTCCAACAGCCGAGATTTATATATTAATATATATATATATATATACAGGGTGTCCAGTGCTAACGGTAACGGTTATTTCCCAAACCGTTAGTTAGAGACACATTGTTCCAGTGTCAAAAATGCTCTAATTTGTATAATCGATTATATTAGAAACACACACAATCAAAGCCAATAAATCATTTCCTACAAAAATTACGAAATTTAAATTTTTGTACGGTCCCACGGTCCTATTTGTCACATTTTGAAAATTTTTCTTTATACACTTTGATGGAGGAAATCGTCCCTCTACGACCAAAATTTACCGAGTTATAAAGCAACCGACATTTTAAGTAAAATCATTTTTCCATATTTAAAATGTTCCGTTACGGTAAACCGTTAAGGGACCAGATAAATATTAAAATTTTAAATTATAGGTTTAAATGTCATTTCTGGCATAAAGCGGAGTAAGTAGCAACACTAATTTTAGGATACTAATCTTTAAGCGGAAGGTATAGTCAGGCTGAATAAAAATCTATCCGGGGACAGTCTTACTAAATCGGATAAGTGTATATGCAGATGTGTAACCCCGAGTATACTACGCAAAGTAGAGGAAGGGATTTCTACGCACGTGTGTATTTTTATTGCAGATGAAGGAAGCTACTTTAGAGGAAATGTTACGCTAACAGAGTTTGTAATATTATTTTAGATATCTAAAATGCATAATTTTGTATTTTAAAGTGTTTCATTTTCAAGTTTAATGTTTAATGAAGTGTTCTATTTTCTTGTTTTTAGGTTATTTAACATCAGTTTATTAGAAAGCTGTTAAAAATTCTATTTTCAGAATAAGCTATATTTCTATGTTAAACTAGCCACGTCCGCTGACCAGTTGGTTTGCCATCTTAATAAATCTGGTGTTTCTCACCGGCTTCCTTACCCTTTATATACAAATATATTTATATATGTAAGGGGTGTTCGGACATTCTCTTTGCAATGACTTTTTTTCCCGAAAGAATAACAGTCGAGGCTGGTTGAGGTTAATCTAGATCTTGATTATTGTTTATATTTGGCTGAGAAGGACCGGTGACCTATCAACAAACACCTTGTGTGTTCTCTAGGCAGTTACAATATCGAAAATTCCCGCAAATTTCTAGCTCCTGACCTGCATATCACAAAGTTTCCCAACCTGCCGCTAGGCGCAACGGGCGTTACCCGATATCTAATTGGCTCTCTAAAGTGATGTGATTTACTTAGCCCAAGAATTTTAGGTTAGTCCACCGGAAACCGCAAACGCAGGCAAATTTAGCTTAATTCTCACTTTCGATTATTAAGTTCTCTCAAAAATTAGATCTGCAAGTAATATTTGTCTGGCCTAGAAACAATCCCTACAATGAAAGTACTCTGTTTCACAGAGATTAAAGATGATTTTTCAGATGGCTTTAAATTAAATTAGATTAAATTGCCAAAGGTTATTTTTTATTACACACACATATATATATATGTATATATATGCCTGTGTGTGAGTGTATTAAATAAAGCCATTGTTACGTATATGTATATGTGTGTTTATGTATGAAATGTTCTTTAGGAATGCATCCTAGAGCACCTTTCTCTATAAGCAATAAATGTGGAAGAAGTGCAAGCAATGCCTACATTACCTATGACCATTGATATATTTTGTAGACTCAATGCAAATGAACACATTTTTTTTTCTTCTACATGCAGTAATTCATAATTACCTCCGAAGGATGAAAGAATTTCATCTCGTGGGTCATATACACCACGTTCGGTCCATAAATTAAGGAGTGCCTTAGTACGTGAAAATAAATGTCTAACTTTACTAATCTACCGCCGTGAGGGGGAAATTTATTGGCCTAACTTTAATACACTTTGTGCCGTTTCTTTCAGATTTAGGATTGTGACTCATTTTGGAGCGTCCTAATTTAGAGGCTTGGAAGCCGAATGTTGGAGAAAAAGGAATGTCTTTATTATCCAAAGAGTAATAATCAAGTAATGCCTTTCGAGCAACTAACTTTTCTCTTGTTAAATGATTGTTCCTTTGAATCATCCGGTCTGGATATTATTCAGAAAGAAATTTCAACGACTGAATTAGATTTTTAAAATAAAATGTGATTGGAAGGTGGATTATGATTTCCCCCCCTTCAAGTTAATTAAAAATTTATATAGATATTTGATTATCTGTGTCATGTGGTTAAGACTATATCTTAGAAGTGATTAATTTTTTTAATGTTGAATTTGATTAATATGATGAATAAAACTAAACAAAAATATGTTTATTTATTCGGCCAACTAACAGGTTTCCATATTTTAAATTTTCCATAGGAATGTCCCATATTGTTGCACAATAGATTAAACATTCTACTAATATAGCAAAGCCATTCATGTCCGAAAACGACCAAGCTTCTTTCAAAGCAGCAAATTAAAATAAATTAAAAGAACATGAATTGTGGTATGTGTTATTATTTACAAGTTGCATATAAAATATTATTGCTGTTTTGTAGAAATAAATAAATAAATCTGGTGTGGACACCACTAGACTTCGTCCTACATCTTTTCAAAGATATATTTTTTTCCCTCTATTTAACTCTCGTTTGGAATTGTGATATGATAATTGAATGGTATTAAAGTTTAGGAGTTTCTCTTCAAATAAAAGACTATCCCCCCAAGCTAGGCTCAGTTTCAGAAATGTATTTTTGGCGTCAGATTCGGCTACGTTTGCCTAAACTCTTCAGGCCTCGCAACAGGTATCGGAATTTTGGGTATGACCATAAATGACTTTCCGTAGACTTTTTATGTATTGAAATTAGAAATGCATCTTAATGTATTGAAAGTATTTTGGGTTAAGGAGAATATAAAGGAAAATGATGCGCTTCATTCAAACTTATTTTATTTGATACTGAGTTTCGAAACTTAATAGTATTAAATATTGAGGATTTCTCGGCAAATATAAGAGCTATAGTTAAGCTGTTTCTTAGTTTAAAAAAAAGCTATTTTTTTTCCAAATATGGTGACATTTCGTCAAAATTTGCCAAGATTTTTGACAGGTGGCGAGATTTTGGCCATAAATTGTAAAACGACTGTCTACAGACTTGCGTGTCCTTACTGTATTGAACGTGTCCATAGACTTAAATAAGTATAGTTTAAGCAGTAAAGACAGATTTTTAGAGGATCCTGCCAATAAAATACTCTCCGATTGTAATCAAAAGGAGATGGGTACAACTACATGTCTAAGAATCCTATGTATAAAGTTTCCGCATTCTACGTCGAATAGTTTTAGGTAGCAGATTTACATGCATAATACGGACTAACATTACAAAAGAACTAGATCCATCGTGCATACATGATGGATCTATTCTAAAGTACTTCTAACCTATTTTTAACGTACAAAAATGCGTATGTTAGACATCATACAAAAATTTCTCAAAGTAAATTCAGACATGATCAAAAACGATTTTCCCGTCAAATCTGAATGCTGATTTTTTTTTCAATCACATTACCTCCAGCAACGAATTCATACAAGAAATTATGCATAACTAAAAATTATCCAGTGCATATATTCCAATTGAAAATCTATTAGGTGATGGTTAATTGATATGTATTCGATATTTTTTAATATATACAAGAACCTTAATCTTATCTAGAAGCACTACGTTTGTCTCTGTGCACATTAATTCTATCTGCGGACTAAGTCCGTGCACGAAAACATTTATATTTTACTTCTCCTCAAATTTAAAGAAAGTAATATTTCGATTTAAGCATTTTAAAATTTAGCAGTTTAAATAAAACATTTTTTAATACAATCTTTTGATGTATGTTACATAACAAGTATTTTAGAAGCATTATTGTAAATAGTATTTCAAGAACAAACTTTGAAATTTTACATCTTGCGAGTAATTAAATTTATTTAACATATCATCAAAGATGATTTTGAAAGAAATTTTTAAATACATTTGAAATTCCAAGTATGACTTCAAAGCATGCTTTTATATGTTTTTTTTTTTTCAAATAGAAATTTAATGCTTGAAAATAATTATCATAAAACTGCTTTAAAGAAATACGTCGTTAAATTATACGTTCTTCTTGATGCACGAATATTTGTTTAATTATACAGAAACACGAAACGAAAATTTTCATACAAATAAATTCATGATAAAATGCTATGTGCTATTATTTACTATATAATATATTAAAAATTTATTCGAAAGTTATATTTTTCCTTATCCTTTTTCTCACTATATGATTATTTTTTTGTAAAATTTAGATTGAATGACTTTCTTTTGTACAATATATTTCTTCTGAATTGTTGTATCTCTTAAAGCTAAAAATGTACCAAATTCATTTGCTAAGGTTCCTTTACAACAATACTTATTGTATTTTAAAACAATAAAAATACATTTACTTCAAAGTAATTATTTTACAGTAAAAATATTTTACTAAAAAAATACATTTGCAAGTTTTAAGTAGCTTACATTATTACAATGACAAGAAAAACATTTAAAGTTATCTTTTAGAGAAGAAACAGACGAACATGAAAAGAAACTTCTATTTGAAACTGCGCAATTTAAAAATATATTACTGTAGCAGTTTAAATACATGGTATATTTATATACGCATTTTTTTTCGACTGGGATTTTTATATATTCGCTTTTGAATTTTCTTGAAATTTCTTGCACACACATATAATTATTTGTTTTTGTATGTGTTTTATTATAGCTCCTTAATACGCAAAAGTCGGGAAAAAAAGTTTAAAATAGCAATAATAACATGGAAGCGACTATTGGATGTATTTGTAGTGTATTTTAAAATTTATTTTTAAATATTTCATATATGCATTGTCGTAGGTATTATGGAATGCAGATCTGCGAAAAAGAACCGCATTAAATCATGAAGCAAATGAGATTTATCGTTTTCGCTTCAGGATGACTTTTTTAACGATAAATATCGATTGTATATAAATTTCTTCATTCTTTGCAAGATAGCAAGACCGAGCATTTTCTTTACGAGTATCAGATATTTGTTCGAGTATTAGATGACAATGCTGAATAGGGATATTCCATTTTTTTCATAATTTTATCTTACAGAAAGTACCTGCACCTTTATTTTTACCGTCAAAGTATTATTTATGATCCCAATCAACCTTAATGTTTAAAATTTAAATGCATTGATTGTTACAAGATTAAGTTCAGTAAATGTCAAGCAGAAAAGAAAAACTTTAATGATATAGGTTTTTCTGCCTTTTAATGAGATGAATTTGTATTAGCTTTTCTTCTTCATCTTCTTCTTTTTTGTGTGTGTATGTTTGATTTATCATAGTTCAACTTTTGTCACAAATTATTTTTAAATATAAATAGCGGAAATATCCCAATAGTCATAAAACTATTTTTAGAAATCTGTAATACAAGTACTGTAAGTTACTGTACAAGTAACTGTAATACAAGTACATCTGTGTACAAGTACTGTAAGTTATTCAAATTTAAACACTTTTCTTCAAATAACTTCCTTTTTAATATGGAAGAAGGTTGCTTGTTCTTGTGTACTGCTGGTTTTTAAACGAAGTAGAGCATTACTTTCTCAGAACTTGCCTTACGGTAGCACTCTAAGCTCTGACGAATTGTAACACACCAAGTCATAGACAAAATCTCTAATCCACTACCCTACTAGCAATTTTGCTCGGGCCGTCATCGGCTGGGTGCGTGGCCGGTGGTAGCCCGAGCAAAATTGCTAGTAGGGTAGTTGAAAAATAAAAGGGTTTTTATTAATAAAATTACAACCGAAAAAGTGGATATCGCATAAGAGCACAATATATGAACACCGATAAGTTTTCCTCTATGCAAATAATGTTTCCGAAACTTGCCTAAGTGTAGACTGCATAAGTGCATGAGCCACTATAGTGCACATTTTTTGCATACAAAATTGTTTTTATAATGGGATTTTGGCAGTGCAGCGAAAAGAAGGAAACTATAAACTTGAAATTTTTCATCTGTAATGCGGTGATAGAAGTTTAACTGATTTCTGCTAGTTATAGCATCAGTAGTATGACACACTCATGACATTCGATACCTATTCCATCGTAAACCAGCAATATAATTTTATTTGCCAATTTTTCTTAAACCATTAATGTTTGAGAAACTTCGAACATACTTTGACAACCTTGTCAGATTCAGCAACATCTATTACATTTCGAATTATTTTTAAAACTGTTCGAGTGTCACTTTAGAAAGAAAATGAAACGTTCGAAAATTAGTTTTTCTAAAATTTAATATTCCTGAAGATTTTTTTTTATTATTGTGTGAAAATACATTATAATTTAGAGAGCTATAATCAACAACAGAAAATGTTTTCATCATAAGAACAGATAACAAAGAAAATACGGAAGAAGAAAGCATTGAATGAAAACCGAGCTAGAGTTGAAATGCTTACAAACACATAAAGAACAAAAGCCATTCAACTTAAAAGTTTCCAAATTATTACTATTTTTCCAACAATTTCAAAATAAGAATCATTAATGGACTCACAGATGACTTTTGTTTAACATACCTCAAGACATATATTGTACAGCTTAAGTTGTTGTTACCTTAACAACTTTTAAGGTAAGTTGTAAGGGGTAACCTATGCAAAAATTGAAAACAGCGCGAAAATCAGTAAGCATCATAAATGAAATTCTTTTTAACGTAGTGAATAAAAATGAGCAAAGCGGGCGAAGCTAAAACCACAGAAACTGAAATGTTTTCAGCGGATATAACAGGGGTTGTATAAGATTGACGATAAACAATATGTGATATTGGCATCACAGTGGGCACTAAGACTATTTAATGCATAACACAAATAATTTAAAGCTCAAATCAATAGATAATGAACTAGATATCACTACGCAAAATTCACACTGATGGTTTGAAGTTCAGATTTTTTTTCTAAATAATTATTTTCAGCCGTATTTATTTTACTGTATATTCAGCTTAAGCAAGATTAAGATTCTACACTCGCCTTTTTTTCTGGCTATCACTTATTTTATACTTGTTTAAGAATTTGTCTTGTGTTTTACCATTAATTTCATATTTTAGGATTAGATTGCATCATCACCGTCAAAAAATACAACATTTTTTTAAAGTCTTCCACTTTTTATCTTATTTAGCTTTACTCAACGGAAGGTAGTCTTAAATGATATATTTATGCATTTTTTATGACTTCGATTTGTTGATTCCTCAACTGTAAACATGTCACTGTAGAAGAACGGTTCACGTATGAGAACATTAATTAGTTTTACCTAGGCCAATCTTCCTACCATCCTGGGTACTCGATGAAGATCCCCAGACTAGCAGAGTCAGGTGACTTTCCACTCGGTTTTCGATAGGTCATAAATCGTTCTACCGGCTATCTGTAATCCAGTAGAGCGCCACCTGACTCTAGTAGTCTGAAAGACGTGACTGAGTCCCAAGACCGGTGTGAAGATTGACCATGTAATTATACATGATTAAAAAATAAACTCTTCAAGGTTAATCAACTAAGAAGCTGCTTTGATGATGATGGTAAGCAAAACGAAATTCATCAGAGTTTATGAAGAAACTCTTTATGATTTACATTCACGCTATTTATAACTGAAACACCAAATCTGATAAAAACTGTTTTTTTAAAAATGTTTTCGCATAATAGTGTGATAAAGGAAGATAGACATCCCTCTAAATACAAAAAAAGTAAATAAAAAACTCGGATGTTCGAGCCTCATCAAGAGGATACCCCCCCTGAACCCCCCCAAATTTTTTAGTATCTTTCCCATATTAAAACTATATTAGTTGACTATGTCATTTTATGTCTCATCTTTCGTGTATTTCGCTTGGTAACCCTATGTTGAAATTTTTATGATTTTCACCTATTTATATAAAAATACATGCGATGCATATTCTACAGATTACGAAATATTGTAACAATTCATTAAAGCTGCTGTGAACTAATAGCTTTTAAATATGTGTAAAATTATGTCGCTTTTTTGGGGACACATTTTTCGGACAATTTTCAATAAAGGGGGTGAGAGATAAAATGATCATTAATAAACATAGTCATTATATCATAGTCATTAATAAATATAGCGGTGTTGTTGAATCTTAATGAAAAATACATTTAACCAATCTTTACTTATATATACATTCCATTGTATGCTAAATACTGCACTTTCCGAAATATAATACCTCACGTAGGGGAAAGAAGTTTGGGAAAGTATTTTCCTCTTTCGTGATTTACTCAGAGAGATTAATATTGCACTTACATTTGAAATGCCTTCGTATTCCCATCTTCGAAAACGTTGCATCAGTATGATAAATATTTTGTCGACCTCTTTCGAAAGGTCTAAGAGATAAATACGATGAGTATATTCAGGCGAGATTCTTTGTATTCATACATTCTATACTATATATAAATAAAATAAATATATCTCGGTTGTTCGAGATTCGTCAGGGGGAGATTCCCCTGAAGCCCCCTAATTTTTTAGTTTCATTATTGCTATATTAAAACGATATTAATTGACTATGTCATTTTATCTCGCATCTTTCGTTTATTTCGCCTGGTAGCCCTACTTTGATTTTTTTATGATTGTAAACTATTTATAGAAAAATACATGGGATGCATATTCTAGTGCTTACGAAATATTGTAACAATAGACTAAAGCTGTTGTGAATTAATAGTATTTATATATATGTAAAATTATGTCGCTTTTTTACGTCGCATTTTTAGGACACGTTTTTCATACAATTTTCAATGAAGGGGGTGAGAGGTAAAATGACATAACAGTGATTAGAAAAATTGGCTCAAAAATTTTTAATGTTAAAGAAAAAAAAAATGAGTTGTCTATAAACTTTTGGGACACTAAATTTTCTTTTTTAGTTTTTATCGCAAAGTCTGTGATTGTGTATTTTTATTTTTGTATAGTATTACTATTTTCTTGTTGTTAGTTATAATTAAAAATGCTTTTTTAAATATTTATTCACATTTTTCAATTATAAAACGGAAAAAATCCGTTGTCTATAAACTTTTGGGAAGCACTGTATAAGTATAATGAGCTGTAACTTGCAACCAAGATTAGCATCACCAAATACTAAGATTATTTTCATAAGATTTTTATTGCATTTAAATGATATTTTTAAACAAATAATAAGATATATCAACTTGTATGTTGTTATTATGATATAAATATAATGCTTTCCCGTACTTTCTTCCTATAACGAGATTTTTATTTAGCTCTCCTAAGTGCCTTCTATATGGGAAAATAATGCAATGTTTTTTTTTTTTTTTTTTTTTTTCCACTGGATAATTTTTTCATGAATCTTTTAAATGATAAGCTTTACTTTAATAGGAAGAATTGTAATTATTAAAAATTAATGTCCTAAATTACTTACAAGCTTTAGTATAAAAACATATTTTATATCTGAGTGTTATAGATAATTTAAATATCAGATGCATGGCAGTGAAAACTGTGCAACGTTAAACAGAAAGTACAATTATTGTTCCTAATGATTTACCACCTACTGTATCAAAATTTTAATATTTAACTTACTGACTAGTTATTGAGAATTTTGTCAACCACATCAACCCTAATTAATTTTTTTTTTCTATTTGGTGTGGTCAGAGTTTTTTTTTTTTTTTTTCAACTGAAGTATGGACATTTTGTGCCAAACAAGATGGCTGTCTTCTTACAGATCTTTTTCTATGTGTTATTTTACAAAATGTTTAGATAATCTTAAGTGAAATAGTGTTGCATAAAATCTTAAAAAAATAGATATTATATTTTTAGCGCATCTAAAAACAAATCTAACTATCTGAAAAAAATATTTTGTTTATACATTGGATTAGAATAAATATAAGCTGTTGTAAAATAAATTAAATGCATTAAAAGTTCCCTTTTTTCAATCGAATCATTAAGATAAATGAAAGAACAGAGCTTTATCTTTTAAAAATATTTGGAAATTGGAAAGGCATGTAATTATTTAATTAAAATGTGATATTTTCTCTGTAATACCGGCAGAAAGTGCACATTCTTCATCGATTGCGCGTTAATTTAGATACAGATTTGATGGAAAATTCGAGAAATCCTGCGAGAATTGCTTATTTTCTGTCATTAAATTCGTTTTTTTCTTTCAATTATACGTTAATGGAGTTTTTATATATTTAATTATAAAAATAAGATGTTGCAATGTAATTAACATATATCTTCGAAAAATAATTGCACATTACAAAATATATGTTTTGTTTATTTTATTTTAATAATAATTAAGTATATGGTATTCAGTAGCCATAAAACATAATTTGTTATTATTTTTTGAAAAAAAAAATCATCGTTTTTAGAGCATATAGATTTTATTAGTCCATTTTTATGCAAATTTTGTTTTTTTCTGTTGTTATTAATTTTTTAGTCTTTAATAGTTCCTGTTATTTAGCGGACATGAAATTCTTGATGACTTTGATATAAAAAATAAGAATTGAATTAGAAAGAAACATTATAATATGCGCTATAGATGCCATTTATCGAAATTAAGATGTTTAGACGTATGTTTATTGCAATATGTCTCCAACATTCTGTAAAATTAAATATTTTTGAAAGAACCTAATGCATATTTAATTTAAACTTTGAATATATCATCCAACATAATATTCTTCATTTCTTCTGCCTTTTGCGCCAGTTTCATTTACTGCAGTGATGAGATTTCTCTGATCTACTGTCAAAATTCAGTGCCTTAGAGATTGGCGAATCTATTAATATTTTGCTGAATAATATTTCAATTCGTAACCAGGCAGAATTTAGCAATATGGCTCTCATATAATTCATCTTTGGAATTATCATGTAATATCTTCAAAATTACTGCTCCAACTGAAACCGAAATTCGTTTTCTCTATTCTAAATTCATTCATTTAATTGCAAATAAAACATATACATGTTTTCATTTATAACTCTTACATATGATTTAAAACATTAAAATTAATCAGAGAAAGAATTTGTGAGGCAATATTGTTATATTTGAGCTTTCATGATATTTATTTTGACGTAAATAATAATTCAATGTTTTATTAATTTTCTACGCATTCATTGAAAATAAATTTGCTTTTGTCGATGTTGCCATTGAAATTTCAGAAATCAAGTTCTCTTTTAATGGTATTATTATGATACTTGTTATTTTCTTGACTAACATGAGGACATATGGAAAGAACATTATTAATAGTAACTTTTCCAAGTATGCCATGCACTTGCAAATTCCATATTTAGCGTATTTTAAAAACGAAAAGATGAGATTCTGGACACTTAATTATACAATGAAGATATACATTTGTATTCAAACGAAACTAAACAAACACAAAATAATCGACATCAACTAACTGCATTACAATATGTTATCTTTTTTTTTTCTTAAGTATAGTTTATGAAATTTTGAGACAACTTGTATTCTTTTTTTTCTTAATCAGTTAGGCGTATTTAAGGGTGTTAGTTGCTATCTGAATTAAATGGGATAAAAAATCGCATGCCTTTAAATACTCAATTAAAGACATATCTATGTATGCAATAAATAAATAAATTTAACTATATGTCTATATCCATTGTCTAGATAAGTTTTGTTCATTCACATTTATACTTGGACAGAAGGCTATGAATTTTTATTTTATGTTCAATTGTGTCGTTGTCAGCACAACACTAACTACAACTATAGGGCCGGGTTCGACTCCCGGAATGGAATTTGCATCTTCATTCCCCTCTTCCTTTATAAGTGGATGACAACAGCTACCAATTAGGATCCTCCTTTCTAAAAAAGCTTACATATCGTGCATCTAGCGGCCGCCCTTGGAAAAATTAAAAAAAAACATTTATTTTGTCAAAGTATGAATAAAAAGTGTTTTTCTAGATTTCTGGAAATCTTCTTGCAATCGTAATGGATTTTAACAATTTTTCCATGCAGTAAAATGGGTATTTTTTTTTCATCGTCTAGAGAAATTCATTCTTTCTCGCATTTGTGTCTTAAAGAAACGAGGCAAAAGTCTACTAGGAAAAGAGTAATTACGCCTAAGCTTCTGGGAAGAGGATTACGCAGTAATGATGTAATCAGGAAAAATATATTCTTCTTATACCCGAAATGTTATTATTAATCTAAAGAAATGGCATCGAGCATATTCGTGGAAAATTATTTTTGCATGATTCCTAGGTACCAACAAAAATTGTTGTTATGAAATGTCGTCTGAAAGCTTTAGATGTAGAAGGAAAATGTTATTATATTTTGTGTAATTGCTTTTCCTTATATATATATATATATATACTTATGTTTCTATATTTTTATTTTATTTTTTATAACAAATCTTGAAAAATACATACTTAAGCTTAGAAGAGTCAAAGTACAATGTTCTGTCACAAACAAAATAAATACAACTAAATAAAACTGTTATTTATGCGTATGTGTGTGTAAAAAATTCTTATAGGAATTCAGAACACCTAAAAATGTGTAAGTACCTCAAAATTTCAAGTCGAATTTTTTCCTGATCACAACACTTAAATTACATAGTAACTGTTCGGAAAGTAATAACAATTAATCCTTTACTCGTAAAGAAGTTTTCAAAAAACTGTTTTAAGAAATGTGGTAATTTCTTATTCTCTATAATATCGTTATTTTATGTAAAACATGCACATTTCAGAATAGTACAAAAAAAAGAATTACAAATTGTTTATATATTTGCTTTTTGTAGTTTTTATTTGAATAATTATACTTTAGCATAGATTCTTATTCTCGGTTATGCATTATGCAGTTCTTCATGCATATCATTCTAAAGATGTAAATTTCTATACTGTACTAGCAAGAAAACAAAATTTCTTTATAAATGAACTTGGCGATGACACATTCAGGTGGGAATTCTCCCTGTTGAAAAACCGCTTAGTAACTAGGGGCAGCATGTGCTTTCGCATTTCTTTTAGCAGTTAAATCTCGTGAGACCATCACATTTGGGAGAAAAAAAAAATATTTGTTACTCGGCAAAGAGAGGGAAATTTAATCAAGGATTTAAAGAAAAAAAGAGAATCCATATCCTAAAAAGTCATCTATTGTATTAATTTCAGCTAAACAATAAGCCGAGATCGCATGCGTATATATATGGCCAAACTATCATTATAGTTATATACAATATACTTATATATAGTTATAACTATCATTATAGTTCTGCTATCATTATAGTTATATTGCTGATGAAATATAACTATACAAATATTTTAATTTCAATGTAGTAGTAGAAAATGTGGTGTTCTACAGTATTTTTATTTCATTAGACTACATTTTTTTTTTTTTAAGTATGCATCACTCATAGAGAAAAACGATTTCTGTAAATTCAAAAGTATAGTCACAATGCGATGTAAAAGTACTGTGATAAAACTTCTGATGATTGGATATTATGTAAGAGCTAGGTATTTGAAATTTATGTTTCATAATTATTTAGTATACAAATAATATAAGTCGAGTTATTAATAACGCATTATTTATTTTACAATTCAATACACGCATTTTTTCCAAATGCGTTATGAAAATTTTACTTCAAATTAATTTTTAAGACTAAATATAGTATTTCTATTTCAAAAGACAACCCAAGGCAATGTGTGGAAAGCATCTTTTGAAACTCTATAAGTTACTTCAAGTGAAAATATATTTTACAGGTTATATACTATGGAACAAACTAATTTTGTTCTAGTTGCATATGTATTTTTATTTATAATGTGAAGTTGGGAGGTTTAGTAACGTTAACATCTTACTTAATTACAAATTCTTTTTGAATGTAAATGAAGCCTTTTTTTCCGAATAGACATGCAATAAAATTATGATTTACGAAATAAACGGAAAGTATACCCGTCCATATCATCGTGTTGTAAGACCATATAGGGGAGTCACGTCTTTCCAAAAAGTACTGCACTCTAAATTCAATTCTAATGAAATTTTAAGGTTTGAAATAAATTTGTATATTCTTTACTATATTTGTATATTCTTCTAACTGATGCATTGAATACATAAATTTGCATTTATTTTTACACGTTTCATCGTATTTTATGTGGGAGAACTTGACAAAAAAACACTATTAAATTATCGGTTTTGTCTTCTCGACATTAAAATGTGTGCGTGTTCCCCTTTCCTTTATGTAATACATTACAGTATTTCTTAAAATAAAAACCGCTAGCAATGTACGAAAAAATCATGTTAGCTTTAATGCTGCAATTATTTCATGTTTTTAATTGAGAGCAATTTTATACCCGTTCATGAATCATTTCTAGTCGCTCTTTTGTGTGAAGGCAATTGTTTTTTTCTTTATTGCACTATCATGTAACTGAGTAAAACATGGGTCGCAAATTCCAGAAATGGCAATTACGAGGCATGGGAGCAAAGTTTCTCACTCCAAAAAATTTTCTTGATACACCAAAAAGATCGAAATTGTCTTTACTTCATCACGAAATAAAAAATGTTAACTAATGGATATTTTGTGATAAGCATATATACACTGCTTAAAACAATTAAAGGATATTGCGGTTTTAGGTGGATCTTGTGGCTGGGAAACTTTTTAGCTGATTGATACATGGTCGACAGACGTAGTAGGTTATATGAAAATAAATTGCACATGTTTGGCAGAAAAAAATGCATTTTATTGCGCATTTGTGTAGAAAAGGAAAAAAACACAATTTGTGCATATGAGAAAAAAGAATAAGAAAAGGTGTTTTCTTCAAAGGAAATCATTTTCAGTAGGGGGTACGGTTTCCACGGACGGCCAGCAACGGTGAGGCATGGAGTCAATGAGGCTATTAATCACGAGTTGGGGTATTCTGTCCCACTCTTTCAGAAGACCGCTTTCCAATTCTTGTAGAGTTTGTGGGGGTGGTTGGCGGCCAGCAACTCGTCTTCCTAGAGCGTCCCAAGCGTGCTCCCAAACGTGGATTCATGTCTGGAGAACACGCTGGCCATTCCATTCGTACGATTCCTTCCTCGAAAAGGAAATCCTCCAGCAGGTTAGCACGATGTGGCGTGCAGTTTCGTCCATTAAAATGAAGTCATCTCCGATTGCTGCAGCGTAAGGGACTACAATAGGTCTGAGGATCTCATCCCTATATCGGCGACCAGTCAGAGATCCATCTCGAATGATGTAAAGGTCTGTGCGCCCGTCAATGGAGATGCCACCATACACCAACACTCCCCCACCGCCAAAACTGACACTTTCGTGCACGAACGCAGGATTATTCCTACTGTCACGGTCCCTCCAGATGAAAATACGCCTATTATCAGGATGAACTGAAAAACGGGACTCGTCAGAAAAAAGAACATTGCTCCATTCATTTCTCCTCCAGTTCACATGCTCTGTTGATCACTCCCTGCGGTCGCGACGATGCCTTGATGTTAGTCTATCACATACCATCGGTCGGCGAGCATACAGACGTACACCATGGAGCCGGTTACGGACAGTCTGAGTTGAAACTGTGGTGCCAGTAGCCGTGCGAAGGTTTTGTTGGAGAAGAGTAGCGTTCATATTCCGGTGTCTCCGAGCCGTTAACACTAAATAACTATCTTCATTGGGCGTTGTTGCCCGTCCACGACCTTGCCCTGGTCTTCGGCCTGCACTTCCAGTCGCCAAAAACCGGTTCGAGATCCTGGAAATCACATTTTGTGACACTCCAATGGCTAGCGCTACTTCGGCTTGAGTTTGGCCCCCTTCTAGCCTACCGACAACTCTCCAAGCTTCTCAATCGGTAAAATGACTTCGCTGAGACATCGTACTCATCGAAACAAAGCAGTCACTGAATGCCGATCACCCTTGTCTTCATTGTCTTTTATTGAGTTGAAAGTCCAATTTCATTCACTGCCGCTAAAGCGACGTTTTTGACGTCGAACTCAAAATTAGCATACTCCACAGTTTGAAAATCAGAAAAATTTGCATTTGTGATTCCCTTCTTCCATTTTCGGCAAAAAAAAAAAAAAAAAAAAAAAAAAAAAAAAAAAAAAAACGCTTATATCTTTATTTTATATAAAAGTTGCAATATCCTTTAATTGTTTTGAGCAATGTATATGGCTATACCACACCTTTTCAAAAACTCTTAACTTCTTGTTTATTGATCTATGAGTCTTAACTAACTAAATTGTGTTAATTATATTAAAAATTATTTTTAGGGCTAATTAATTAGTTAATGGATTTACTAATGTTAATTTGATGTAAATAAAACTAAAACTTACTCTTCAGAGGGCTTATCCCATTCATTCCTTCACGTTGCGTGTTCTAATATCCAGATTTTGTGCGATAATAAAATAAAACACAACTTTTACGAAATTTTCTTTATTTAATATGACCAATTTCAGAAAACGCTAGACTTTTCAATGTCCATTCTCCTTCTCGCCTACAGCGACAGATGGCGCCATCACTGCAATAGCAATAATCAAGCTGTATTCAAGTTAATGGATTGAACTGTCAAGGTTGTATTAATACGTCAAATTCAAAGAAATGTCAAGCTTGATTTAAGCTTATGTGCTGTGGGGAAATTGATAAAGCCCATGACATTTTCTGCTATTAATTTTCAAGGCCGTTATTAAACTATTTTCTACATACTTTGTTTCAAGTCCCTAGGTTAAATAATTACGTCTATTAATTATGCTGCATAACAGTAACACATGAGAACTAAACTTACCGTACTGTTCATAATAGGTATAAAATTGTAGGAGACAATAAATTTCAATAGCAATTATGTACTGCATTTGTTTCATGATCATTGTTCGATGAACTAGAATGTTCTTCATGCCATTACTTGTAGAGAATCAAAATCACTTTCATCGTTTCTATTTACAGTAATCCGATTATTACATTTTAAACATTCTTTTTATTTTCAAACGCACTGATTTCTGTCAGTTATGAATAGGTGAGGTGTCCTTTTAAAATACAGTAATATAAGAAAAAGGGATAAGTTCAAAGACTGAAAGCACATTTTTGAAGGAAAACAAAATCACGTTAGAAAAATTTGTGTTTGCTGCGTTTTTCAATGATGAACCTTTCACTGGGGTAAATTAAAGAATTTTATAGATCGTTGGTTTTAATCACTTAAGTAAACAATAACCCGCCCATAAAGATGAGATTTCACAAATCTGGCCGTCCTTGTGATATGAAAACCCGCTTAGGACGGAACGACAATATAGAATGCATGCAAACTCACTGTATAAATACAGTGCGTAAAATACCGAAAGCAAAATTTTATTTTGGCTACGGTGAAAGGGATTTTAATAAAAAGAAATGAAATATCTGTCACACACAATCATGTTAATACTATAATCTCTTCATTATTAGAATATCGTGAAAAACAGTTAGTTTTACTAATTGAAAAATAATTTAACTAGAAAAAAATATATTACACAATAATACAAATATTTTAAAGAATGATATTGTTTCTCCCTCAGACTGGGATTATGCAACTAAACCTACATAATTAAACACTGTCAAGTGTTTACAGTACTAAATCCTTATGTGAATTGTTTTTATATTTATCTCCTGGAAAAAATCCCAATTAAATTCCACGTACAACAGGAAAAACATAAAATTAATCCTACATAATTTTCGGATGTTATTCAAAGTAAATTTTTTAAGCGCTGAGAAATTTTAACAAGAGAATTAGTTTTGTTTTTTATTTAACTATTGAAAACAGATCATAACATAATGCATTAATTTATTTTGTAGCTATGGCGATTCTTAGATTGTTAAAATGCATATATATATATATATATCGCGCATTTTTTTATATCTTTGATTTAAATATACTGCTGAATTTATAGTAATTTAAGTTTATTTTTCGTTTGAAAACAAGAAATTTGCTTTTTTTTTACATTAATATGCAATAAGCATTTAATATTTCCCAGGGCGATTTTGAAAAGCTGTGAAAAGTAATTGGTTATAAAAAATCAGTCTGAAAAATACTAGCATTTAGCAGTTTTGAATAAATAATGGTTGCCACCTGCCAAAAAAGAAAGAAATATGAAGCACGGAGTGACGTTATTGGAAGATCAATGAAAAATAGTACGTTTGAAACTCGAAATATGTATATTGAAAAATTTATCATTTTACAAGCCAACAGTTTCACTTTTATATTTATAATTGTTTTAATTTGTTTTAGGTAATCTAATTTGTTTTAAATAAGTAAGAATCTCATAGCTGATAGCTCATAGCGTCCGATCCAGGAAGACCGACTTACCTCAGTGCCTCCGAATTTTGAACCAATTACAGATGCACTTGGATTGGCATACCCAGATTTATCGTTTCAACATGAAGCACATTACAGCCACGACTGATTTTACGTGCACCATCTCCCACTTCCATACATAGTCCAGCAGGAAGAATGGTTAGAGGTGAAGAATGGTTATCACCCTCTCAAACGCTCTTCTCAAGCTCGTCACTTTCGGTGTGAGAGAAGACAAGGTGTAAGCAATGTTTTCCAACAAATTGAGCATAAACTGCTTGCTTCTCTTCGGAAGTTAAGTTATGGAACACTAAAGCCATATCTGAAGATCAAATATTACTTTGTGACCTTCGTTGATTAACTCACTCTACGATTAATTACTCATCTATTAAAGGGAAACTTGTAGTAGAACAACAGTTGAAATTGAGTCAGCTTTAAATCCATAAAATATATTTTTCTCTTGTCGTTGTTTCTTATCCTATCTTATTAGCTATAAGGCTAAATACACATTTAAACCCAAAGAGCGAAAATAAAAGATACATTGAGGAGCGATGCGTTCCCATGGAAACCTACCGGTATTTTCGCAAAAGTGCTCTTTAAGTAGTCTTTTTCTGAGAATTCCCTTCCTCGCTTCGTCTTTTTTCTGAGAATACCCCTCCTCGCTTATTTTTATATTTCGCTCCGCTCTTGTGATCGAAAAACGCTCCTAAAGGTGAAGCGCACTTTTGAAAACTGGGCCAAAAATCGCTCCGACTGATCGAATTTCGCTAAATTGGTTTAAGCGTGTAAGATCCATGAAACAGTGAACTCTGTAAAAAACCAAAAACAAAAAGCTTTCAAAACAATTCCTCTTTTCAAGTCCCAAGAAGGAAAGGAGATTTTCAGTTATGGAATGTGCGATATTGGTTTAGGGACGTATAGGGAAGATCTTGTATCCTTGATCAAAACTAAGACAATTCAGGAGACCTAGATGAAGCAGTCTTTTGTACACAACTACTTTTGAAAGTGACAGCACCTCCAGGCTGTTTGCCAGGTCGCTTTTGAGTCGGAATAGAACATTAGGATGAAGCATTCGGCGATTTTTTTATCAGATCTCAAAGAAAGTCAGTGTCCTAGATTTTGAAGGCACTGCAGTTATCTCCTTTCCCGAGGTGTCCCGTAGTATTCCAGTAAGACCAACGTGTGAAGAAATCCATTATAGATGTACATTATGCCAAGATGATAGTTTTTGCAGTAGGGCTAGAGCAGATTCGACGCTCTATTACCAATAAGAGGCCAGTTTTTAGGGTGTTGGGTTGCACACTTGAATATGTTCCCGTTCTTAGACGAACACGGGGTTTGTTCAAGAGCAGCAAAAGAAGGGAATCAAGGAATTTCGTAGTTGTACTTTCACACCGTCTCCGACATGTTTCCGCTGCCGTCAATGTGACAAGTCAGGTTCTTTTAGATGTTCTGATACGGGGAGGATGGATGAAGCAGGCAATATTTAGTCCCTTATATCTTTATTAACATATAGCTAAAGGGACAAAATACAATTTGTACAATATAACACATTCAAAATACAACATGAAATTTCAGCTCCCTGGCATGAGCCGCCAGCCGCTAGCGCTCCTTCTCCTCCAGCGGGGTAGAGAGTTGCGGAAAAAATATACGGGGCAGCCACCCGTAATTCAGGGGCTAGGTTACCACAACTGGCGAACCTAACACTGAGTAGATGCTGTAATTTTCTATTATTTATTTTAAAAGCTGTACTTAATTTTGATAGCTATGTAGTCATTTTGCAGTAAAGTTAATATGCTAATATGGAGAATGTTAATAATTATGTACTGTACATTATTTGAATTATAAGTGTTATACTACAGTACATTGGAATTTAAATTATAAATCCTTCATTCTTTACAAATAAATAAGATTACTGTTCATTAAAACGTCAGTACATAATTATTTATAATTAATAAATTCACGCACATAATTAATTAAATCGAACAAAATCCAACGCACGGAAAAAAATGGGTATCTCCGATGTATACCATAAGCACTTACGAGCTCAGTCATGTTGCGCACTTCTTCTCTCTTTTTTATGCACATTTTAAATGTGCACACAAATCCAGCGCGAAATGTGAAAGGTAATTAAATAAAAAAATCAAAAATTTCCGATGCTAACCCAGTGAATATTGCGTTAAAATGTGTAGAAACGAAAAAAATATGCGAAATTGTGAGAATCTTTCTATTCTAAAAAAAAGTAAAGGCCGCTGGCGCTGTCAAAGCTTGTGGACCTATCTCCTCCTAAATCGTGGGGATTTGAGTTTCGACTAAGCTGCCCACAGATTCGAAAAATTCCGAGGAACCTGTTAAGCTGATTTAAATTTCGAAAATCGAATTATTTTAGAAGATATTAATAAAAAACTGAAAAAATAAACCGAATGGTTGCCAGATTTGGCATAAAATAATTTATTCCTTTGCAACAAAGCGTTTCCAAGTATCTGGAATCGCGTGAAATTTACAAACATGAGTTAGAATTACGCCCATTTTACGCCAAAATAAAAACTATATGAAATAAGTAACTCAATAGATAAGTAACAGTTGACAATTTTCAAATAGTAAGTTCGCTTAGACAATAGGAGTTTAGAATGAGCGATTATTCGTTTTTCCAGAACAGAATAACTAATTTCTTGAAAATGAAAAATAATTAAAATGCAGATTATTTTAAAGCCGGTTCTCGTCCAGCTGGATTATTGGCTACCAGTAGACATATTTGGCGGCGTTAACTATGCCATTATAGCAGTTATAGTACACTTTGGATATTTGCTAGCGCTACGCGATGGTATAATTCGTGGTGTTCAGTACGCCAATCTGCAAACGATTATGTAAATGAAAATATGGATAACGGTTTTCCGGTAACCTTAAATGAACAGTAAATATAGGATGTGAGCATGTGTAAATCGCGAAATAATGAAAAGTCGCCATGGGTGGCAGACTATTCCTATTCTATCTGTTCCGTAGCTTTTATTAACTTTACATGTACGCAAGTCGCCAAATAATGAAAAATCGCCATGGGTGGCAAATTCGCAAGGTGTCCAATAGGTTTTACATTATTAAAAATACAGCTGAAACATATGTTCTGATTTTGTTACGCTTTAGCTCCTAATTAATATAACTTTTGAATGGCAACATTAAATTTTGTGTTTCTGAGGAGTGCAAATAATTTTTCCAGCGATTATAAGCGGAGTCCGCACTCCAGGTGGAGTATAGCTCAGGACCCGTACAACACGGATTCCCATAACAAAATATCTTCCGTGTTATGAGGGGTAGGGGGTCTACTGTAGTGTGAAGTTTAAATTTTTATGTACTAATGAAGATGCAAGAACCAAGCAATGTGTAGCTTAGCTCAGTAACATTCTATCTGATCAAATCTTCGGGTTTTGTATGTTGAAATTATGTCTTTTTTACGAATAAGCCTGATTAGGGGCCGAATGCCTCATACGAAAAGCGAGCGTAGCAAGTCTGGGGGCCTTGGCCCCTAGTATCATAAATAAATGTGCCATACCCCTACAGCCTTAAAAAACATTTAAATTTTTTACAAAGAATTCCAGATATATAAAAATGTGAATAAATACTCATAAGTGTTTATTTTATGTTAATAAAAATACAATAATATGGGAAAACCTGTTTAACTGCATAAATATAAATTTTAGAAAGCTTGACAAGAAGTTTTCATTTCTGACGCGCAGGCCTACGACTGGCTGTATTTTCTTTTTTCAATGCGATAGTAAGTTTTTGTGAAAATGAATTCCAGTAAGATCTTCTATTGGGTTAATACTAAGTTTCAGGGAATGATTCTTAATTGTTGTATCAATTAAAAACCACGAGAGATAGAGAGAGAGAGGGATATGTCAGAGAAAAAAGGCTGTTTCTTTTTTATCTTTTATTAGAAACCCAATTATGTGGAAGCTATTAATATTAACCCCAATTAAATAGAAGTGCTATTTTGAGAACCATAGTTGTATAGTTTTTTGAAATATTTTGATAGTTTAACTTTGCGTCTCAAACGCAATGGTTGTAAATCACACTCAAAAATAGCTATCTCATCAGGGAATCTATTTCGTAGGGCAGAAATTAGGCTGGATGCCCTTAATTGAATAGGCTCATGTTTTGACAAATTGGTGGCAGAAGCACATAAGTAAAAATCTGTTCCATATTCCAAAGCGGGTCTTATCACGGAGGTATAGGTTGATTTTAGTGTAGATGAATCTGCCTCCCAGTCAGTATGAGAAATATATTTGAAAATATTTAACCTTTTTTTTTCCCTTTCAGTACATGGATTTTATGTTCTTGTTACTTAGCAACTCTTGATCAAGCGAATATCTCGAATATTTAGGGTGCCTAGCGTAAAGTAAACGTTGATCCATCATACTGATATCGGGATGGTAGTTTTAAAGATTTCGATTCGTTGTAAAGAAACTCACGAAAGATTTACAAATATTGAATTGTAATTCATGGCGGATGGCAAATACTCCCACTTCAGTGAAAGTGAGATTAATATCATTTTGAACAAATCTAATATTTGGAAAAGATTGCCGCATAATTTTGCTATCAGCATACGATCCTATTTGACACCACTGACCAATAACAACTTCAATCCCAGACTATAACCCTTAAGTCTTCTAATAGCCTCAAAGTGGGGCAAACATAGAACTTACACCGGTAGAATTCCTGAAGAATGGGGATTCCGTATATAGATCTTGGTATCCGATGGTTTGGAGGCAGAGCAGATCTACCTCCAAGTGCATGGTTCCAGATCTCCTTTCCCTATTCACGTAAGCTGTCACGGAGTAATTGTCATTTATCACTAACGGACATGAAAGCTCTCGCCAGTAAATAGAGTCCCATTTTCCGGTAAACTCCAAGCGACAAGAGAAAATCACATGTCCTAGGTAAAAAGAAAAGAACAGAGATTTTCTTTCTACTCCTATTGAATTCTGTGATGGCAAGGGGTTGGCACTGAGCGGAATGGGCCAAGAACATCGGGAGTTTTCTCCTAGCAGGGCCAGCTAAGGCATGACAGTCATTACATAGTGTCCAACTAAAACTAGGAGGCGAAATTTGCACAAAATGAGTCCTCTGCTTTTATGTACTCCACGTCTCTTGACGTTCATAGGCTGTAGCATTTCCCTCCTTTCCGTGAACTAGATGTCTTATGATATACCGTTCTTCCCATTAAAACTTATGAAGTGTTTTAGCAGTTTGTAGGAACTTCGATTTTAACTATTAAGTTTTGGGAATAAGACTATTGATGAAATGAGATGATATTATTTCCTTTAATATAGGTCACTGCAGGTAGCAACCCATACTTCAGCAAGCATTGGGGCACAGTTGGGGATTTTTTTTTTTCACGAGAGGTCTTAAATTTACACGCTGCTCGATTTTTAGGCTTATCATGTTCGCAGCATTTCCACATAACTGCGTGACTAAAATGACTAAAAAAAAAGACCTGAACTAAATAGAGGAACTGAATAACGTACCATCTGGACCGGAAGCATCAAAGTGAACACCAACCTATTTCTACTACTCCACACGAAACCAAACGGCTAGGGTAATGTTACAGTGGTATTTTCACACATATTAGCAAAAAAATAAATCTATATTCCTTGAGCATACAAGTGAGATTTATACATGGACTTGTGTATGTATTTGCATGCTTTTATTTGCATATGCATAGAATAATTATATACAGAGTGTCCAGTAATTAAACGAAAAATCTAAAATTTATTAACTATTAATTGGGATGTCATACTGACGTAACAATTGGTAACGCAACGCTACGCGCGGTTATCAATTCACGAAACAAGTTTGAATTTATAAGAATTTTCATTTTCTACTGTGATGTAGCACAAAACTTGCACCTAAACAGACAAGAAGTTGCAAGTCTTTTTCAGTAAAAGTTCGTATCTTTGCAAGCAGTTTGCAGTAGTAAAATGCATAATTTGATCATCGAACAGGGGATTTTCATTTTCTATTGAAATTTTGGCCATTTCTGCTGAAATTTCGGCCATCACACTGAGAAGTGTTCGTTTAGTTTTGGACAGCTTTGATCACTTCTCCAAATTGTTGCAAGTAATGGGAAGCACTTAAACACTCTTGTGCAATAAATCGGAATAAGTGTGCTTATACGTGAAGTAAATATTTTTCTTTTACCTCTTCTAAAATTCTTTTATTAACCAATTCAATTTTTTTTGTTAGTTACTGTACATGTACATATACCTATATACCATGGGATTCAAAATAGATTAAGAGGATTATTTTTTAAACCGTAAGTGATCGAAACATACTTCCAAAAAGAAAATTTCGTCAAATTAAAATTAGCTTTCAGATATGGTTTTTTTACTTCGGGTTGTATACATATTAAAATACGAAATTTAATTTTTATACGGTCCCATCTTTCCTACCCTTTATATTTAGACAAATGATGCTCTTTGACTAAGAAAATTAATAAAATAAATCCCGTGTCTCTACGTGGAATAGTTTCCGAGATATATCAGTTTAAAAATTTTGGCATTTGTCACGAAGAAATAAGGGGTGTCTCCAAAGTGAGAAACATGTAACTACTTTTCAACTGACGTCACTCGATAGAGACAGTTGACTTCTCGAATCCTTCTTTAGATCCTAACGTTTGATGCAATTCATTAAAGCTCATTTAATTTGAAATTGAGATATGGTACTTCAACAACATTAAGATTTGGAGAAATGTATACGATAACAACAAGTGGGGTTTGCTTCTAAAATGTTATGTTTGGCACCAATTTTGTCAATATTTTGCCAAACCTCTGTCCTAATATTTGGCGTATTTTGGACATGCCCAAAGCAATGACCATCCATATTCGTGTTAAAGCTGGGCGCAGAATTTAATGTATTGTCTTTTCGGTCACCCTCTCAATAAACTACAAAATGTATTTAGTCGTAAATGTAGGCAAATATGTTTAATCGATCGCTCTCTAAAACATTTCATACGGTAACATCGACCAGTTCAAGTAAACTAAACCTATTCATTTTATGAATTTCAACGCATTTTAATTTTCAGCAATGGGGTTGCTATTTAAAATTTTTTAACTCATAGTTGGTCCCCTAAAGTAAAGCATTTTTCGCTGGAAAAACCGACGCCAACACAGCAGGTAAAGTGGTGTAAGTCCTCATTTTTAAAAATAAATTTTTTGCTAACTATTTCTCTGGAGACGGGATTTCTTTTATTCATTTTCTTATGCAAAGAGCAACATTCTTCTAAGCATAAATAATAGGAAAGGAGGGACCGTATAAAAATTAAATTTCGTATTTTAATCTGTATACAATCCTCAGTATAAAAATGCTGTATCTGAAAGCTGCTTTTAATTTGACGAAATTTTCTAATTCGAAGTATGCTTCGATCACTTTCGGTTTAAAAAATAATCGCTTCAACATCTATTTAGAATCACCCGATATATCTATCTATCTAGCTGTCTATCTCTCTATCTATCTATCTATCTATCTATCTATCTATCTATCTATATATATATATATATATATATATATATATATATTATATATATATATATATATATATATATATATAGATAGATAGATAGATAGATAGATAGCTATAATTTTGTTTTTCTATATGCTGCAGAGTGTTTATGCGTACACTTTCCCATAACTCCAAAATCTCTAAGATAGAAATTTAAAACGCAATGTTGTTGTACACAATAGTTTTCTGAAATAAACATCAAATTTCTGTATCGAGAAATATTTTTACCGCGCCCAGCTGTTAAGTCCAAAACTACTTCCCATTAATCACACTTCTCCCCGAATTCTGGTTTTATGGAACGCTGTGTAAAATGACCTTGCTCGATTGCGTCATTTAAGGAGCGGTGTAACTGCATGTTGTTTGGAAAGTAGTTTGTTGCTTGACCAACTTCGAAACTTTGCACTCAACTTTACTGGACCGTCATTTATCCTTGTTAAATGAGACTTCGGGCTTGATGTTTATTAATAATGGCACGCGTAATACATGGTTTAATAATGCGCCGGACGGAATATGCAAGATCTGCTTTAGTTGCTCCCACTTTTACGATGTGAGGCCCAATCCGCTTTTATATTATTTCTGAAGGGCAAAGCAGATTTTATCAACAATGTTTTTAAAGTATTAGGTATGACTATTTTTCTTCAAAGTGTTTTATGAATGTTATGTTTTTATTATAAATCATGCTTATGTTGTTTATATTTAATATGACTAATAATAATAATTATAATAATAGCAATAATAATATGACTGATAATGAATTGTAAGAATCGAAATGTAATAAAAATTACTAATTTGTGAAAATATTGAATTTATAGGTGTTAGAGATTGGATTAGCAGAGTATTAGAAGACAAGAGACCTAAAAATAAAGCTTATGTCCAAATATAAAATTAATTAAGTTTTTGAAAAATATAAATATTTACACGTAATGTGTGTTACATTATAAATTTTTTAATTGATTTTTGTATCATATGAATGTGCAGAGTGTCGAGCTTTATTAAGTTCTTATAAACGGTTACACAATGTGTGTCCGGAATGTTGGGTCAGAGGTCCGGTATTTTAAAAACCGCACTCACACATACGCTATGAGGTGCAAGACCACTAATGCCAATAGCCAAAGGGACAGCAGTTGAACTGGAGTCTGTGTAATTGCGATGCTCTTCTTACGACATGTGGCAAGAAAAAGATATCCGACAGTGTTTGACAACAGTGTTTTGAGCGATTCCAATAGTAGCGTATGCTGAATGTTTCTAGCAGCTAGACAACTGATGTCTAAAATGTACTGTTGTTGATAACGATTATTATATTAATAATAATTATTATTATTATCACCTTATTTTCCCGAATATAACGAGGTTTTTTTGACAGATCATTCCCCGTTCAAAACCTGACTCGAGTTAATTCGAGAACGCTAATTTTAGAATACAGGATTTTTCTAATTATCTTGATGAAAAATCTCGTGGCCGTGTTATATTCGGGCTAATACGGTATTATTATTATTTTATCATTTAGACATAAAATTTATTAACGCTTATGGATTTCTGAAATCATCACTTAAAATGTTCTAATTCCACTTGTTCATAGCGAAATTACTGTATATTAAGTTGGTTGATGGAAAAAAAAATATGCATCTTAGACACATTTTCAAATTCAAAATCACATCCAAGGTACAACATCAAATATATAAATGTATATATACATTAATGATAAATCACGAGTATATACACCAAAGAGCCAATACACTATGACCACACACACATTTTTCAAAAAACTCCTCTGGATGACATGCAGAGCAGGTAATTAACTGGAATGGTATTTAACAGTTCCTGGAGAAGGTCAGGAATCAGTCTTCCACTTACGTTTGTGAATGACGGGAAAGGCTATTGATCTAAGTGAATTTGATAGAGAACAGATTGTAAAGCCCGAAGGCTCGGAACGAGTATCTGCGAAACTGTACGACTGGTCTGATGTTGACGATTTTGCGTTGTAAATATTTATAAAAGTGGATTAACGATGGTGGAACCAGAAAGAGGCGCCAATATGTTGGGTTCGCACGCATCATCAAAGAAAAAAAATAAGGCAAGAAAAGGACTGTTTAGACTGCCTCGCTTAGTTCAGCAAAATTGGTGACAAACAATAACCCAGCTGACAGCCCAATACCAAGGCCAATACAATGCAGGTCCAAGTACAAGTATTTCGGAACACATAAAATACCGGATGCTGTTGGATGTGGGACTGCGGAGCAGACGCCCCACTCGTGTACCTCTGCTTACCAATCTTCATTGTCAACTTCGCTTTCTGTGGGTACGGGAACATCGAAACTGGACCACGGATACATCGTAGTGAGGTCCCTGGTAGGATTAAGTCCGGGTTTTACTTCATCATGTCGAAGGTCCTGTCAGGGTACGCCGCCTTCCATCCCAGCAACTCAGATCTCAAACGCCACCATTTTCCAATATCTCGTCTTCAAGGGGCAGCTGCTTAAATATTTGGTACAACCTGTCTACAGTCTCGTTCAAGAACTCTTGACATCCATTCCCAGGCAAGTTGCAGATGTTTTGAAGGCCAAAGGAGGCGCAACACGTTGTTGAGTAGGTGGTCATAATGTAATAGCTTTTTGGTGTATTTACAAGTTCTAGATATTGTATTCGATATAGTAATTTAACTTTATAATACTAATGTTCAAATTCTTAATGTGTAAAAATCGAATTTATACACTTGAAAAATTACAAGTGTTAATTTAATAAATGTTCGACATGTACACACGCTTCAGTATACGACAATCTCACACATTCCAATGTCTATGAATCGTATAATTTGCTTAGTAGATGAATTCTTAATAAAGCTGTGTACAACTGTTTGTTGATGCCAGTGGAATTTTGGGATATACAGAGTCTATGTATGCAACTTGTTCAGCTTACCCAATCAGAGCATATTCCATATTTTTAGGTGTTTTCCTCTTCTAGTACACAATTGAATCAATCGCCGTTATATTGTTCCTTTTATTTATTGTCCTGGATGCTGTATTTTCTTTTGTGTTTATGAACTCTACACCTTTAAAAATTAATTTTATCTTAAACAAATATAACTTTATGTTTAAAAATTATCAAAAAGTGAAAATTTTATGTTATTTCCAAGATTGAAAATCTTATTCAGAAATAAAATTAAATGATTTATTATTTATTATGTAATTTCATTCTTAGAATAATCGTAATAAAAATATCATTTTATCAGTTTTTCATTTATATCAGTAACTATAATACATGGTGTAAGTGTGGTATATTTCAAATGAAATATTCCTAAATATTTTTCTTTACCCTGAAGACTATAAGGCAAGGTGCTTTATTATGCCATTCAAATGAAACATTAACATTCCAGGTATGACGTGTTTCCTTAGGGAGTCTATTATTCTGCATTCGACCATTGTACCAAATGCTAAATCTCATATGCGTTATTCAAAATCACGGGAGCATTTCCCTGGATAGCATCAACTGAATACACAAGAGTGTGTGACGTTGCAAAATATATTAATTGAGACACAAAATTTCAATGAAAGTAAATTTATAATAAGAAAGAAGAATATTTTACGCACATTCAAATTATTTAAATTAGTATCTTTGATATCAGGAAATAGTTATAAAATGCAATTATTACTTTTTTAATGAAAGAGGCTTTTATTCTACGTCAGGTCGGATTTCTTTGAAACTCTTTAATCCACGGGTTTTATTTTTAAATTGCGTATTTTACCACGTCTTGATTGGGGAGGAATGTTTTCAAAATACCAATCAAACATTTTATTTCTGCTATGAATTGAGTTAGATTTATAGAACAGAAATGTAGCATTGTCATTTCTCCTTAATATTGAATAAAGTAAAGAATGCAAACAATGCTTATTTGAAACATATCTGGGAGAAAAAAATAGTACATATAATGAGTTCATTAATTATTGAATAATTCAATGTTCTTAGTTTCATGTGGGACCTAGACAATTTATTAACTAAAGAGGTTATAGTTTCTCATAACATTGCTTTTGTTAGAGGATATTTTTGACAGTGTTCCTTGAAGCCTTTTTAAAATTGTTATTGAAACATATTGTGTAAAAACATAATTAGCATTATTTCAGTAGCAGTTAATATACTTATAAAAAGAAGTTTTCTAAAATTATTAGAGGCATTTATAATCCTTTTTGATGACAACAAAAAATGAAAAAAAAATTAAGAATAAATATAGGAAATTCAGTAAACTGAACATGTCTTTCGTTAGATGGTAAAACAAATACATTTTATTAGTTCTATGCTTAGGTGTAAGATTTTAAGTACGTAATAGAGGAAGATTAGCTAGCTTTCTTTCATGAAATTAAAGTACAGAAATCCAATGAAATTCTTTTGTGCAATAATAATATACTACATTCCATAAACGTATCAAGTCCAGTTTAAATGATGGAGGGGTATGAAAATGACGAATAATTTCATCAGAGATGTATATTTCTTTTAAAATTAAGTTGATTAAAGAATTGAGAACATATTCCAGATGCTGATGACAAGGGATTTCAATAATGCTTGCAACTAATTATTGATAACATATATTTCATCAAGTGCTCATGAATACAAAACAACAATCTGCATTAAAACTGTCCATTAATACAAAATAAATTGCAGGTAGAATACATTTTTGGATAAACTACATTCCAAAACATTATTATTTTTTTTTCCGAAAAATAAAAACTTGCTTGTCTATTTTAATCTGAGATGTGCAAGATAGCCTTTTATCTAAAGTGACCAGACGTCCTGCTTTTGGCGGAACAGTCCTGATTTTACCTGTATATACTGCTGTCCCTACAGAACCCTAAAATGTCCCGTTTTTCCATTCCTGTCCCGCCAAAGTACTGCTTTATAAAAATTAATTTAAAATAAATTATTACGGCAAATTTTAAGCTGAATAATTACAATATATATATATATATATATATATATATATATATATATATATATATATATATATATATATATATATATATATATATATATATATGTAACATTACAAGTCAAAAGCCTATGAAAATCCCATATTTCTGGAACTACGCAGTTTAATTCAGTTGGAACAAAGAAATCCGCGTTCAAAAACTGCAATTAATACACGGTCCCTGGCAATTCCTTTGTAACTTTGTAGACGGTCCCGGCAGCCAGCCACATAGGCGTCTTAAAAGTCATAACAAACCCTGGGAAAACCGCTGCCCAGTTATAGCTTTGCCAATGGTTGCAACGCGTTTGAGGTCATGTGTCATGACGACCAGAGCTTTTATAAGGACCTGCGACGGATCAGGAGCAGATTTCCCCGTGACGCAACTGCTAAGATAAGATGTACCCAGTCGTCAAATAAAATCATGTAATCATACTTGGAGTCCGTCTTATTTCTTCCATCCTTGGCCCGACTACGACTACAAACAGCGTGCGGCCGGGGTCGGCTCTAAGCCAGAGTCTTTACCCAGTCGCGCCGCATCGCCTGTTCTGCACGTCAACGCCTCGCCTAGTGCTCCACGCCGAGAATGCGCCACGAATGCCTCTCCCTCTGGTTCACGACTACACAGCACTCCCGCAATAGCGGCTCAGAGTCCCGAGCCACCCAGGAGACCTCAACATCCATGCCTCACCCTCACCTTACCACCGGTTCCACGACACAACTCTCGTAACACCTAATGGTACAAAGAAGTCGGCAGCGATAAAAAGTCTGCGCGTCTCAACAGCCCTCGCCTCCTGCTCAAACACCGATGATGATCATACGCAGCTAGCTCCTACGACGTTCCTTTACATACATTGAATTCGCACAGGATTTACCTCAGCGGGTCAAGAAGTTAGAATGCGCTCCCTTCAAGATGAATCATTCGTATTTTTTTTTCTCCACTCCTTCACAGATACATGCCAATGTTTATATTACTGAGCATTCACCACTTCCGGCTTTGCAAGAGAATCCTTCATTTCACCGTTCAGGATTGTGTTTTTTTTCCCGACCGGCGCGTGAACCTAGTGGCGACTAACGGTATCTCAAATCTGTTTTTTGTGCACCTAAAGTGCTTATATTGTCTTCTATTTTTTTCAACGCCTGCATGAGTTATTTGATTCAACGAAATTTCGCTCTCTCGTCTGCCAGCTCTGAAGGAATTAACTGAACTCTGACCTCACCCAGTGGAGAGAATTTACTGAAAGCAGATGATGATCAACCGCGCTTAAACGTGTTTATGTGTGTGTAGTTAGCGTGTTGAGAGGTAAGTGAATAAAAAAGAAAAAAGAGAGAGAAGAGCATTGAATTGTGTAATTAATTTTCTTATGACTAATAAACTGAGTTTGATTAATGAAATTATATAAACTGATTGCATAAATATTAAATTAGAACTTTTTTATTATTTTGAAAATATATTAGTGTTTGTTTTTATTTTTAAAAGAGAAGAAAAAGGACAAAAATAATTAAAAACTTAATTAAGAATCATTTATTTTAAATCTTTCTTATTTTTGTGTATTTTAGTTTTGATAATATATTATTTCTTTAAATAGTTCACAATGATTTCAATTGTATTTATGTTTTGTTTTATTTTAATTTGATTTTGGTAGCATAATTTATTGAATAAGAGTATATAAAATAAAAAATATTATTATTACATGTTTTTGCGATCAGGTAAAAAGGCAAAACAAATAATGACTACGAATAACGAAACTCAAACGATGGCTAACCACGCAAGTGCCACCAGCAGTGTTAGATCAAATAATGAAGAGTTCATAGCTTCCTACTGTCCTGAAAGCAATATGAAATTTCGTAATTGGTTGAGATATTTTGAAAAAATGTGTTCGGAATTTAATAAAACGGAACAGTGGAAAGTCCAAAATGTTTGTAAATATTTAAGTGGCAGTGCCCTCACCGAATTTGTAAATAATGCCCATAACCTAAGTACCTGGCATATTGTTGAAGTTTTAAATGAAAGATTCATTTCATGCAGTTCATTTTCATTTGCAGATTTTACGAGTTTAAAACTCGAGAATGATTCGGACTTAGTATCCTATTTTCATAAAAAATTAGAGATAGGCCGAAATTTATGTTTGTCCAGCGATTTGATTATGGAGGGATTGACGAACGGTCTACCTTGTAATATACAAGCATTATTAGTTTAGCATAATTAGCATAATTAAGACATTGCAACGTCCGAGCAATGTAAAAGAACTCCAAAGATTCTTGGGCACAATTAATGTTTATAATAAATTTATTCCAAATTATGCAAAAGTTCGACATCCATTAAATACATTATTGAAAAAAGGGGTTAAATGGAATTGGCCAGAGAAGTGCCAAGAAACTTTTGAGCTTCTTAAAAGTCTACTTATTTCTAAACCGATTTTACAACTCTATGATGTGAACAAAGATTGTCATTTGTTTGTGGATGCCAGTAAAAAACAAATTGGATCAGTTTTAAAACAGACAGATGAAAACGGTATTTTACACCCAATAGCTTACCATTCTCGTGTTCTAAAAAAGTATGAAGAAAATTATTCCATAACAGAACTTGAATGTCTTGCCATTGCTGACAGTCTTGACAAATTTTATCACTATCTTCATGGGAAAAAATTCACTATTCACACTGATCATGCAGCTTTAGTTTGGCTAAAATCTGTTAAAAATCTCAGGGGTAGGTTATTTCGATGGTCTCTAAAATTAAGCATGTTCGATTATGAGATAAAATATCTAAAGGTACAGCAAACATTGAGGCTGACATGCTTTCCCGAAATCCTGTTTCAGAATCCATCCAACAAGTTTCTCATTTACTAGAACTACAAGAAATAATTAATTCTCAAAATAAAGACAATGTTCAAGGATTTCGCTACATAAAATTAGGTGATGTGATTTATATTAAGAAAAAGGGTCTTTTAAAAATAGTAGTACCATTTTCATTATGATCAGAGATACTACGTAAAGCTCATGAAGAATTCGGACACCCCGGAGTAAATAAACAGTACAATTAATCACACCTCAGTATTATTGGCCCAAGATTACGGAAGATATTAATAATTATGTAAAACATTGCCACGTTTGTCAAATGAATAAGAAAAAGAGGCAAAAAAGGTTTGGATTGCTGCAAGAGGTTCCTCCGACAGACCAACCTTTTGAATGCTTAAGCTTAGACACAGTGGGAGGTTTTAATTATTATAACTCGACAAAAAAATACCTACATTTAATAATTGACCATGCTACGCGTTATGCTTGGGCTTTTCCGTCAAAAAGCGTAACTACAGAGACCTACACTAATTGCTTAAAGCAGATCTTCCAAATTCAAACTCCAAAAAAATTATTAACAGACCGAAATGCAGCTTTCACTTCATCCAAATTTAGAAGATTTTTAGAACGTGACAATGTTAAACAGTTGCTTACCACAGCCCACCACCCACAGACAAATGGAAAAGTAGAGAGAAGTAATCAATCTATTGTAACTAGACTCAGGTGTAAAGTTAATAATGCATCAAGTAAGGTCCCTTGGACTACTTTATTAAATGAAGTAATTAATGAATACAATAATACTCCACATTCTGTAACGCAATTTACTCCGGCATACGTATTTTTGGGAATACTACCCTATGAACCACTTGTAAACAAACAAAAATTTTATCCTCCATTGGATGAAGCTAGAAAACTCGCGAAAGAAAGAACAATTAAATACCATAATAAAAATAAAGTTAAATATGATGCGCGATTCATGGAGTCTAAATTTAATGTAGGGGATTTAGTACTGCACGAAGAATTTCAATATCCTAATACGCGAAAATTAGCACCAACATATTCAGGCCCTTATACTATTTTAAAACAAACTTCTAAAGTTAACTATGAAATAGATAAACCAAATTTCCATACAAAACAGAATTCTGAAATTGTACATGCATGTAGATTACGATATTATAATTCACCTGATAAATTCAAATTATATCACGAAGAATGACAATTTTAAAATCTCAGAATCCTATTTATTTGGAAAAAAAATTGATGCCTAACATCACTTGACTTCACATTAGGTGATTAAACATTGCGTTTTGTCTATCAATAATAAAATAATAATTAAAAAAACTGTTTGTGAATTTTTTTTTGGATCTGAGAATCAAACTCCCGATTTTGACAAATTCTAATTCTTTTATCTTCCGTAATTTCTCTTCTTCTTGAAGCCTTCTGTTCTATCACCCACCTCTAAACTTAGTTTTGGAAGTCATCCCAAGTAGCTGTAAATTTTGCTACTCACTTTTTTTAAACTTCAGCCACCATTGGTGCTGAGAAACAAAAAAGATGTAGAGAACCCCGACAATGACGAAAGACTTTTTGGGATGGCCACTCCTTAAACCCCCCTTTTTTCCTTTTTTGAAAAAACTTCCACAAGTATGACGAATGTCCCCCTTCCTTTTTCGCATCTTGTCCTTCACAAGATGTCATTTTTTGGACCGTCATATCCTGTTGGAAGAATAAGTTGGTCCACTACACGGCCACAGCTCCTCCTCCTTATTTGTCAAGTCGCACAGTAGGGAGAAAGCTAAGCATTTTTTTTTACACAAACACTTACACACCCCCTACCTGCTTAAGATTAGAAGTTACAAAGCATCTCGAAATTATGGAGTTAGGGTTACACCATTCAAACAAATAGGTACCTCAAACACATGAGCATGATTACCCAAAAGAAAACCCAGAAAAGCGAACTTAGTTAAAAGAGAAGTGCCATACAATTTGCATTAAAGAAGCCATAAACAGAAAGTAGATAATAATACAAATCAGAGAACTGATATGAGAAGGTAAAATTGGAGCCGAAGCCAAATGTTTGAAATGATCTAAATAAATTGAGAAGGTAGAAGTGAAGCCAAAGCCAAACATTTGAAAATATTTAACATAAATTGTATCCAGTATTTTATAATGTAGTCTGAGTATTTTTACCTTTTATTGTATTTTATGTGATGTTTTTTGGGCCCATGTGTTTATTAAAATGTATAGTATGTAAGCTGTTATGGTATATACAACAAAATGTGTTCTTTTTATAGCGTTATACAAGAAATAATTTTAGTGATATTTTGTGTGTGTTAACTTTGAAAAAACTCTGACATTTTTAGAACTTTAACAGCAGCATCTGCACAAATTGACTGTTGTCTTTGAAGTCCATTGTTGTGGAAGAACTTTAAAATCTTTGTGAATATATATTATTATTTTTCAGCTACATTATTTTTTTGTACTTACAATAATTAGTCCAGGTATTTTCTAATGTATATTTAATTTTGTTGGAAATTTATTACATCGTGACACATGACCTAAAGTTCTTTTTCTCAAAAAAAGAAAAAAAAAATTAAGGCTTTTTCCATATTTTTCTCGCTCTTCTGAGTGAGTCTGCCCTCCAATGCAGGCATTGGTGGTCAGCCTCTTCTCGGACGGGGGGGATATTCTGTAACATTACAAGTCAAAAGCCTATGAAAATCCCATATTTCTGGAACTACGCAGTTTAATTCAGTTGGAACAAAGAAATTCGCGTTCAAAAACTGCAATTAATACACGGTCCCTGGCAATTCCTTTGTAACTTTGTAGACGGTCCCGGCAGCCAGCCACATAGGCGTCTTAAAAGTCATAACAAACCCTGGGAAAACCGCTGCCCAGTTATAGCTTTTGGCCAACGGTTGCAACGCGTTTGAGGTCATGTGTCATGACGTCCAGAGCTTTTATAAGGACCTGCGACGGATGAGGAGCAGATTTCCCCGTGACGCAACTGCTAAGATAAGATGTACCCAGTCGTCAAATAAAATCATGTAATCATACTTGGAGTCCGTCTTATTTCTTCCATCCTTGGCCCGACTACGACTACAAACAGCGGGCGGCCGGGGTCGGCTCTAAGCCAGAGTCTTTACCCAGTCCCGCCGCATCGCCTGTTCTGCACGTCAACGCCTCGCCTAGTGCTCCACGCCGAGAATGCGCCACGAATGCCTCTCCCTCTGGTTCACGACTACACAGCACTCCCGCAATAGCGGCTCAGAGTCCCGAGTCACCCAGGAGACCTCAACATCCATGCCTCACTCTCACCTTACCACCGGTTCCACGACACAACTCCCGTAACACCTAATGGTACATATATGTATATATATATATATATATATATATATATATATATATATATATATATATATATATATATAATGTAATTATTCTTATAATAGCTTACTTAAGTGAAATCCCAAGATAATACATTGATAAAGTGAAAAAAATATAAAAATAAAAAGTAGATAGCATATGGTGCCAATTAACGAGCTTATACTGGATAAGTGTTTAAATATAGCCTTTTATGGCAATGAAGGAGTAGATAATTGGATATTAAGCGCCAAATTAGAACTGGTGGGCTTTTTAAGCATAATCACATGTATCCACAAATAGACGGAAAATGGATTGGATAATTGAAATGGTGTGCTCTATCATCAGGCGCCACCGCACACATATTTCAATTTTAATCGAAAAAAACAATAATAGCTTGGTTTCTGCAAGTTACATGACCAAAATTAGGGTCCTTTTGTAACTTGGGGTTGCCATCAGAGAAGACTTAATGCCATCAATAGGCAAGTAATGCCATGGAGTGGGGGAAAAAATGATATATTAATAATACTTTGGAAGTATGGAAAGGAAAGGAAAAAATAAAAAGTAATAATTAAATGAATAAATAAAAAGAATAAAAATGGTAATAATTAAATGAATAAATAACAAAATAATATAACACTAGTATAGCTAGCCTATGTTTAACGTAGTACTAGCTGCAGTAGCTAAGAAGTACTTAGTTGAAGTTGTGGAAAAGGAGAAAAACTGTAGAAATAATTTTAACAGTAATGATATATTGATAATAATTATACACATTTATTAATTGCTATTTATGATAATATTATTGTAAAATATTTAGGTAGAACAGTACTCTTTATGGCTTCATTAGTTACAGACTCACACAAAAAAGGAAAAAATACCAGTAATCAACTATTCTTAATTATAGATTTTTTTTTTCTAATAAAATATATAGATATATATTTTATGATTTTTTTTCTTTTTTTCCTTTTTTTTTAAATATAGAAAGAACCAACAACCAACCCCATCCTCACCAACCAATATTCTGATTAGGACATACAGTTTTTTTGATCTCATAGAGGATATAAAATGGAAGTTAGAAATTTACTGGGATAATTATATTTTATAGCAGTTTTATATAGGTCAGTTAAGTTACTGACCTTAAAACTATTGGTACATAGAGACTCTATTCTATACTTATGATTAGAGATAATATTTCTAAACACAGAAGTGTGCATACATGAAGTGAAATGAGTGAAAGTATTAACCTGAAAATTAAAGTCATTTCTTTTATTATATATATTAAAGGATAGACTCTTATCATCATTAATTCTAATTTGTAAGTCTAAAAAATTAATTATTCTATTATCATTAGGATTTTTTATTAGTTCTAGAGCTGAATGGTAGGCTATGGGTAGGTGGTCAGTATCACTATAAGTATTGTCAGTAGCTATTGTTATTATGCCATCTATGTACCTATATATTATAAGAGAAGGATTATTGTAATTTTTTTCATAATTATATAAATATAGGTCTGCTAAGTAACTGGAATTAGAACCACCTTGTGGTATTATATATATATATATATATATATATGTGTGTGTGTGTGTGTGTGTGTGTTTGTGTGTGTGTAATGCAAAAAAAAATATTTAAACGCGAAGTTAATATTAGTGAGTATGAGGGGGGGGGAGGTTCTCCAGTTAGCTGCTCAGAAAATTGGTGAGTTTCATTAAAACGGAAGTGGGCGTTTTCGTGTCCAATAAGTATAGTAACCCTCTTTTCTTTTAATGTGTCATTTCGTTTCGCAAATCTTGAAACGTTGAGTGGGAGGCCAGTAACATCTGATGATATACGCATGAAGTACGCTTTTTAGGATACAACGTTTGTCCGGTCGTTGTTATAGAGCGGTTAAATGGTATAGACTAGTGAGACTTCTCTGTTAGGAGCAACAATAATTATAATAACATTTGGTTCGACAGTGAAATCTCGTTGATTAAGGATACGGTAAAGGGATTTAACAGTTTTACAGTTGGATTTTGCAGTTTTTAAACAGTCGGGAAAATATTACAGGTAAATTTTTAGTTTCACTGTTTTTAATGTACACACTTTGTCCACCGGTGACTTTTGCAACTAATTTAAAGATAAGGCGACTTTTTGAACTAAAAACGTCATTTTCATACTATATTCAAGTTTTGGCTACTTGTACCTTACTCCAGTCGACTAATTTTTAAATATGTTTTTGTCAACTCCCCTTTTTTATAAAGTTGCTATTGAGCTTTCAGCAAACATTTTAATGTGTTTTTTAATCGAGCTATAAAAATAAATGTATTATATATTCTGTTATATATAACGTATGAAATTTTTAAATTTATCATTTTATTCAATCCTTCTTAAATGAAGCTAGATTAAGCATGTTTATTTTTTAACTACAAAATCATTCAAAAATGTTACTATTTTTGTAACTAAAATTTAGAAAATGGCTACTAAATTGGTGACTTTTTTAAAGTCGGTGAGGTTACTAATGATACTTATTTAAGTGTATAAAAGTACTTTCCTCGGTAAAATTTGAATCATGTAGTATACAACAGGTATAGATACAGAAAATTTCTGTTCAGAATAGCTAACATTTAGTAAATAAATTGATCTAAAAAAAATGTACAATAAAGCAAAATGTTACCCTAAAGTTATGTGTGTTACCATAGTACAATTTTATTTATTATTATTACTTCCTGTAAGATTTTGTTTAAGACATATGTACACACCCATATATGTATCAACCATAAAGTGTTATAACTCATTTATAAAATATCTTATAAATATTTAAATTAAACTGTTTATAAATGATTTTATGTTGTTTCTGAAATGTGTTACCGCCTCTCTCCTAAAAAAATATTTTGCGACTGCAAATTTGTAAGAAAATTGCAGTTTATGAAAACTGCACACAATTCACTAATGGTAGGCGCACATAATTTGCAAACGATTGACCAACGGATTTTGCTGTTTTTTATCTTTCATTTATCTTGTTTTTTATTTTTCAAAATGTTACCCTTAAGGAAGGATTTTTTTTCCGGGGTGGGGGTGGGGGTTGATGAATAAACCCCCTACCCCGAATCCGCCACTGGCTCGTATTTTAATTATGGAAGCATTACTGTAAATAGGCACTAATCCCGTACCGTGCTACTATATTGTAGTCACTGTTAAGATACCAGTCCAGTGCCTTTATTTTTAATAATAGCCGGCACCAGGCCTTTCATTTTGGGCATTATAAACTTAATGGTCCAGTACCTTTATTGTGAGTGATGGCCGGCACATACGTAGTGCCAGCAGAGTGCCGTTGCCTTCCCGGGCTCTGGCTCCTTAGGTACTTCTCGGGTGACCACTTTTGGTACGATTCAGTTACTTTGTGCAGTGCCGTGCCGGTGCTGGACGTAAAGGCAGAACGGCACTGGTAAGGTACTCTGCCAGCAGGTATGTGTTTTCTGGGGCTGTTCTTGCTTCAATCCTTCCTTCAATCATAGCTTCAAACCTTAGCTCTTTTTCCACAATAAGAGTTAACCTGGAAGGAAATTAAAGCAAAGCAATGATAAAATCCATATGTCTTCTTATACACGAAAAAGAAATTATTCTAGAAATCAAGATGAAGGAAATGTGACCTAAAATGATCCCTTTTAGGGAAAACTTGAGCAAAATAACAAAAATGTTTAAATAAAACAGGCCTTTTGCTAGTATGTATTTAAAGATATTTTGCATTGTAAACATACTTCAATAGTATTTTAAACCTACGTTGAGTAATTAAAAAATAAAATTTTGAAAAAGTGTTCAAAGGAGCATTGCATCCTCAAAGGGGAAAATGATTACAAATTGTTTTCAATTTTCAAAATAAAAAGATATAAAATTAATTATGACAATGCATAGTGAATTAAAATAATTTTTACAATCAAATAGCACATATAACTTATTTTATGAAAATTTTAAATTTATATAGTGTAACAAACAATGAAAAGGTATAATAAAAGCTCTAGCTTTTAAAATACTTAAGTTAAAGCCGCATACCATTAGAAAACTAGTTAAAAATTTCATATTCTTTAACCAGGTTTTTAATGTTTTTTGAGAGAATGCGAAAGATTGTCATGATGACTAGTATCCAGTACTGGAATTTATTCAGCCGATGGATCATTTTACGAAGCACTAAGTCTGACCACTTTAGGTCATATTAAAGGATTGCGCCGAGAAACATATTAAATTTAGCAAGTGTAATACCCATCTAAAAACATACTCTATTAAGTAAACTAACTCATATTTCTGCAAATGAAAGACTGTATATCTAAATAATAGAAAATTAATGTTTACCTTAATAACAGATGTTATAAAACACAATTTTTTGAAGAATTCTATTCAGACGCGTAATAGTTTGATAGCTTGAGCACCAACATTGCTTCTTCTTCACTTGGCATAACTAGTTTGTGTGTTGTCTGGAATGTTGGCTGCCTGTATAGAAAGAAACATATATGGATCGTTTTACCATGTAGTTTCCTTTTAGGCCACTTTCCCCTGTATCAAGAAAATTAAAAGATAAATATATATATATATTTATTTAAATCACATAAATATATCGAATTAGGTGTGCAATGCAATGAAACATTATTTATTTAATTAAACATTTACATTTCTGCAATGAAACATATTATGAAACATTATTATTAACAAATTTACATGCTAAAATGAATGAAAGGCATGAAAATTAAACACAAATAGCTTTGTGACAAATTGTAGTAAAGCATAGTACCAGAACACTGAATTCATTTATATGATTCCTTTGTAAGTAGCAATCCTCTACAATAGGCGAACTAGTTAAGCATGTGAATAAAGTTTAAATTCAATCATCTAAATAACTTTACATTAACGCATAGATGATCATTGATGATTCAAACTGATGTGGTAGAGAAGTTTTCGTTGTTCCAAGTACTTTGTCGTTGAACATGTTGTCGTAATTCTAAAATTTAAGAACTTGAAAAAATGTAACTATTGAAAAAAATAGGACATCTTACACTGTCATGCATCTCCCTATAGTTCCAAAGGATAGGGCGCTGATAAGTAGCTGAGTCGATAAGACACCGAATATTGGGAAATTGGTGAAGCATGAAGATAAGTTTCTCGTCTACTGAGTGGCTGTCAATCAAATGGTTTGGAGTTTTGTGTGTCATAGGTAACGGAAATAAGCGTTAGAATCCCTTAGACAATCTTCCGTCCAAAAAACCCTCTTCCAGGTAGATAGTATTCGTGTAGTTTTGTATTAGCTACATGCTATCCAACCAACCAACACAGGGATAGCGTAACCTTTTTTAACACGCTTTTATTAGCTTCACCTGTATGTATGTTTGTATGTTTGTATGCTTGTATGTTTGTAACCGACTCCTTTGAACTAGATTTTGACCCACTTTAGCAAATTATTGTATTATCATCGATCGGATTTAATTTAAATTTTGTAGATATATCAAGGATCGATGATAATACAATAATTTGATAAGTTTATCCCATTATCCTGATTTTAACACGCTTTTATTTATTAGCTTCACCTGTATGTATGTTTGTAACCGACTCCTTTGAACTCAAATTTGGCACACTTTAAACTGTCAGATTTAATTTAAACTTTATACATTTATGAAGAACCGGTGACAATACAATAATTTTATAAGTTTACCTCATTATCCTAATCAGGATCGCCAGCATTAAATAATTCCTCATTTCTTATCCCGATTGAAAGTAGAACACTTCCAAAGATTACAATCTTAAGAAAACTTGTTTTACTGTGGCCGTGATCTTATAGTGGTTAGTACATTGCGTTGTGGCCGCAATAACCCAGGTTCGATTCCTGGGCAGGGCAATATGTTTTTTTTCAAAATATCGTGATCTATCACATTATGAAAGAGTTCAGTACAAGAACATGTTAAGGCCATTCTTTTTAACACGCTTTTATTTGTTGATTAGAGACCTATTTTTCCTTTTTAGTGAGAAAGGTAGCATTTGACTGCAGGTTGATTAATACTTCGGTGCACAGCAGGGGCGTAGCAAGAGGGGGGGCTTACTCAGGGGGCTGCTCCCCCCCTGAAATGGGACCCTTTACTTAGCTTACAATTTGATATTTAGCTTACAATAGAACTTTAGCTTTAAATTTGATACCCAGCCCACCCCGAAAAAGAATCCTGGCTACGCCATTGATGCACAGTGAAAATAAATTATCTCACAGTTTGTACTTTCCAACTTAGTGTTCCTTAGTTTCTTATGAGAGATATCTAAAATTAAAAATAAATTTTAAATACATACACATTTTAAATACAGTTTAACAAAAACTAAAAAACACGCTTTTATAGCGAATCGAACTAAAAAGTGAAAAATAAAAATATAGTTTAAAAAACCAAAAAACACGCTTTAGTGATAAATTGAACAAACTAAAAAGTGAAAAATAATTCTTAATATAGAAATAAATTAATGAACGAAAAATAGTATTATTGTGAAAAAAGCGTGGGGTGCTCCCTATATCAGTTCTTGAGAATATTCAATCGGTACGATTAGTACAAAAATGATACAAAAAATACAGCACAAAGCGCTCCACGCTTTTTTAACAATAATACTATTTTTCGTTCATTAATTTATTTCTATATTAAGAATTATTTTTCGCATTTCAGTTTGTTCAATATATCACTAAAGCGTGTTTTTTTTTGGTTTTTTAAACTATATTCTTTAACTTCTTCATTCAGCCATGTAAATTAACTGAACGAAGGAGCGAAAATAACAATACGATCCGCTTATCTCAAGGTACCTGAGTGTATTATCATATTCAGTGTCCTATCTAATGGACAAATTAAAGTCAATGAGTAAAACGTTAAAGGAGGTTTGAAAGCTGAAAATTTGTACGATGTTTACTAAAAAGCATGCGAGAGGAGAATTCGTTAATGTTAAGCTCAAATTGGTAACGGAGGGGCTATTGTGGAATCTGCTTTGCAACTTATTGTGCTATTGTTGGTGAAAAATGACAAAATTTGAGGAGTTTTGGGAAGCTTAAGAATTAATATTATGCCAGCTAATTCTTCGCCAGTGTTTATATACTCAAAGGTGTAATTAAAAAAACGGTGACACTTCAAATTTTAAATTTTTAAAAAAGGAGTGAGCAAGTGATTTTAACCCTTTTCCCCCTATAAATCCAAAAGCCTGTGGATCTTGAAGAGGCCTAATAAATTAAACAATGTTACATATATTTTGGCGGCTCATTTTACTATCAAAACTGCAACTATTGCGAATAGTAAAGTTTCAAATTAAAAAAAAAAAAAAAAAAAAAAAAAAAAACGTTTCCCACTATCCTACTAAGAGCCTTTTATCGAACACTTTAAATTAATCAAGCTTATAAGTTCTTGAAAATTTAAACAGGATAATGTAATTAAATAGCAAAATATTCTTCTCTAATCTGCAAAAATGCAGTGTTATTCTAATCGAATAAATAAATCTGAAAGGGGGGACTTTCTGAATTCTTCAAAGATGTCGCAGGAACTTCTTGTTAGAAAATCTGCGAGTCATACTTTAATTCCATTAGCTTTATATGGCATAAATGCCTAAAGGAAAACGGAAAACTAGATAACTCTTAGCTACTAATTGCATTTCGAGTTTACTTCTATTTATCCGAATATTAGGTTCATGCGTTGTTAAGCAGACGTAAAAGATGGAAGCTGACATTTTTGATGACCCAGTCTGGAACATAAATTATTTTGTGTTATCCGCTAGTAGTTTCTCACTCAAGTAAACTCTGCAACTTTACACTCAACTTGTCATCTCCAACTGCATATTGCAGTTTAATGAGCATTGTAGTGCAATGCTTATTAATTGTTCCGTACGTGACCACCGCTTTGTTTATCGCATATTAAGAATTGCGTTGTGTCACATGCATTTAATGTATTTGTTTCCAGGTTATATTTTATGATGTTAACCCTGTAGATGATGTATGATACTTGTTCTAAAAGCTTCTGGGTAAAATATAATTTAGGGCATCCAGCAATATGTTCGTTATTCCACATTTGTAAAGAAAAATACAAAAAATGACACCTGTTTTACTATATACTATTACTTAAATAGATTTTTTTTCCTAATTAATACAGTGGATTCTTGTTTGTTAGGTTTTCTAAGAAACATCACGTTTGGTTTGAACTAATCATAGTTACTATCTTTATGAAGCACTATAAAAATGCACAAGTGAAAAATATCACGTTGAAGCACATAAATTCCTTCAGAATGCCCTAATCTATTTAGAAAACGAATTCTAAACACATTTTTCCATTTCGTAAATTTGTGTAAAAAGAGCACTTTCAAAATTACTTAAAATGCACTATTATTTGCTGGACAAGTGAAGTACACTAAAATGCTCTTACATAATTAGTCTTCATAGAATGCCATTTTTCCATAGGGTGACTGCATTAACATTGAATCACGATTTTGCATACTTCAAAATTCAGTTTTTTGATTTAGATTTTATTCACAAATATTATTCCCCACTTCTGTGATAATCTTTATTTCGTTTCCTAAAAGCTAATTTGATGTAGAGAATCATTGTCATAGACAAGGGACCTTCATTATCCAAAAATGTATCTGAAGATGGTCAATTGTACTTTGTTATGGATGGTCAATTGTACTTATTGTACTCTGTTACACATGAGCATGGCTTAGATGATTTCTGCTAATTCACTATGTTTTATTCATCTTCACTTAATATTAAAGTTTTTCTGTATTGTAGAACTTATGAGTCATACGACCTATATTCAACTTGGTCTGTACTTTATAAATTTGGATGGTAAATGTACAGACGTGCATGTCTAATGAGTTTAGGAGGATCTATAAACAGAAAATATCTGCAGAATGAATTCGACAGTGTGTTGCTCTGGTTTAAATTGCATCGTACGGGAGTCAGATACTTTCGGTAGACGTCTGATCCACGACACAGTAGTATCCTTCGAGGAATATCAAATAATTCATAAAAATAATTATTGCACTTTGAAAACTCTCAATATTATTGGATGCTGCCCAGGGGGTATAGTGTCTAAAGAACCATTCTATCACATATTGGGTCCGTATTCGATTATCGTGTTCGGATTGGGTGTTAACTAGTCCGTTCAGTCATATCGGGTAACTTTGACCGCCCACTGGATGCCCCTGCAATGAAGAGGACAAACTTTGGGCCATAGTAGTTTCATTGCCCGCCCTTGGGGAAAAAAGAATATTGAATAACCTGGTGCATTTAAACAACCCGTACACAGTTCACAAAGCTGGTTGATGATGTCACACTCTGGAGGGAATGACAATGAGGCCAAACTCTTTTAAAAGGGGTCGTTGTTTGTTTTACTATGTTTTAGCTAGAAAGGGACTTTTACCAGTGATATTCTGTCAATAAGGCCTTTTTCTATTACTTTCCATATTACATGTATCCTATAGTTATTTTAACAAGTAAATTTTCTTTATTAAAAAAAACATCACTAGAGTAGTTACATTATGTAAGTACTTCTGTGAAGGACTTTAAGCTGAGGACTGCATTAACAAATAATAATACTACGTTTGTTAAGGAATTTTTTTTACTGCCAAGTACCTTACAACGATTACATACTGTTAGTTTTATTATAGAAAATGCCATTAGCTCCTTCTCGAATCGCGACACAGATGATCCAGAAAAGGACACTTTGCTGGCTAGTGATATGAGTTATGAACTTAGTTTAAGAAATGATTCAAGATCCTTTAAAAGGCATTTTCTGGTTGTTAATCAATACATCATGTAATTTTTTGCTAATAAATTCTTTCATAAGGCAACAGTCAAAACAGTATTTAAAAAGAATGATTAACACAAATAATTATGATTATCGCTGTTTTATGATTGCAACTTAAAATTTAGATAACATATTAACTATTTCAATATTTATAGAATTGATAAAGAATAAGCTAATTGATATAGTAATGAGTAATACTAATTATATTTTTATAGAAATTCTTACATTCTCATTGGCACAAATTGTTTTTTTTTGCATACAAATAATGTGCTATTTTACCAATCAGTAGGCCTTCTCTATTCAGGGGTCGAAATTCGATTCGAAGTTTTTTGAATCACTTATTGTTGTAGAGTTAATGTTGTGTATGTTATTTCAAAAATGTTTTTATTATTATACTTTTGAAGAACGTATTGTATACTTAGTGTTAAACTCAAAGAAGTTTAAGCAAAGCTGCAATAAAGAGATAAAACGATTCAATTCGATTGGTGTCCAAGAACCAAAATTTACAAGAAAAGGGACTAAGTTCGTAACCAGTGCAGCACTGTTCCCTCTTGATTGTGAATTCCATCTCTAAAGTTGTTTTCTTTGAATTAAGGCAAAATTATTACAAATGCTTAAAGTTAGTGCAGTAATATATTTTTCACAATTGAAAGCTTGAAGTCAACATGGATAATCATAACTAGGATTACTAGACGTCTGGGATTAGCTATGTGGATCTCGTTTATATATCCACAAAAACATCACTAACACTACGTGCAACAGAGAACGGATATTCCACGTGTATACCTCTGCCCTTACTAACCACGTGAACGCATTGCCCTTACGGACGTCAATCTCGTTGCAAGAAATTGACATTTAAAACTTTTATGGATATTTCAGATTAAACAATAAAATAATTTTATGACAGAAAATCGTTAAACTAATTAAATCAATGAAATTTCACTTTAAAAAATTTTCACAATTGCAAGTTTAATTTTCTGTTTAAATTCGTTACAACGAGATTTTACTGAAGTCCTGGATTGGTCCTGGAATGAAATCCCCCCCCCCAAAAAAAGGCGGTTTTTTTCGTGATTTGGACTTTAAAAAATATGGTAAGGTTATTCATAACACAACTTCGATCGGTGTCATTCAGGTCTTGGATAGATACGATACGCCTCTCCCAAATTATAAACATTATCTAAATTCACCTTCTTATCTACTAATTGTAATGCAATGTTACGTAAAGGATATTTCAATCTTTTTCCGTTTATATTAATTAATACTATTTTAACTACAGAGCCACGTAATGATGAGTTTCAGCATTACAATTCTTTATTCAATATTTGGCGAGTGTATATAAGCAGAAGCAATGCAATGTTTGACTGATTTCGTAAGACTTACACTAGAGGTGTCCAAATCGTGGCGTATTGGCCAAACTTGGAGCATTTATGCTTGTGCCTACTTATTCTTTTGGCACAGGTTGAAGACATTTGAAATAATTTGATGCATGGAAACATTTTTTTTTTAATGATACTACACCAGAAAGAAGCATTTTTGAATTCCAAAATAAACTGTCATCAAAAATCAGACCATCTCTGATCTTCTGCCATATATCCGAAAAATTAATTCTAGAATCCTGTTTCTACAAAGAACGAATTGAATCTTCATGTTTACACGTCATTACTTTTCATCCCCCAAACTAAATAGCTGACGCGTATTTATAGTTCCCATCTATTTTCGTGACGTAAGGAAATAAAAAAAAATAATAGTGCTAGAGCGGTAGTACGCATCTGAACTCGTCTGTGAAAAGAACTGGCACATGCTATGTAAAAAGTAGTTGTCCACCCCTAACGTACACAGAACTCATTGAAAGATGAAAATTAATTATTGGTATTCCTGCATAGAATTAGATAATGTTTTGCTTCGTTTTTACATTGCGATCCACACTCCCAATCAAGGTTGCGAGTACTTTAAGGACTTGTATCGAAAATGAGCCTATTAAGATAGTTAAAACACTAAACCTTAATTGGAAATCTTGATCGAAACCAATCTGCAAGATAAATATTATGAATTGATGAATATCAGCACTGCGTGTAATCTATCTGTTTACATGTGGCACCAAGGTATATTTGAACATTAACTGACAAAACCCATTTACTACAATTTCAGAAATGGAAAACTCACAAGAATTTTGTAAAAATCAGTCACGGATTTAATTAAATTATAAATTCATAGTAAAACAAAATCTAAATGCAATACCATTTTTGAATTTATTTAATATTTTCGATTTTATGATAGTGCATGCCCATCTTTTAAACAAATGAATAGTTAAGAGCTGGCATTGATTTTTTTTAAATGTTTTTTTTCTGAAAGTTATTAACATCCAGTTTGTCTTTTTTAAATGTAAATACACGTAGAATTCGATTAAAAAAATCATAATGTACCTCGTCGGATAATTAATGTAAATTGCAGTTCACGTACGAAGACCGGAAAATGCGATGTCAAATGCTCTTTATAATACTTGAAACGTAAAAGATTTTAATTAAATTTTGACCCACTCTGCATCTGAGACTATAAATGAACATTAACTAATCGATAGTGCATTAGTATCGTTTTCAGCGAGCAAAGGGACTCAGAAATAATTCTTTTTACTTATTTTTTTTGGTACCTTTTGCTTTTCATCATCAAATAAAGACGCTGTTCTGCTTTTAGAATTGGAAATCACGGGGAAAAAAAAACTAATTATTTGAAATGTAATTACAGCGTAAATTACAGGTTTGGGTAGTAAAAGAAAATGGCGAAATCTTCTTGTTCAATGGGGATATTTGTATAATTTGAATGACGAGCATAGATCATCGCTTACAAATTAAGATCTTTTGAGAAATTTTCAAAGAACCTGAATAAGTAGAAAAGTTGTCAGGCGCATAAAAGAGCTTTGGATTGGGCATTAATTAGAGAAAATTATTTTAAGATGATTAAAATGTGATTATACGGCAGTTGTGAGACAGACAGTGAAAAACTAAATTGAGTCAGATTTTGAAATCAGACTAACTTCGTAATTTACTAGTGACTTAATAAATTTAAGTTCATGTTTTTATTGTAAAAGAAAAAAAAAACGCATATATCCAGTAGCATCGTTGCCATTTTTATGGCCAGGTAATTTTTAATTTACATGTCCAGGGTAAAGCTATTGTAACAGTAATTAGTATTATTAAACATGTTTAACTTACACTAAATTTTATCGAACATACACGTCATACAACGTCTATCTAGACATTAATTGCATAATTTCATCCAAATCGTAAAGTTTGGAAACCTACTATTTCTTTTCTCTAAGAAAAATGTAAATATTAGGTTGTAACGAAAGTTTCCCGCCACCGCAGACATCGTCAGAACACAGTTCGCATTGGCGTATTTGCTCATATTTTGTCGAACTATTTTTGACATTTGAAAGAAAGAGGCTTACTTTATAACACTGTGTTGTGAAATCTCTGAAAAATATAGTTATCATTAAGTACAAGGTGTCTCCAAATGGAACTATAGCTCTAGAGGATTAGAACCATCATTAACTTCTAGTTGTGTTGCAAAAAGTCAGCTCTAGAATATCAACAAATTATGAGTACAGCTTTAAGTACTATTGTTGTATAATGTGACACTGTGCAGGTTTTGTACCGAAAGTTCAAATACAGTTATCTAAGAAGTTAGTTTTTCAGGCAGATATGGCGGAAAACTTTCGTTACAACTTGATATTTTCATAAATATTATAAATTTGGTTCTTTCATTTTAAATAATGTTTATAAAGATACAAATTATTCTAATTTTTCAAGTTCATTGACTTATGAAAAATAATTTTAAATTAATTGAAACTTGAAGTGCATCTGGCATTTATTTATTGGTTTCATTTTTCATATAATTTTTTGCACTTTGCTATTTACATGACCACATTTTTCAACCTTCAGTTTCTAGCTTCGTAAAACACACAAACGAAAAAATCAAAAGAAAAGAAAATTGAAATTTCCATATAGCTTAAATAAAATAAATAATGGCAAACATAACGGATTGCACCATTTAGTTTAAATTCCAGTCATTTAATACTTCAAGTTGCAATAATAACTTTTATAATATTGAAAAATAACAAATGATTATTACTATATTTCGCAAACTATTATTTAGAAGTGAAAAAATATACCGGTTTAAGAAATGCAACAGATGCAATAATTAGTTTTATTAAAAATATGTAAATTTTGAAAATTATACATAAAATAACAATATATAAATAAAATAAGAATAATGTTTAAATACTGTGATTTTTAATGTTTTCCGGGTAATATAAATTATTAGAATGGTTTAAAATATAAGGAAACAGCATGCATTTGAATGCGAGGTGTAAATATAAATAAATAAAAATTGAAGAATACGTCATTCTCAGAAAATGACTTCTAAAGTTAAATATCCAGAAATGCATTTCCGAAAAAAAACTCTATCTATCTATCTATCTATCTATCTATCTATCTATATATATATATATATATATATATATATATATATATATATACGTATAAAGATAAATAAAAAAGTAGATAAATAAAACAAGCTCTTCCAAGTCTGGTATAAAAGAAGAGAATCAATAAAAATCAATATGTTATCAGAGAAGACTTCAACTCTAAAAAGAGTTCTCAAGTTAGTCTGTAATGTTAAAAACATGTTTTTCTACTCTGTTATATAGAGTGCTTTGATTTGGAAAGTAAAAATGAAACTTTTAACAGTTTTTGAAGAGCGTTATTATAAAAGATACAGAAATAAAAATATACTCCAGCCTATTTATCCAATAGCATTACACATTCAAATGTTAGATAAGTTAATAGATGGATATTTACATGATGACTAACGTAACATTTTTATCTCAAAACGAGTATGAATCTTAGACTGATTTGTTAAAAATTCAATTAGGGTAACATTCTAATCTTTAAAGTTATGAATTATAAGATCACTAATAAGGACATAATAGTTTAATTTTGAAATTTAGTAAAATTTTGGTAATTTTGGTGTGACTAATGTAAACTTTAAACTAACTTGTGTTACGATAAAAAAGCATATCTTGCATAACTAAAATCAACAGTATTCAATTAAGTATCAAAATACAAAATATTCTTTCTTAATGATCTTATCAAGTATGCTCTAATGCTACAATAACCCTGCTAACTTTATTTTGAATAAATAATAATAAAATAAATTTTCATTTTTAGCTTACGTTATTGCTGTGTAATGACCCAGATATATACACTTAGATTTTACACTTAATTACGCTTATGTCTTTATTCGAAAAGAGCCAATACATTTTTTTTCATCAGAAAAAAATCCCATTTTCAGTATTTATATCCGTCCCACTTTTTGAATTGTCAAATGAAAACTAAAATTTTGATACTTTTTTTAAGACTCTGATCATAAAAGATGCAGTACTGAAAATGCACTTTAACGTATTTATCCAAGAGTGTAATACATGCAACAGGATTGCATATATAGATATGTCTTTAATTTTAAGTTAAAAAAATACTTTTGATTGCAATAAAATGTATTTTCTTTTAAAACATACTTCTATTTCTATCCATTAAAATGTGTTTCTAAATTTCTATTAATCCTCTATTCGCCTTTCTAAATTTTAATTACATTTTTCACGACAAATAGCTTGAGAAATTTATTTTTAACTCTTCCTAGCGACATAAAGAGCTTATATTTGTGGTTTTTTCTTTAAAATGTGGTTTAGAGATTGAACTGTACAGATTGAGTTTATCTTTAAATATAAGAAATGTTGTTCTAAATACAGTATTGCATAGTTAACAATAGAATGGAATTAGGGAAAAGTGAGCAAGAGTTGAGAATTAAGTAATATGGGTGAAAATATGTTATATTAAAAAGTTGCATGATGAGTCAGTATGTATTTCAAAAGATTATAAAGGCTGTATACTTTCATCGGATTATATTGTTATTTATTTTGTATGCTTTCAAGGTCCAGTGGCTAATGAATCATTCTATTATGCCTTGGATACGAATTCAATATTCAGTGCTTTGGCTGTTTATCAAAACGAAAAAATCCGGTTTAGACGCGCACATCCATTAGGTGTCGGGGTATCAGCCAGTTGTACGCTTGTCGAATTAATTCGAAAAGATTTATTTTTATATGTTAGAGCCATGATTCTTCTATAAAAATACTATGTTTATAAATACAGCTCCAAATTTGTCATATTAGAAGGATATTATCAAATCAATTGAACTAAAAATTCAATGAACAAGACAGAAGACGTGCATTCACTCGTCTGGCTTTCTATACTTCTCGACCGTATTCACTGTTACTGGCAGTTTGCCAAATTTTCACGCTAAACGCAGTCCGACAGTATGTGTGTATGAGTGCCTGTTGAGTATTAAGGGATAGTAAAAAGTATTTTGGGTTTCGTTCGCGCTAAAGTGTATTGATAAAGTATAAATTGATCATTTCCATTCTAGTCATACATGTATCTCCTTGCTCTTTTTCTTTTAGTTATGTCAAATGTTCTTCGAGTCTTGAAACTTACTAATGCCCTTTTCGAACCCCAGTCTCGATACCGACGTCATCGTATAAACTGTAATATGTTCGATACGGGGGGCGAAAAAGTCTAAGCATTTTCTGTGTAACCCACGTGGTTTTAGGTACTTAAATAGGACTGCACGTCGAAATCGGGAACTCTCTGCCATTTGAAACGACAAATAAATCTTCAAAAGTGTAACCGTCTCTTCTTCCCAAGCTATGTCCTCTCAGCATGTGTAATTTGTAGTCAGTTACAGCATAGATAATGATAAATAATGAAGCAGACTTAGTCTAAATATCCAGCTGATTTTATTGTTATAGTAATACAGGGTGCCACGAATGGATCGTAACACACTATATTTTTTATCTATAAAAGGAATGTGGGCATTGTAAATTTAAAAAAAAGCTCTAAAGAAGGTAGAATAAAAACTGCGATAAGAAAAAATATCGATTCTTTAATTTTACAAAAGTTAAACTTTTAAATTTGCATACGAACTCCATACAAGAAAAAAATCGCAATCAGTGAAATATGTCTCATGCACTAATAAGGTAATGCACAAAATTTGAAAGTTATTTCCCAAAAACTGCTAGGGATATGATGATAAATATATGCTGACTTTTCAATGGCTCCCAAAAAGGAATAAATCCTCTTCGTATGATAGCATTTCAAGAGTCGTACAGAAATTGTGAAAGAAAATACTTTTTTGCTCTCTAGCAGTAAGCATTTCATGTATAGCCCCTGATCACTTTTTACAAGACGTTTATGAAGACTGAAAATTTGTACATCGACTAACTAGTGTACGCGGAACATTTTACTAAATGGAAAGTTTTTTGTTCTGTGTCGCATACAAATTAAAAATGTGTAACTTTCTGAAAATTAACGCGAGAGGAATATTTTCTTAACTTAGCCTTTTTTCTACCTTATTTAGAACATTTGCTTTTGAAGTTTATATCTTCAACTTATCTCTAATGGGTAAACAATTGAAGCGTTTTAGAACATGTTTGGGTCATGCTGTACGTACATATAGATATAGATACAGATTGTGTATTGTATAACGCATTTTTTTGTATGTCCTTTGGCCTATCAGTGGCAAAAATATATGAATTACGGAAGAGAGCAAATCGATAATCACAAAACTACGGTTAAGAAATTTTGAGAGCTTATAGAAAGGAATAATTACTCAACAAGATATATATCAGTGTATTCAAATTTAATAGCTTTCTCCTAAATACAATGTTGCTTCACACATCTGAAAACTGTAAGCGTCTGAGAACGTGTCTGTATAACATTCCTGATCTTTAAGTGGAAGAACTTGGCAGCTAGGAAGTTTCCCATTTAGACTCCTTTACGAGAAATAGAGGCATAAGAACACGCAAGTACTGCATCATTATAGCGTTACGGAATAATGGCTCTTTTATGCACTGATGTGTTTGCGTGAACTGTGACATTAAAAACGATCACACTCGTAGGTGAAAACGATGATGGAAATGTAAAACTGATAGCCCATTGTTTTCTTATAAATTTGCTATCCTCTTAGATGATTACTGTAGACACATTTCACCATAGTCAACAACGTGAGTCAATATATTTTACTCACGAAAAAGATTAACATCGTTAATTTTTTAAACATCGATAGGTTACAGGTATAAAAGTAAAACAGACTGAAAATATTAATTTGTAATATTGCATGCATTGCGAGTGTTTCAAGTTATCTTTACTTTTTACACGGAAGAATGCGATTTATTAAATTAACAAGATTATCTATAGAATACAAAAAATGAACCTCCCCCTTTTCGTGTTAAAGCCCTAACTGACAGATCCTGTCTCTTGTTCAGTCTAAACTTACTTTTTTAATTTCTCGCTCTTGTACCACATATTTACTAATGCATAAACAATCTTTTGTAATGAAATCTTAACATTTTCCTGATTCTCTTTTGCTTTAGTTGAAACCTTGAACAATAGATAGCAGCACTTGCTCTAGCATATAGTGTTATGAATTTCGTACAATTTGTGATCCTGCCCGTTACATTTCGTGTTATACCACACGCGAAAATAAATAAATAAATAGAACAAAATATTAAATATTTGTAACAATGAGATTTCTGTGAATGTGATCAGTAAACATTTCCAAAAAAATAAAATAATATCGGTTTCATTTTCATTTTATTTATTGCCAGTCGGATAAATTTATATACATAATTGGTAGAACTAAACATCGGCTATGAAGTCTTCTTCACCAATAGAAATGATTCAAAAACTAAAATTTTATCAATATTTATTCAATAGTTTTTAGACATGTATTAAAAAATCTGAGTCTTATTTGCTATGATGTCACATATATTAAATGCAAGCCACCTAGTGGGGATATTTTGAACTAAAAATAACTTCCTTAAACGCATCTCAGTCCATATGTGAAAGATGGTGGTAATTTGCTCACCCATTTCCCCTGAGAGTTTTTTATAATCACCCTATAGCACCTGAGCGTCATATTTGTTTTTCGTATTTTTCAAAATCAGGCAAATTTAGCTCCTTCATTAGGTAAATAATAACAAATAATACATTTACCAGGCATTTTAGGAAAAAAAGAAAAGTTTTCTTAAACGGTTAAACGCTTTTTAAAATTAATTTGTCCTTATGTGGCTGAATACCTATACATGTAATCGGATCAAAATCCCTTATGCTGCATTGCCTTAAGTTATAGAGGTTCCCTTAACATAACTTCATATTGACTTCTGTGAGCATATATACCCTTCCCTTATTTTATTGATTAAAATGGAAGGAAATTGACCAATCCGCAAAACACAGATTCTACTTTTCACCTTGAAGCACGTTTTTATTATTTGAGGTAATTTCACAGGTTTCTATTTGAAACGTTCTGCACAGTATCAAATTCATTAATCATAGGGCTTTAGAGCAGCTCCACCCTTTATTATTCCTTCTTAGTTGTATAAACGTCTTTTTCACGTGGGATTTGAGGTTATCCATCAGCCTTCACAGTACTTTCTCGATAGCGGTGTGTTAAAGATTTTTTGTGGAGGTTTTTTCAGCACCATAATGCTATTAATTTCAGGTCTAGAGATCGTGATACTTTTTTTTTCAGTTTTCCTTTTAGAACTTCAAAATGTAGGGTAAGTTAGAGTAAAATTGGCTGAAAACAGGGAATATTTTACTGTTTTCTATTACAAATTATGTTAAACATACAATTTTCGTGGTTACTTTCTGGATTTCATCCACTTTCACGCCGAAAAATATTTTGTATAACTACTAGCTGAATATTTAAAAATGAATGTTTTTTACGGGTTAGTACGAATTAGAAGAAATAATGAAAGTAGCATACAGCAGAAAGTATAAAAACAAAGTTATATGAATTATGTGCATTGTTAAAAGATTGCACGTCAGAGAGCAACAATTAGTGCAATGGAATTTTTAGCAGACAAAATATTTTATTTTGAAAATTAATGTTTTTTTCAATGGAATGAGCCCTTAAAGTAAAAAAAATCATTCCTCTCTCTTAATCGAATTTTGCTTGATTAACTACCGGTAGTTTAATAGTAGCAACAATTTTGCACAATTTACAGAAAATATAAACGTACAAATTAATGTTAAAAACACAGAAATTCGTTTAATCTTAACTGTCAGTTAGATTACTTATAGCAGCCTTATATTAATGTCCCTCCCTACCTCATAAAAGTAATTGAAATGTTTTACAGAATTGTTATTTATTCATTTTTTTTTTGGAAAAACTGGAGCTTTTGTTTAGTTTTTGTCGATTGTGTAATTCAATTTCTTTCTATTCTTATAAGTCATTTTGGGAGAATACGACAACATGTATTTACTTCATATTTAAAAAATTTCACACTCTATAACATAGTTAAAACAATTTTTCATCTAGTTTAACTTAACTTGGCAATCTAACATACCTCTAAATTTCATTCTATTCGAATGTCATTTTCTAGTAGTGGAACAGACATTTACGTAATTTTCTTAATATCTCAGAATTTATTAAAAAAAAAGAATTTATCTGTTTTCACTGTACTTTAAGTGGCCACCTAAATTTTACTTCATTCACTTCAGTTCTTGCGCAACTAAAGTTCCACTCATTTCTAATACATTTTTGCAAAACTGTAGAATTTCATCCAAATTTATAGAAAAGTTGAATGACCATCTATCATGTCACAAGATTTCATTTAATTAGCTTTAGGTGTTATTGAATCATGAGCGAGCAAAATTTACAGATTTTGAATAAAATTTCGCAAAATGTGAAAATGTAATCAGATTTTTTGGAAGAAAATCTACACCTATAGTTTAAGTTGAATGACCATGTACTATGTAACCAAATTTCATTTTATTCGCTTTAGTCGCTATTACGTGATGTTTGAGTAAAACCTATGCAGTTTGAATACATTTTATCAAAATTTCAAAACGTAATGAAAAAAAATTAGACGCCTATAATTTCAATTCAGTGACCCTTTGTTTTGTCACCGACTCACATTTCACTTGATTCAGCCATTTTTTACAAGAAAGGTAAACAAAAAAATTGCCATGGACAGAAAGACAGACTGACAGACAGACTTTTATTTTGGTGGCCCCATTGGGTTTCCAGGTACTTGAAACGAATATAAATCACAGAAATTTTTAATTGTAAATGATGTGCAGACCAAAATCTAATTTTACTTATACAGACATCAGTTTGTAATACAATATACTTCTAATACAATATACAATAGATACAATACAGCTGGGGCAAAATGGGAAAATGGTTAGGTAAAAAAGGTATTAGATTAAGAATTGCTGAAAATCGTGCACTTTATCAAATATCATTTGTTTCCTTTCACGTCTTAAAAATTATCCAAATTTAAAACTACTAGACTTAGGTTTAAGATAAACATTGTATTCTGAACCTCATTGTTACAGGGAAGTTGGGGTAAAATTGAGTTAGCTTTTCTTTTTGATCAAATTTATAAATAATCTGCTTTTAAATGATCTTTAGCCTACAATTTTAGACTTATGTAGGCAACATTTATACTCGTTAAAATGTTAATTAGGAGCATTTGGATGCTCATAACATAAATTAATTAATCCTAATTCTGTGCCTGTTTTATCACACCACAACAAAAACGTAACTAGAAAATATATTTTAAAACATTATTTTATAATAATATGTTTAGAGGCTTTTTTAAATTAAAGTGTCAACAGAATTTCTCGAATTTTCAGTAATGTGCACAGACTAGAGAAGTAATCATTTAAAAACAATTTGTTTAAAAGTTTGATAAAAATGAAATCCCCACCTATTGTACCCCACTACTCACGTCGCCTTACCATACATTATCATTAAACTGCTTTATTGTTTGAAATCTATACTTTTATCTTTTAAATTTCGTAGACTTTTTTATTAAATTTCAGGTTTTATGTATATGTTCGGTTAATTTCAAAACTGAAAAAAATGTGCCGACAGTGTAAGTTTAGTGATTTTTTCAAAATACAGTGGCTTATTATACCGAGGAAGAAACTAACCCAAGATGAAAAATCAATATCTAGGATAAAACAGCTTCAACAAATTCGTGAACGTACAAAGGAATGCCTTGAGGATATTATCTATCGACTGAAATATACTGAACTTGTGAATTAAGATTTATTTTAAGTTTGTTTTTCAATGAAACCTGCAGTCTCGGTTAAAATCTAGAATTGTAAATTTTTATAAACTATAATTTTATGAAATACTATCGAATTAATCATAAGCAAATTGTTCTATAACATTTCTCTGTATTATAAAAATTTTCAGCATTGTGTTTCAAAATATTATAATTACAGTTTATGTATTATATCTGTCTTGTAGGAACGATAGTCTATTTTTACATTTTAGACTTAAAAGACCATACTTAGGGGTTTGGGAAACAGTTAAAAAAAATACTACCTTGCAGTGTTAATAGGGGCTTATGAGGTATGCATAATAGTATTTACCTACTTAAACTGTTTTAATTCGTGAATAATTAGCGTTGTAGCTGTTGCGTACGTAAATCAGAGAGGAAAATAACCACAGGTTGATTACAAAACACACTTCAGTTTCACAGGTTGAATTTCTATTTATTCAAACACTTTTCGAAACAAACATAATAGAAATTGCGGTATCGTGGTGGTGCATGAAAAAAAAGTTCTTATTAAATTAGCAGAAGACTAGAGGTGGAGTGTCCGGGAAATCCATATGGGCCAACTGAACTTCTTATTGGCGAAAATAGAGGAAGGTGAGCAAAAATGTCCCAAAAATGAGAAAAAAGGATAAAGAAAGCATCAAAGAGCAAATTTTTTAAGTGTCTCTATACCAGGACAGCAGTTTATAGAATTACACAGCTATAAAGTTGAATATTAGTAAAAAAATTTTGAATAGAAGATCGAAGCATCATACAATAATGATGTCATACAAATAAGAAACAAAAACTTTATATGACTGATATTAACAGAAAATTTTCATTTGATTGTGTACAGATAACGTATAGTTAATTTCGTTTTGTTTTCATTTCTTTTAATATTTTTTAATAAGGAACTATAAAATCATCTTATATTGTTTGTTAGTCACTCATAAAGAAATGGAACAATATTGCTACGTACGGATCCTGAAATGGTAAATTCTTGATCTGGAATGCTATTATATAAATATATATTATTGGATTTCGCATGTTGACACTCTGTCAACACCATATTTAAGAAAAAAATTAAATCAGGAATGGTAAACATATATCGTGCATTGCAGTCCTCAGTGAAATTTTTACATATTTTTTTTATGTTTACTGAATCAACACGAGCAAAATCTGGGTTTTATTGTTGTGAAACGCTTTGTTAAAAGCTCACCTACGCATACTCCTGTTAGTTTAAAAATAGCTCTAAATGATTCTTATATTGGGAGTTGCATTTCTTCTGGAATTAAAAAAAAATGTTAAACATTTCAGTGCATATATGCAATAGAAGAATGAAAACTGTCTTTAACATATGGAATTTTTAAATTCGCGCAATTTTTTTGAAATCAGTTTTAAAAGGAAAAAAATAAAATGCATAAATATTTCTTTCTGAAGTATGTATTTCTTCGAAATTTGTTTAGGTTCCGAATAGGTTCCGACTGTATAATTTGAGTTTGCAGGTAAAAAATCAACCATAAAACCCACGGAAAAATTTCCAAAGACTTTACTTAATTTGAAGAGATTCTTGTGTTCTCAGGTTTTTTAATAATACTAGGAGTTCTGCCAGTCAGAGAAACAGGGTAAAATAAAGATAAGAGGGTAAAGAAACTGCTGAAGTCTGATGTATTCGATGTGTACCAGCTCAAAGTTTTCCGGATAAGAAACTTTATACCTAACCTGTGTGTATTGGAGATGAAAGCAATGTCATTCGTGCGAAAACTCGGATTACTGGACGAAGAGATGCGCCTGATTTATAGTCGCCATTATTACTGCCTAACTATTGTATCTTTACTGAAAGATTCACAGGGCCGAGTGGATAAGCCACTAGACATGGTACACGACTGAATTGTGAAGGTCCCACATTCAGGCCCGGCCACTCGGATGCCGATCTGTCTCGATTTTTCGACAGTCCCCTCCACACGTAACATGAATACGCATTAGAACACCTTAAAAAGTCCTTCCATCTCTTACAAGATCAACATAACAAAAAAGATTTCAGCGTTTGTTCTCTTTATATACCAATATATCTAGAATTAGATTCTTTGTTCTTTATTGATTCCTTTTAGTTACCTTTTCGCTGTTTTATGCCTAAGTAAGGAAGGTCGTGACATGTACATTCAGACCAACTTCAGAGGCACATACTAGCTGCTATCAACTAGGATTAAATCTCTTTCTACTCAGAGATACAACGTGTAACGTAGAAATTTATGCCTCCTACGGTTCGATCCTTGGTGGGATATCTGCTGGTGAAGCTTTTGAGAAGCCTGTGAGAACAGTGAAAGAGCTTCACCGGTAACTTTAGGCAAAGTCATATTCACTTTTGGAAAAATCGTGAAAATCCTATTTGAATGAGAGAAGATCGTTAACTACCCTACATTCACAAATCTAAGACATTCAAGATCTTACTCACTATACCATCAATGTTTTTGTCCGAGAGATCGCCACAATTAGAATCAGATAATTCGGATACTCATCAATGTCTCAAAATATCTAAATTTCGAGCTAAATGAATTTCAGAGTTGAGACGCCGATTTAAGAGTGAATATCTGAATGAGCTGTTCTAATGTCAGCAAAATCCTTTGTTGTCGTACAGCTGTCAATGAGCTATAGTCAAAATTGAGCACAATGTGAGAAAACATTTTCAATAGTCTATTCTTTCCTCGGATAATGGAGCCGATACCTGGAAACGATTGATTAATGCAAATTGTTAGATTAAAGACTCAGTCTTTTACCACAATTGAACGTGTGATGCCGTTGGAGAATATTGAAATTGACTTGACAAGTCTACCTATCTAGAAGGTCACCAGCTGACATGACTGAGAACGCTCCTCAACAAGATTGTTTGGAGGCTAGACAGCCTACAGTATGCAGATAAGGTCGTGACATCAGGAAATCGAATAGACAGAAAAGGGTGACTTAAATTACATCTTTTGAGATGCCTTGTAACCACTCTGTGGTGAAGTGAAACAGCAGTAAAATATAATTTTGAGACGGTTCCCATGGGAAGACCACACAAGTAGACCGTAAATTAGAAGAGGCGCCAGGCAATGGACAGTCTGGACACTATAGCACAATGAACTGTCAACGTTAAAATATTTATGGCCGAAAATATTTATGGCCGAAAATGATATGCAAATTTGGCGGGATATATTTCCGAAGGATCCACCTACATGCCTGGGATTCGACGAAAGGATGCATTAATTCCCCGAGACGAACAAATCAGAAACTCCAGCCAATGATGTAAGAGGGGGTAAGAAAAGAGGAATCAACCCCGTGGGAGAAAAAAAAAAAGACGACAGAACGAGTGTGCTAAAAAAAAAAAAAGAAGCAGAGCAGAGTTTGAAAAAGGTGTGAACGGACTTAAAAAATCAGTGTGTGCTTCGAATCAATATGATCAAGTTGTGTTAAAAAGAAACATGGAATCAGAGGCCAGATGAGGGCTTAAGAGACAGACAGCGGTTCCAAGAGGACACGCGTCGATCGTGTCGTGTGTAAAGACGGCTACCTCATCAGAATGGTGAATATTAACAGTAATCTATTTATTATTTGCGTCTCAAAACTTTTGTGGATACCCCTTATCCTCCAAAACCACATCTCCCCCAGACATGTTTAAGTTTAAAATTATGTCAATATCGTCTGTTAATTAATATTAGTGGAATGACTAAGAATAAATGGTATTTAGTTGCAATTCATAGAGTCTTTAGTTTTTTTAGTGTTTTGGTGTATGTCAATCATTTTTCAATTTTTTCAGCGTAATACTAGGAGTACTTGCCAGGCAGGTTATGCGCGGCATAATACCACTGTACGATCATCTTAGGTTTTAGTTTTCCTCAAATTTTAACCAATACTGTAAACAAACCACCACACACTCAAAAAATCGAAAGGATAGTATTCAAAATTAAACTTAATAGATATGCGGTGTCCATGTCAGATTTTTCGTACCAGTACATTTTTTTGTTCTCTCTAAACGATAAACTTTAAAGGAATATGTTCAATATAGTATGAAAAATTTCTCATCAGCCCGAACCTTCCCCCTTCGAATCCAACAAACACGATAGTACAGGGTTTGGGCTCGTTCTCCGCCAGTTTCATATCTTATACAAAAATGACTATGTTCAGTTATTTCCTTCGAAATTTAATGATATTATTTCATCTGCAAGTTTTTGAAATCTAACAACGTATGAGTTCGAGTAAAGCTTTCTTTTAAGCCTATGCTACTGGCCATACAAATTTTATTACATATCTTTGAACATTTCATTCAGAATTAAATTATTTAATTCAGAACTTCCTTCCATTTATGGAAAAGCTAGTATAATGAAGTTGCGTTACCCTTCCAAAACAAATGTTCTAAAACTTCGGAATCATAATTGCTTTCAAGCGTAAACCTTCTCTTATCTATTTCATCAGTTTCCTCTTTAAAATATAAATACATCTAATTATGAATTGGACACACTTCTTTCTGAATTAGGAACAACGCAGGCTTGGAGTACATAGAACATGATTCGTCATCTATCAGAATTAATGTCGTTTAGCGCCCGATGTTCATTGATTGAGCGAGGTGTGATAAGTGAATCTGATTGCAGATGGCATTTATGATGTATTTTGACATCCTCGCCGTAAAGTGGCTTGTCGCATTTGATATTTATCAGGTGATAATATTCTGAAACGCATTTGTGGAGGATGAAAATGCATTAGAACTCGTTTTGGACTCGAATACTTTAGGGAAAATAGCTTTCGAAAATGCAAGTTGAAGTTTGAGTTATACGCTTTTAAAAGCGGAAGAAAAATCATATATAAACAGCTGCTTGGGGAAAGCGCAGCATTTTGTTTAACTATTAAATGTTCAGACAGCAAAATATCAAAAGTGTTTTGCATACGGGAAGCGTTTATCTTTTCCAGAGGAGTAATTTCTGTAAAAGAGAAATTTTATGAAATAAGAAGGGAGGAAAACGTTTAACAAATTAATCCCTTTAACATAAATGCATATGTGATAAATTGCCGTAGTTTAAATTATGACAAAACACGTAAAAGCATAGTATTCTAATTATTTAAAGTAAAGAAGTTCTAATTTTCGGGAAACTTGATCACAATAAGCTGTGTATGAAATTTTAATAATTATTGCAATTATAATAAATAAACCCTAAAAGAAAAAAGTTAAAGGCCTCCAACCACTTCATACGAAACTTAAGAAACAAAACACTGGTCTGAGATACAAGTAGCATTATTGTATGAAATAATTTGACTATACTTATCTAAATTGTTGGGTTTATAAGAATTAATAAATGTGTAAATAAACAGAATTGAAATGTGTCAAAAGTTTTATTTAGTTTAACTGAATGTGATCTTCTTTATATAAAATCATAAATGCCATAAAAGCGTATTTTTTAATTGCTAAAATATGCAATGTTCACGGAAATCCTGTAGTTAGATATATTCCTCTTAAATTATTATAAAACCTAAACTTTATCTTGCTATTATTTTTTTTAAACATTTCTAATACTTCTAGTATATTTTACTCTCAACTTTATTTATGTTTAATTTTTATTACTTACTCACCTTTTATTTATTTACTTTTAACTTCTGTTCAACATTTAATTTAACATTCTGGCAACATGTATTTTTCAATCTGCAATTGACAACAGCCCCCTGGATGAGCCATGTTTTTAGGCTAATGCAAACTGGCCATGTTTTCTCCATTTCTTATATTTTATTTTTTTACTTTCAGTCTTGCTTTTTAATAGGTTAGCCCCTGTAGTTACATATTTAGCTTTCTTTGTGCTAAGTAGATGCATTGAAAACCTGTTATTTTGTTTTTTATCTTGGTAGTCAATACTCGATTCGTGGGGCCTGACGAGTATAACCGATGCTTGCTACCGGTTGTTTTACTCCATCCAATTCCATTTTAATTTTCTGTTTTACCATTGTTAGGATTTCTATTTATTGGATATATCTACTCATTCCTGTTTTACATACAATTTTGAGTTCATTGTTTTGCTCATCTCTCATTCCATGGATATTTAGAATTTTGTATCTGCCATGTGGATGCTACGTTGATTCGTAAGTTATGCCTTTTACTATGTATATATATTTTATATATCCATCATGTGTATACACGTACACATATTGTTTCCTTCAATTTTTTAAAAATCGTTTTTTTTTTATAGAAATGTGTTATGAACTACAATTAAAATGGTTTTACGGTAGCAAGAGATACGGAAACAAATAGCTTTTCTTGCATTTTCATCCCTGCGTACTTTTAATGTAGAAATGCAGGTGGCAATGAACATAGTCACTTGCCTTAATACGTTAACAAAACGCAATGATGATAATTATCCATCTGTGCCCCCCACTGTGGGGAGGGGAGGGAATGTGTCCATTTGGGAAATTTTCATCCAAACAAATTTTACATCCAAAAGAATTTTGTGAACGAGTCTCCAAAGATTGCTAGAAAACACATATAGACGTGTGACGGTATAGTGAAGCCACCGTTTAGACTTTCCACAGACTTATCGAACTGCCGAAATATATAGAATAAATGTGCAATATTTTTAAAACCTTTTTCTTTCTGAGACAAAGTGGGTGGGGTGGGGGAGCGGAAAATAGACAAAAAGTCACCAGGCGCAAAATTCGCTAGTTTCGGCTGTGATACAGGGGAACTCAACTTATAATCAATTACTAAATGGTAAAAATAATCTACAAAAATACTAATAAATGTATTTCCCTGAAAATATGAAGATACTCGTTAAATGAACTACAGATAATTGCTACTCACAGATTTCAATGTTCTAATATTTTTGTGTCGCTGCAAATCACTCGTCATAGATGCTACTTTTGCTATTCCCAACGTGAATTACTAGGATTGGAACTTTAACTGCACATGCTAATTTTTATTTAACTATTGGAAACTCTCTAAAAAGCCTTTCTGAAAAATGTTCTTTATTTACCATATTGTATAATATATATATATATATATATATATATTATACAATATGGTAATATATAGGCAATAGGCATATAGGCAAATCAAATCCCAAAAGTTTATTTTCAATTTCCTCGCAAATTATTAGATACATTTTATACTTTGTTAGTATAAACTAACTTGTAACTAAGCCTTCAGAACTTAATCGTCTCTTATTCAATACAGCACATTTTCTTTGCATAGAAGATAAGCTTTGGCAACATAAAAGTACTTATATATTTCATAAGTATTCCATGTTTATTACGGAGCATGTCCCATAATTACAGGAACAAACTTTAACGGGAGGTAAAGCAAATAATAATGAATGGTGACACATAGCAATGTGGGGTTAAAAACCCTGTTTAGTCTTCTTTGCTTATAACTTTGAGAAAAATGTTGAAGTGTTTGTCTAATATCTTAACTATGTTTCTTAGACAGTGGGCTTTTCTCCAAAAATTTCGTCCTTGAAATAAAATGGAATATTTAAACTACTAATTCTAGTCACGTGTTTTCTGTGAAAGATACATTAGTTTTGGATGAAAAATATTCGAAAAGTTCACTATTATTACAGAAATGTCTCCAAAGTGATTATTAATAGTTACATGAAGATGACTTTTTCGACCACACATTGATATGTCATTCTGAATCCTTATTACATGCTCTACACCCCCGAAAGTTTTTAAAAATGATAATGGGACACCCTTTTTAAGTGACGTGATATATATTACATTTTTTTTAAATGTTCGACCTCGTAGTATTTTTACGTTATTTCTACATGAAAAAAATGCGGTAAACAATAAATGAATATCAATGAAGAATGTAACATTTTAAAATCTATCTAAAACAATTGCATTAAACATACCTTCAATAATTCATAAATTACCACCGAGGTAAATAATTTGATTACAACATTCTGCAGAAGCCAGCAACTTATACGAAGTTAAGCTTTCCTTAACGCTAATTCTATTTCTTACGAATTCATGCGTGATCGAAATTTGGAGCAAAGATTGGGCGATTTCCGTAATTTACCGTCATAAGCAGATGGCTATGTAATCGCCAACAACCATTAATAAAGATTATGCCCAAGAAGTAATTAAACTATTTAAAATCGTGGCAACAATAAGCCAAGCGTGAAGGACCAAGAATTTCAGATGAAGAGCCATCACATAGTAAAATGGGTTACTGTGCGTGGCACTTCTTGAGATTAATGCAGAGTACGCTTTGATATTGATATCGTTTTAAAATATTGAAATGACCTTTAAAGTTTTAAGATGGAGTTATTGGTCCGAATATTCATTTTTAGCTAAATATGGTTGGGTTTTACTGATAATATAATCATGTATAACTACAGTTATTTGTACATTTTAATAAATCGATCTATCTTCTTTTTCATTTATTTATACTCAAATCGCGTTTTAGTTCAGTGTTTATCTTTCAGAGTCTAACGTTTTTATTCATATAGTGTCCCACAATGCTTAGAGTACATTTTAAGGGAAGGCAGGGCGCATATCATAAGGAGGTCATGAGGAGGGTATGAGGAATGAGAACCACATATCAATGTGGAGTCAAAAGTGCGGTTGCGGCGTCTAAATTCTTAACAAATTTCGTAAACAACGAGCTTTTCTGAAAAAAAAAATTATCAATTAAATAAAAGAGAATTTTTAAACAATTAATTTTAGTTACGTGTTTCCTGTGAAAGATCTCCTACTTTTGACGATGTATGGTCGGAAAATTGGCTAATATTTTAGTACTTGTTCCAAAGTGATTTTTAACAAATAAATACGACGTTCTCGACCCCATATTTTCTGCAGTATGACTATAAATCCTTATCATGTGTTTTGCATCCCGCTAAAAATTTTGTTCCAATCATTATAAAACACCCTATATGTAAATGTAATAACCTTTGTTTTTTTGTTTTTTTAATGAATCTTGTGCATATCATATTCATTACAAAAATACTGTCAGTATAAAATTCTTTATTGCAAATATAAATAGAATATAAAGTTACATATCTGCTAACACAATTCCGGAACATAATTATTCTTTTTTTTTTGTAAACAGCAATTTTTTGTTAGAATATAGAAACATTCAGAGTTTGCTGAAGTGTACGGTTACCATTTTGGAAAAATACTAAAAGAATATGCGTTTTACAAAATGTGGTTAGTTATATTCTAAAAATTGTTGGCAGCTCTGATGTTATATCATCTGAGCAACTGGAACTGACACTCATAACTATAAATCTGAGTTATAAAAAGGTAGAAACCTTTAGAAAATAATCCTCATACATTTAACCATAAATATTACAGTTGTAAAACTAGTCCTTTCATTTGAACCATCTTCATTAATAAATTGCTTAATTATTTTGGCTGAAGCAATGGTTTGGCAAAAATGATATAATGCAGAATAACTTTAGTTTTAGCTTGGATCTTGAGACATTTTGATATCGGAAAACTTACTGTTGAGTTTGCCATTACTGAAATAATTTGAACTAGCCCAGTATTTCTGAGTTTCTGATCCCATATATGATGCAGATAATCACATATCTTATTTTTAATTATCAATTACTTAACTGTTATTTATTTCTAAATTTAATATGTGTTCAAAATTTATTCTTTGCACTTTCGATATGGATTTTCTCTTCCCTTCGCCTATAAAGTTTTTACTTCTGCACCTACCGTATTTAAAAGCAATCTTCCGTTTTCATTTATTTTTCCTTTTTATTTCACTTTTGCATTGGTAAAGCCTAGAATTTCTGTTCCCATGCTTTGTTTATGACCATATATGGTATCAAATCTATAAATATCATTGGCTTTCATTTTGGGTTACAATTTAGCTGCTAGATTGTTTGTTTTATCCTGTTGGCGGGACTGGGATTCAAAAATAATTATATGGAAATGTTCTTGACGTCTAATGGCGACAAGTTAATTTTGCATTTTGTTTGGCATGCCCTTGTGGCGTGTTTTGGTTCTGTACTAACCTCTTGGCTTGTGTTTCTCGTCATCATTCACGCCTTAGCAGTTGTCAAGTAAACCTGCGTTTGTCTACTCAGCCACCGTAGGACTTTATAATTTTAACGTTATGTGTTGATATTAAAATAAAATGGAATTGCCACTATAAAGTCTTGTTCTTTCTTCACGGCCTGGGTTTCGCCTTCATAAAAAATATGGGATGTGAACCTGGAGAAAGCTTCCTCCATACCATACAACTGTTAAAAAATCCAAAATTAAGTAATTTGGGCATATAAGTTTGACAAAGAAATGGGACACTTAGTTGGTTATTGCACTCTAAAAAGTGACGTCTCATGAGGAATGTTTGGAAAATAGGGAGCAATAAGCGGAGTACAAGGCGCATAAAAAGATCGGCACCAACAAAGTTGATTTATGCAGAATTACATCTTAACCAGGTGACTTACTAACAAAGTTTGTCAATATTATGTTTATTGTACGAAGGTTCGAATTCTAGGAAAGACAGAATAAAACAGGAAAAGAAAGTTTATTTTCTTTCATGCAGATAGATTAATCGCTTCATGATGTATGGCAGAATTTGCACAAAAATAGTTAGACCCTACATAAATTAGAAAAAAAAAAATGATTATTCATCATGTGTAATCATTTGGTACCATTACCAATTTTCTTTTGTTTAAACAAAAATGGTGTTATTTTTTTATTCTTCTAAATTTAAAAAAACAATAAAAAGTACATGTTTTTATCACACTTTTTGCTGTTTTCAAAAGCTATTAATCAATGTCAAAAATCTCCTGCGTAATAAAATACGCGCAGTTCTGAAAAATAATTTTATTTTTAGAAATATTTCTGCTTAAAATCTTACAGCGCGTATAACGCCACGAGCTTTTGTGTATACACGATGATGCATCTCCCGTAAGTTGAGTTTTTGAAAACTTGCAATCTCCATTAAGTCTAACTGCAATTTAGTTTGGATAAATTATAAATGATATTATTTTTCTTAGTCACTCTTTTATTACGCCGCGTATTTCAAGTGGGAGGGATACGAGTAATTTTAATGCCGGGTGGTTTTGATTTATTGCCTCTTGGTTATAATTTTGCATACCATGCAGTATTAAATCAATCTAAATTACGTACATTTCACAGCATTTCTTGTCGTTTTACTTAAGGTAAACATGAAGGCTTATTCTTTATACTTTATTTTTTTCCCCTGGATTTTAAAGAAGATAATTTATTATGCTCAGTTTACGCGAGTTTCATAGTTACATATATTTTAACAGTTTCTTTTATAAAAAAATAAATAGAATTTCTTATATGCTGCAGCTATTTAGTAGAAAAAATAAAAAGTGAACATTTTGAAATAAATAAAATATATCCTCGGAAATATATATTTTTGTAATAAAGCAAAGTTATCAGAGAACAATCGGCCTAAGGCAGGTTGCTTTGAGTGAAGGACTTTTCAAGGGATTCTAACGCGTGTTCATGTTCCATCTGGAAAAAACCGATTGAAACTTCGGATCGCTAGATAGCTCCGAACCAGGGACCGTCTTAGCTTCGCCATCTACCATGTTCAGTATCCTTATCCACTTGTCCATGACGATGTATCTTTTTAAGTCAGCATGTACAATTGTATCTTTCATCAAAGTAATATGTTTCTTAATATCACATTTTGCAGATTATTAATTATTCACTTTTGCTATTTTTAACAATTTATTTCAGCACAACAAGAGCTGCTATGTTTTAAACTTATGCAGAATTTTGTAAGTAAATCATTATACCTTGATAAATGTGTTTAAAAAATAGGGATTAATATTAAACTTTCCAAACTTGCTGACGTAGATATTTCAGTGCATCTAAAAAGTTATGGAAGTTAGTTATGCATGTCATTCACTCCTGAATATAGCTTTTACTAATCATTTGGAAGTGAACTTGAAAAAACCCGTGAACAAACTTTTAGTTCTACACACACCAAAATCTGTGCAAGTCATTTCACAGTGACCTATAAGATACACAGCCAACTTGCACTCAATCGAACGCAACATTTAGACGATAGCGCACTTTGATGATTTTCAGTCTGTAGGCCATAATGTAAAACGATGTTTTTTTCTAGCACTGAAAAAATGGAAAGAAAAAAAAAAAAAAAAAAAGATAATCCCTATGCCAGCGTTTCTCAACCTGTGGAGCGCAACCCCCAAGGGGTGCGGGCGCAGAGCGTCTGCAGGGGGAGCACGATAAAAACCAAGGAGCAAGTAGTGATGCATGTTTTTAAAAAATCATCATATTTATTTTCATTTTTACTCAAAAATAGATCCATTTTCGCTTAATATCTTCATCCAAACTTTATTGATAACATTATTTTGTAGAAAAATCGATTAAATGTTCATTGTTAAAGATTAAAAAACTGAATGTATGCTGAAAAATGTGAGGAGAAGGGGACACCGTAAGTTAGCCTTTGTTCGGGGCGGGCGTTAAAAGATTGAGAACCGCTGTCCTATGCTCAACAAAATCAAAACCGGTCGTGCGAATCGAATGCACTGTTTAAGAGCTATCGTGTTCACTCACTCACACACACCCACACACAAACACATACATACATACGTAAAAAATAGCATAAATGAATTAAGAAGATGTCAAAACGTCATCAAAATCTCTGTTAATTTTTTTCATGATTAGATCGACTTTTCTTACATGGTATATGTCCGGGTAGTAATAATAGCTCGTCATATGTATTCATTTTAGAAGTAATTACGAATAAATATAATATTTCTAAATCACGTGATCGTAATATCTCATGAAAAAAACTAGGATTTAACTAGGAACTAAATTCCCTAAAGAATCATGAAATATTTTTAATATCAATTCTAAATGCTGTATCTCCCCGCTTCAGAAAAAATCTGTAAATAGTGCGATGTTAGATAAATAAGCTTGAAAATATTACCAAAACTCTGCACACATAAATACTTCGTCTCTCTTCCGTGATTTAAACAAATTTACGTGTCTCAACGAATTCTCAATGATATTTTACTTATGCATTCATAAATATTATCGATCATCAGAGAGCTGTACAAACGCTGCTATTACACGGGTTTGCCTCCCTTCTTATAATCAAACTGGGGTACTAAAGTAAATGTAAGTTCTCGTACCTGACTAATTTGCATTTTCAAATTCCATTCGCGATCTGAAAATGCCTTGAGGGCCGCCTGGCGTAATTTCTATTTGGATGAATTGCAAAATACATATTGCTTCAATAAATGTTTCGTATCAGGGATGTCTGCTTGGAATTGCTGGATTACTAAATAAAATGTATTAAGTGTAATTACGAGTTTTTATTTCCACGCAGTTACCCTTAAGTAAAAAAAATATCAAAATTATAGCCAATGGTGTCGAAAAATGTGTTGTTAAAGTGTTTTTTAACAAGAGCGGAGATTGGAAAAAAAATATTTGACACAGAAAATAATATATATTATATGCGACTTAATTCAAAGACGTGATTTTGTGGATTAGTCATCATGTTATTAAAGTAATAGACGCAAGCGATAAAGTAATTGCTAATTTAATGGAGATACAAACTTCCATAAGCAGGCCCTACGAGAGGGGGGGACAGATGGGGCGCCGCCTCTGGGCCCGTGCGATCTAGAGTGGGCCTGTGTTCCGCTAAAGTGCGTCCGCTATTTTTTTAGCATGTGTTACGAATTTCATTTATAGATCTGCAATTAAAATCGTTTGTTTAAATAGACTAAATTTTGAATACATAATTCTGGAATGATTCAGATGGCAGAAATGTTATTCTACCATTTAAATATTAGTATTTTTTTCAACCTTCGAACATGAATTAAAAGTACGATTACATATCAGAAAAACGTCCCTTCCACTCTCTTTCCTTTTCCCCTTTTATATGAAAATCATTAAAAAGAGCATTTTTACGAAAAAAATTCCTTCCGTCCCTCTTGTTTTTCGAAAACTTTTGTGCTTTACGAACGGGAGCGGGAAGATTTTCGCCCCGCCCCATAAAATTTCTCTCAGAGGCCCTGTCCATAAGCGTTGTTAAGAACTTAACAGACACCTCAACGACACCTTTAATTGAAAACGTTGGTGGTGTCTGTTATACCTTTTTCCTATATGACTTGCTCTACATTTTTCAATTCAAAATAGCTCTCCAGTTTTGATTCAACATTTACTAAAATACAAGGGGCATTCAAAAAGTAAGTTACACTCGAACAATGTAGGTCAAAAAATTCTTTATTGAAGAGTTTGCTACAATATAATATGGCACACAATTTCTCTACATAATCCCAGTCGCTGCAGACATTTGTGGGAACGTTCCACCAATAATTCGATGCCTTGACAATAGAATATCGCTCCTTGGTCCCGGAGCCATCTGACAACAGCTGTCCGAACATGGCCATCGTTTGAAAATTGTCTTCCACCCAAATGTTCTTTGAGTTTCCCGAACACGTGAAAGCCGCAGGGTGCCAGCTCGGGACTGTATGGTGGATGCTGCCAGACCTCCCATCAAAGCTGCGATGTCATGCAAAAGGACAAGGCCTTTGCTTGAAGCGTTTTGCCCTCAAAAACATGCACTGTCTCGCGTACTTCAACGTTGGAGAAAGCTTCCGGTTCACGCGCCATTTTCTTCTCGTTCTACGCATCAACGGCTGTAACTATCCGAATGAAATTGCTACTGTTGGAAGCCATGGAACTGAACTATCGTCTGCGCAAGTCTCGGTCTTGTTTCGTAATGTTGCTAACTGTGGACAAACAAGTCTAACTTACTTTTCGAATGCCACTTGTATATTTCTCTGAAGGTAACGTCAAAACCTTTCCTATTATGCGTGTGTTTGTTTCTATTTAATTTTGTACATTTTATAATTACTAACATGCTTCTATTACTTCCGCCTGTATATATCAATGTAATGAAATATTGTAATTCAGTTTTCAGCAACTTCCACGCATCCACTTAATTTTAAATTTTAAAGGCATATAAAGAATTGGTGATAGTACAATAATACTAGAAATGATGTGCATAAGATTTACAGGGTTTTTTTTTTTTTTACACCAGCACACGAGAATTCTGAAGCATTAAGCTCTATGTGTAGTCATTCTTCAAAACGCACTTTAGAATTTAATCTATTTCAAACTAAACGAAATGTGTGGATATATATAATTATAAATTACAAAATCAGGCCCTGCATTGAAAATAACGTATGCAGCAGTAGCATTCATAGTTTTTAGTTCCATAGATTTTTTTTCTTTTTATTTTATCAGGAACCCTCAAAGAATTCCAATACATTACGGACAAAAACGTTTAAGGAAATTAATTATTTAAACCAAAATATAAAAAATATACAGGCTATAATATAAGTTATAAAGTTCAAGTCTTAAATTTTTAATTTAAAGTCTTATTATGCCTAAAAAAATCACTAAAAGATACGAGATGTGTTGAAGTAACAAAGAAATTTCCGACCACGGTTTGTCAAAAACTAATGCACGTTTCATTGAAAGCACTTCACTATAATTGATTGCTTACAAATTCTATTTCATTACATTGATTAATTTATCAGAGAAAATCCCATTGCTTACGGATCTCGGTTAAGAAATGAATGGGGCAATTCAACTCATCTTCTAATATGATTATTAACAGGCGAAAACAATGTTTCCCACCCTACATTGTTGCGAATCTTAACCGACTTAGTTCCTTCCATCACCCGTTACATATTTTTTTTTTTCTTAAGAGTTCTCATTCACCCAGTATAAAGCATAATTAACCTTTTGAAGAATTTTTTTTACTTGAAACTTATATAAAAAATATGCATAATATACATTTTAACTGACTTCTTAGACGGTGTAATTTACGTGTCGACATTTTGATGACAAACTAGTGCGTGGACCGAAACATTTTATTTCTTAATTTATTTCAATTGATTCAGTTTAATTTCAACCCATATTTCTTCCCTGTAACAAGTAATTATCCTTCATAAGTTTGACTGTAGAGATTCGGTAGATAAACAACCTTATAAATTTTGTGGAGAGGACGCTTTAATTTTACGGCGTACTATTTCCAGGAAAGACGCAGCTCTTACAGTTTAATTATCTCAGTTTATGGACATAGATCCTTTAGACACAAGATATTGCTCTGTCAGTCACCGTGGCTTCAAGGTGATAAATAATGGAAGAATCTGGATCGAATCAATTATTCTCTGGTATGAATATACTAGAGAATAATCGATTATTTATTTATTTTGCGAGAAACAATCTATCAGATTGTTATTCGCTAGCTATATTGATTAGATAAGCGAGTTTAAATCATAATGCAGAAAATTATCCAAAGTGGTGCTCTTTATAAGCAGCTCATTAGTAGACTTTACAAAGCCGACATGACTACATATACCAAGACTTTAATGCGGTAATTAAAGATATGTCTCAGCGTTTTCATCTGCATTTTACAGTTGCAAAAATATTTTTCAAACTCAAACCGGCAGTAAATTTATGAACAGCGACATGGACCTTGATCAATCCGAAAAAAACTTTACATCCCTTTTCATAGACACAATATACAAGTATATAAGTTGACTTATCTTTTATTTCACAACCGTTACTCCTAGACACTTAGACTCCTAGATGCCAACTTCCAGTTACAAAAATGGTCAGAATTACGTTAAGAGTGGAACTATTAAATGTTTAAAGGGAAAAAATACGCAATCTTAATTTCTGTAAAATCCCGTGGTCTTTACATGATTTATACATAGGAAGATCTTGTCCATACGAGGCATTGCAAACACAAAATGTTCGACATTAGTATAACGCATAGATACCCATTTTTCCAGATAACAAGACCCTGTCGTATATTAATTTCTGCTTCAAAATACATACTAGGACAAATTTTCAGGGGATGCTTTATTTTTCATGCACAATAGCATGCATATGTTCATATTTGAAAAAAAAGGAAATATTTGTTTAAGTACTTCATTCCAGCATAGCCTTACGGTCTTCCAGAAAATCGTCATGAAGCTCCAAATAATGAAATTATTCCTGAATTTCTTGCTGCTTGATTCCCTTTAAGACCATATTTTTTATAAGATTTTTCTAACATGTATGGATTAAATAACAACTCAGCTCGCCGAATTCCTAGAGTCTTGTGCAGTTTTGCAAGCATCATTTCTAAAGCCTAATCTTTATTTTTGTATTATCCTCTTCCGAGCGGTAGGATACTATGAGTGAGGCAATGGGGATCATGAGATTCAGAAAAAGAACGAACTCAGCTCCCACGTCATTCTTAAAAATGGAAAATGAGTTCATCTTCACCTGACTTGGATAAGTAGAGAAGAAAATATATCCTGTGCCGTCACATAAATCACAAACCACCCGGTAACAAAATGGTTTTAACCCCCCCCCCCCGTAGCTGGTTACGCACAACAGAAACTAGTAATGGCCATCGAAGGCACTTGCCGCGGATTTAGCGTGCACATTCACCTCCTGAAGCGCACCTCTACGAGAACACATTAAAAAAGGGTGAATTTCGGCAAAATGGTATCAGAATTGATTTTTCATAACTGCTTCTCTTGAATGCATCTCCGCTTCTGCAATAAAAACACCTATATAAACTTTATATTCTTAATTTTCTTTTATGAATTATAATTCTTTAAATAAACTGCTCTCACTCTTTTAAATCTAGAAAATTTCTTACTGATATTTAAGAACACTTTATTTGGGCGTTTCGGTTTCATGATGAGGGCGGTACTTTTATCTAGCGTTATTTAAAAAAAAAAAAGGAAACGTGCTTTTGCGTGACTCACAAGCGTACGAAATATTTGTAAACCTTTCATACATCAGTTATCCGTGATCAGAAAAAAGTCATTGCTATTTCAAAGATATATATATATATATACTAGCTGACCCGGCAAACGTTGTTTTGCCATATAAATTATTCCTAGGATTATTTTAGTAGAAAGAAATGACTAACTTATTGTAAGTGTGTGAGGATGTGGTATATGAGTGGAAGAGGCATGGAGCGCTGTGAACAATGCTGGAATATAAAAATAACACAATACCAAACATTTATATTTTTAATTCATTGTAATTTATTCTTTACATTTATATATATCGCTAATTACAATAATTTTACTAAAAAATAATATCAATCCCTTAACGGAATAGAGTGAACAAACATGGCGTGATCAAATCTAAGCCACAAACAAACATAGTTTAGCCTTGAGACTTATTCATAGTCATTCCATAAAAAAATTTGCCCAATAAAAAAAATAATAATAAAAGGATGAAAATCTGAAACATTTTCAGATTTTAAATACGCACTATAGCGCTATATATTAAAATCGTATCAGAATTTATGCGTCGTCCCTATTTTTCTCTCATATTCCATTAAGTTGGAAAGTGTATATTATTCATGTCTGTGCTGTATTTTTTTTCTTGTTTCGTAAAACCCATCTTTGGAATCGAAATCTATCTTAAAATCGTCTACTAAAACTATTTTACAATATTCGCCATGTATATTACAACTACACTTCATCGTTCTATATATTGTTTCGAATGCGCATCATAATACATGCGTATACCATGTATGTCTTTCTTGGGTTGATTCCTACTTTAACGCCTCTACTCTCGCCAAGGTGGCGATCATTAAACATATGCAGTTACAATGACAATTTTTTGCATTTATGTGGCAATCATAATTTAGAATTAAAATGGCGATTTGGAACAACATGTAAGCACAGCATGCCGTTACATTTTTATTTCTTTTGGATTGCCAATTAATGTAGTTGTAATAATAAAGTGTCTTCAAATTCCTTAACTGGTGCGTTTATCGCTAATTTGTTTACTTTAGTTTTCATCTGGTTCTTTTGGGAGCGCCGAAACGGTACGTACGTATTATGCCGGCGGTCACTTCTGCCAAACTACTTTTTCGTCAAATTTGCTGGCAAACTATTGCCAATCGTATTCCAAACCATCAACAATTTCATGTGCCCGGCATTTATCTTGGTGAAAATTGCTTGTCTTGGAGGACCGCCGGGATAATGCGTAAGTACCGTTGAAACTTGTGCATTACTCTCAGAGACCCATGACTGCAAAGCTCGCCAAAGTACGGGGATTTTTTAGGTTGGCGAGAGTGGGGGGCGTTAAAATAGGAATCAACTCTTTCTTGTACCATAAAACACATCTTTGGAATCGAAATCTATCATAAAATCGCCTTCTGAAAGTGTTTTACAATCTTCGCCAGGCATATTCGTCCTATAGGCATATTCATACTATGCCGCAAAGACATGAAATGGGAATCATAATCCATGAGTGTACAGTGTTTTCCATTCTTGTTCCACAAAACACTTCTTCAGAGTAGAAATCAATATTAAAATCGCCTAATAAAACTGTGTTACAATATACGCCAGGCGTTTTCTAACTATACGCGAAATATATTTAAAATAAATTGTCACGTTTTGGAACCACATTTAGCGATCAATTATCAAAAATTGCAAATCCTTGTGCGACTTTCAACATTTTATTAACGCCCCCCCCCCTCTCCACGTTATCTGGCAAACACATTTGAAAAGAGACTCGATGCGCTAATGCCTAGACAAAAATCCTGATTGAACTTATTAGCACTCTGGTGCTAAAAATTTTGAGGTGGACCGCCCTTGTGACTTAGGGGTATGAGACAAAATCATATTCGCAGACCTAACGAATATACATATAAAATTTCTTTAAAATGGGTCGAGCCGTTTTGGAGGAGTATGGTAACTAACACTGTGACATGAGAATTTTATTTATTAGATATACCCAATATGAGTTCAATCGAATGTACCGTTTAAACGCTAGAGCACTTTCAAGAATTTCCCCCCCATAAGCCATAATGTAAAAGAAATCTTTGTAGTAGCCCAGTAGAAAAACTATAAGTTCTATACACATCAAAATCAATGTCGGTCTTACGATGGAGGTTTATAACATATATACCCAATTTGAGCTCAATCGAATGCCCCGTTTAGGAGCTATCGTGTTCACTCACATACACACACACACACACACACACACACACACACACACACACACACACACACACACACACACACACACATACACACACACACACACACACACACACACACACACACATACAAACATACATCTCGTAAAAATAGCATAAATGAATTCAGAAGACCTCAAAACGTGTTAATACATCAAAATCTCGAAGTCGAATTTTTTTCATGATTACAATACTTTCCTTACAGGGTACATGTTCGGAAAGAAAAAAGGATGAAAATCTGAAACACTTTCAGGTTTTAAATACACACTATAGTGCTATATATTAAAATCGTATCATTAGTTATACGTTGTCCCTATTTTTCTTACTTGTTTCGTAAAACCCATCTTTGGAATCGAAATCTATCTTAAAATCACCTACTAAAACTATTTTACAATCTTCGCCAAGTATATTACAAATATACTTCATCGTTTTATATATTGTTTCGAATGTGCATCATAATCCATGAATGTACCGGTTTGTCTTTCTTGGGTTGATTCCTACTTTAACGCCTCGACTCTCGCCAAGGTGGCGATCATTAAACATATGCAGTTACCATGACGATTTTTTGCATTAATGTGGCAATCGTAATATAGAAATAAAATGGCGATTTGGAACAACATGTAAGTAAAGCATGCCGTTACATTTTTATTTATTTTGAATTGCCAATTAATGTAGTTTTAATAATTAAGTGTCTTCAGATTCCTTAACTGGTGCGTTTATCGCTAGTTTGTTTAGTTTAGTTTTCATCTGGTTCTTTTGGGAGCGTTGAAACGGTACTTACCGTATCGTACAATCGTATTCCAAACCATCAACAATTTCATGTGCCCGGCATTTATCTTGGTTAAAAATTGCTTGTCTTGCCGGACCGCCGGGATAATACGTAAGTACCGTTAAAACTTGTGCATAACTCCCAGAGACACATGACTGCAAAGCTCGCCAAAGTACGGGGATTTTTTAGGTTGGCGAGAGTGGGGATGTTAAAATAGGAATCAACTCTTTCTTGTACCATAAAACGCATCTTTGGAATCGAAATCTATCTTAAAATCGCCTACTGAAACTGTTTTACAATCTTCGCCAGGCATATTCGTCCTATAGGCATATTCATACTATGCCGCAAAGAAATGAAATGGGAATCATAATCCATGAGTGTACAGTGTTTTCCTTTCTTGTTCCACAGAGAACTTCTTCGGAATAGAAATCTATATTAAAATCGCCTAATAAAACTCTTTTACAATATACGCCAGGCGTTTTCTAACTATACGCGAAATATATTTATAATAAATTGTCGCGTTTTGGCACCACATTTAGCGATCAATTATCAAAAATTGCAAACCTTGTGCGACATTCAACATTTTATTAACTTCCCCCCCCCCTCTCCACATTATCTGGCAAACACATTTGAAAAGTGATTCGACACGCTAATGTCTACACAGAAATCCTGATTGAAATGAATAGCACTCGGGGGCTAAACATTTTGGGGTGGACCGCCCTTATGACTTAGGGGTATGAGACATAGTTAAAAACCTATTCTATGACCTAACGAATATACATAGAAAATTTCATTAAAATTGGTCGAGTGGTTTCGGAGGAGTTAGGTGACTAACACTGGGACAGGAGAATTTTATATATTAGATATATATATATATATATACTAGCTGAAGTACCCGTTCTTCGCACGGGAATGAATGGATTTTTTGATATTAATATTTGTTGTGATTACTATTTATTGTAATAAAGAGATATAGCAAAATGGATATCGCGTTATATTGTGTTCAATAATCATGCATACTGAATTTCAAGGCAATCTTTTTTACGGTGCAGAAGGCGATGCGGCGTAGCACAATCTAGTGGCGAGTTTTAACAAAACGGATACGGCAAAAATATTCTTCGCATTCAGATATCGATGTATACGAATTTTCATGACGATCGGCTGAATAGTCTTGAAGTTCATGTGTTGACGCGACATCTAGTGTCAAGTTATAGGAAAATGGATCGTGCCACTCTTCCCCGTGTTCAAATATCTATGTATACCTATTTTCATAGCGATTATTCGCACAGTCAAGAAGTGATACACTGCAGGGCCATCTAGTGGTTAATTAAAGTAATGATTTGCTACAGCGCCGTCATGTGGCGAGTTATAGCAAAATGGATAACGCCAAAATATTCTCATTGTTCAAATAGCTATACTGATTTTCATAGTGATTTTCAATATACTGATTTTCATAGCCACCGTTTGAATGGTCAAAAATTTGGCCCGCTGCAGCGTCATCTAGTGGCGAGTTAAAATAATAATGCATTGCAGTGCCATCTAGTGGTGAGTAACATCAAAAGTAACGCAGTTAGAATATATTCTTCGTTCTAAAATGTGTAAGTATAAAAAATTTTATGCCGATTAGTTGAACGGTATAGAAGTTGATGCGTTGCAGCGCTATTTAGCGGTAAGTTACAGCAAATGGATAGTGAAAAATATTCTCCGTGTTCTAATATTCGCGTGTACCAAATTTCATCGAAATTTGTTGGACGATATTCGCATAGCAAACGGCTAAACGGAATAGAATTCGACGTTCTGCTGCGCCACCTAGTGAAAAGTTAGAGGAAAACGGATAGCATAAAAACCTTCTCCATGATAAAAGACTTAGGTGAACCAAATTTCATGGTGATCGGTGAAACGGTGCTGGAGTTTTTCAACCTCCTACACACATACCAACATTCATTTTTATCTATAACCAGTCTTATTATACGTAAATACCAGTCTCAAGTAAAATCCAGTTTCAAATCTAAGCCTCGCCAAAGTGCCAGCATACGCCATTTTGCAAGAGTTTTTTCAGGGAATCATTCGAAGCATTGACTTAGCAGCAATCAAAATGGGAAATGGTTCGACCGCCAGGCATTTATTTGAAAAGTGGAATCCCTTAATACAGCCGCATTTTTTAAATTATCAACTATAACATGTTTTATTCATCGTTACCTCGATGTACTAAATGCGAAGATTTCAATTTTCTGAAATTTGGCGGATTTCCCCCAAGTTAAATCAATGTACTCAATTGGCGAGAATTCTGAAGCTACATCGCTTGAAATGCCCTAATAACTGCATTATTTCTGCACGGATAGTTAAAATTTAATGCTGTATTCTAAGAAAACCTATACACTTGTTTTCAAAAATGCTATTCCCTTAAGCTCTCAGTAAATTGAGCCAAAAAGCCTAAAACTGTGCAAACCGCTGAACTCACACTCTAAAAATCGGCCTATCAGCCATTTTATTTTTCGCCAAACTAAAAAAAATTACATATTAGTCTCGGATATCTTCGATCCTCGTTGTTTTGCGTATTAAACATTTCATTCCTGCTCTCATTTCTTATGCGCTCACGATATTATAATTAAAAAAAATAAACTAAAAAAATCATTATTATTCTTTTATTTTTACTTTAAGAATTTAAAACATTTTATTCGGCAAAATCGCCACATATGGCAACCAAGATGCTTATTTCACACACTTTTTTCACTACAGGGGTTAATATTACGTAAAGCTTTCTGCGTGGAGAACATAAAAAATCTCTTAAATTCCGGGAACGGAAATTAAGGGAACCCTTCAGGAGGATAACGTTTTTAAGTGGAGTTTCAAAGTTTTAAAGTGGACTATCATTTATTCTATATTATTTTACATATCTGTGTAAAATTTCAGGCTGACAGGTCCATTTTTTAGAATTGTATACTACCCAAATCAACAAATTGACAAACAGAATTTCATTTTTATTTATAAGATAACCTACGCTTGTTTTTAAAAATACCCTCTCATTAAATTGCGCCAAGCGCTAGAATCATAGAAAATCTGACACACTTTCAGATGTTTAAATACGCACTAAAGTGCTATATATAAAAAGAGTTATAATTCATGGGTCTTCCCTATTTTCGTTCCTTCTTTCATTAAGTTTGAAAGTGTATCATTATTCATGAGTGTGATTGAACAAAATTAAAATTGATATTTCTAACATCCTTTTTTCTGGATGTAATACATTAGATGCAGAAAAGCTGCTCTGAAAAATGCACAATTCCAACTGAATGAAAATTTCAAAAACTTATACGCAGGTGTATTCATAACCCAAATAGCAGACGATTAAATTACGATAAATAGCGCCAAGCGTTAGAATCCTCCTCAAAATCGCGAGAATGCTGAAGATAGATGGCTTGAAATCCCTTAATAACTGCATTATTTTCGCAGGGATCATTAAAATTTAACGCTGTATTCTAATAAAACCTTTGTACTTGTTTTCAAAAATCCGTTTCCTTAAGCTCTCAGTAAATTCGCCAATCCGGAAACTGTGCAAACCGCTAGAACTCACTTTCTCGGCATTTGAGCCATTTTATTTTTTCGCCAAACTAAAAAATTTTAACATATTAGCCTCGGAAATCTTCAATTCTTATTGTTTTGCGTATAAAACATTTCATTCCTGCTCCGATTTCCCATGCACACGATATTATAATTAAAAAAAATATAACCTTACGAATATAAACTAACAAAAAAAAATCATTATTATTCTTTTATTTTTACTTTGAGAATTTAAAACATCTTATTCGGCAAAATCGCCACACATGGCAACCACGATCCTTATTTCACACTTTTTTCACTACAGGGGTTACAATTACGGAAAGCTTTTTGCGTGGAGAACATAAAAAGTTTCTTAAATTCCGGGAACGGGTGGACTTTCAAAGTTTTAAAGTGGACTATGATTTATTCTATATTATTTTACATAACTGTGTAAAATTTCAGGCTGATAGGTCCATTTTTGTGGATTTGTATACAACTCAAATCCACAAACAAACAAATAAACAAACAAAGAAACAAACAAACAAACAAACAGAATTTCATTTTTATTTATAAGATTTACATATAAACACACGGGGAGACGGATATAAACGCACGTAACATTCATAAAAAAACAACATGAAAATTATTGCACAGGTTTACAAGGCTGTTCACAATCACATAGCAATATGGGGTCGGAAACGTCGTTTTCGTGTACCTGTTAATAATCCCGTTGGTAGAACTCTTAAAATGCTTGTCTAAATTCTCAATGGAGTTTTCCAAGCAATGGACTTTTCTCCAATACTTTCAACGATGAAATGAAACAGAATTTGTAAACTACCAATTTTGGTTAAGTGCTTTCTGTGAAACATGCATTAATTTTTGACAAACGATGGTGGAAAAGTTCACTGCTACTTGCACAATTCTTCCAAAGTGATTATTAGCAGGTAAATGAATGCGAAGTTTCCGAACTCACATAGCTATGTGATTCTGAATATTTTTGATCGCTTCTACAACGCTTTATATCACTGACACCTAGTTTTGAATCCCCCGGCATAGTAAATTTTACATTATGTGTTAGGTTTTTTTTTTTTTTTTTTTTTTTTAATCTCCGTTCTTGTTAAAAAATTGAAACACACTTCTAAACACATTTACACATTTTTGGACTTAATTTGTTGTAATTTTAATATTCTTTGATTGAAGGGGAACGGAAATAAAAATTTATAATTTTGCTTTCCAGATTTAATTTAAACATGCTTGCAATTCCAAATAGTCGTCCCCGATACGAAACATTTATTGAAGCAATATGTATTTTGCAATTCATCCAAACAGAAATTACGCCAGGCCCTCAAGGCATTTTCAGATCGCGAATGATGTTTGAAAATGCAAATTAGTCAGGTATGAGAACTTGGATTTACTTTAGAGCCCCAGTTTGATTACACTAAGGGAGGCAAACCCGTTTAATAGCAGCCTTTGTGAAGTTCTCTGATGATCGATAGTAATATTTACGAACGCATAAATAACTGATCATTGAGAATTTGTTGAAACACGAAAATTTGTTCAAATCGCGAAAGAGGGAAGAGATATTCAAGTGTGCAGATTGCTGATTTATGAAACATATGAAGATGTCCTGAACACTTTTGAAGTGGACGATATGGCATGTAGAATGAATATTAAAAATATTTCGGGATTGGTTAGGAAGTTCTTCTTAGGAGATATTATGATCATGTGATTTAAAAATGTAATATTTATAAGTAATTACTTCTACATTTAAGATAAATGACAGTAAGTATTCAAATATTTAAATTAGTAATTTCCTGCTTAAGGATTTGAAATATTACTGATAAATTTGCCCTTAACATTTTTTAACACATACTTAAAGAACAGCAAACATCGTGAAAAAAAAAAATAAATCTATCCAGTGTTCTATCTGTCGTAAATATACATCGATTAGTATGAAATTTATGGATACATATATTTTTTCTCTATACACTACCATGCACCCTATTGAGAAGGGTGCATGCATATTTTAGAGTTCTTTTACAGGAGAAAAAAATCCAAAACATTGCGGCGCAGTCATTCTTGAAAGCTTATTTTACAGATAGTCGCTTTTTCAAAGAAAACTAAGTTAACATGTATGCTATTATGCCTCATAATATAATGCTCTCCATCAAAGATACTGTCTCTGTTATAAATAGTTCTACAGAACACTCAAAAAGAATTTTAATACGATCTATGATAGTTGAGAGATATTAATTCATTTCAAGCGCAATGCAATAAGTATTAAAATGTTTATAACAGTTTAAATGTCATAGTTTAACGATGGGAGAAACTCTTAGAGCTCTTCTGCGGTGTCATACACAATTACATTTATAGTTACAATAAAACAGTTTTTTTTTAAAACTGTATTCGAAATTTCGGCAGATATAAGCGCAAAGCATAGAGACAGTTGGCGCAAAAATACTGTTGTGTTGAAAAGTGTTTTATAATCAATGCGTTTCACGTGATTTACCTGTCTTTTTTCATTATTTATTAGTTTTTCCTAAGATGTACGAATGAAATAGCAACTCGCCGAATGTTCGGGGTCTTGGGCAGTTTACTTACCGATCATGCCTAAAGTGTTCTTATAGATTTCCCTCTTCCGAAAGGGAGATTACTATGAATATTATGCGAATCAAACAAAAACGAGCACAGCACCCACGTCATTCTTAAGATGAAAAACAAGTTCCTGCTCGCCTGACTTTAACTGATGGGTAAAGAAAAAAATATAACCTGTGCCGTGTCATAAATTGCATACCAACCGTTAACACCGATTGTTTTAAACCACTCCGGGGCTGCGAAAATCCACCAGAAACTAGTAAAGACCATCGAAAGAACTTGCCACTGATTTAGCGTGTACAGTCACCGCATGAAGCGCACAACCTGTGAGTTAAAAGCAGTCAAAGGGCGAATTTCAACAAAAAAGAAAGAAGAATTGATTTTCCATTTTTCCCTTGACTGTGGCTTCGCTTCTCTAATAAAACACGCATACAAACTTTATATCCATAATCTCTTTTTTGAACTGTCTCTTTTTTGAACTTTTGAACTTTCCTTATCAGGGCGGTAATTTTATCGAATTATTTTGTAAAGAAACGTGCTTCTGCTTCAGTTGTAAGCAATCTGGGAAAAACATTTGTAATCATTTCATGCATCAGTAATCAGTACTCCAACAAAAGTTATTGTTAAAGTAAATAAAAAACTTTGTAAAAAACACACATAAGACGTTAAAGGTCCTCTTCTTACCGGTAACTTCTTATATGTCTTTTTTACAAAGTAAGTTTTATATTTACTTTATCGTTTAACACCAGTATTTTGAGTGCTTTTCCAAAAGTTATTGTTATTTCAAAGATATCTATATAAACTTACAGGGTAATTCGTAATTTTTGTACAAAAAAAAACATGAAAATTACTGTAAAGTGAAGCAAGATGGTTCAGAATTATATACCAGTGTAGGGTTTGACACGTTGTCTGCATGCACCTGCCAATATTCACTCTGGTATAACAATGCATTTTCTGGCCATAGTTTGTCAAAAATTAATGAATCTTTCAAAGAAATCCCTTAACTAAACCGATTATTAACAAGATTGATTATTAAGGAACGGATTTTTTATTGATTAAAGGATTAATTATTAAACTGATTATTATTAACAGATGGAAACGATGTTTCCGACCCCATAATATTTTTGGTTCCGAACCATCTAAGTTCCTTCTATCACTCCTTGCATGTTTTTTTTTTTTTTACTAGAGTCGTGCATCACCCGGTATAATCCTCCATTCCCAATTTCGTCCATACTTAAAATGAACGTTGATTAGCACAGTTGATTTAGCTTAGTTGAATTGCAAAAATTAATGTACCTTTTTCCAACGGCATTGTACCTATGATTCTCTTTTAAATGATTGCATGAGTTTCATTTCAAATTTGTAGATTCAATCAATGTATTCCACGCGTGACTATCTGTATCATTCCACTAAATAATCAATACGAGTCAGATTCTTGCATTATTTATCATCTTGAAGCCATGGCGATTGTCAGGGCAATATCCCGTGACATAGGGGTCTGCGTCATAAATTGTGTTAATGGAATTCGAATTAGAGAAGCCTGACTAGCAAACATGCATCGTAGAGTTAAAACGTTCACTAGATGTATAAGACGCTTCTTTTTTTTTCTTCTTTATTCTGCTTTTAAAATTTTAAAAAGTAGATACCTTTTATAAGAATATACGTACGGGTTGGAGTGAAATCTTACAGTTTGATGGTCACATGAACCCATAAAATATGCCATTTAAAGGTGTACCTGTAAAAAGAAAAATTGACCATCAGGCTTAATTTTCTATGGGTAATACATTCGCTCCATAAACGGTTCGATTAACCAATCAACTTATGTATAACTAAGAGTTGTTATGATAATATTGTAATACGAAAAAAATTAAAAATATATATCATTTAATTTAAAATTAAAAACAACACTATTCATTGTTTTTTATGTGTATGTGGCCCCCGTAAAAAAATAATAATAATAAATGCATAATGGTATAGAAATTTAAAAAGGATTAATGGTATATTTTGAAGTGCTTATATTTAAACTTCCCCTGTAAAACATATACTACTACTAAAACGAGAGAGCAGACTGCATACAATTTTGTTACAGGAATAAACATATATATATATATATATATATATATATATATATATATATATATATATATATATGTTTATTCCTGTATTATATGTTTATGTATGTTATGTCCTGTGTTATATATGTTATGTATATGTTTATTCCTGTCCTATATCCTGTATATATATATATATATATATATATATATATATATATATATATATATATATATATATATATATATATATATATATATATATACAGTAGCCGGCTTGTGACCTGTTTCAGTGGTGGGGCCCGAAAAAAAAATAGTGCCAATTAAAATCGCGAATATATATATACATATAACATATAGAACAACCTATCCCCACGTGCACACAGCGTAAGTATTTAAAATTTCTCAAATGACAAATGATTATCGAAATTACTATACAACTTTTGCTATTTTTTACCTAATTATGTTAAATTGAAAAGTTTACTTTATTACTAAACTAAAAAACCACATTTAATTATTTAATATTTATGTTCTTTATAGTTGCTTGTTTATAATTTTTAGATGATTTATTTATTTTAAAATCAATATAAACATATATAAAATAGAGATTTATACATCGCTTTTCGTAAATCAAGAAAACAAAAGAGAAAATATCTGACTGCATCGCAAAAATACGATCACGCAAATAAAAAATGACTTCCTCCTAAAGGCACGGACGAAATTTCGATCAATTTTGGTTGCAGAAACCAGTTGTTGCAATTCATTCTCGCAAGTCAGGGAGCTCAGATGAGCACGCAGGGTTGCCAAAGTGGACAAACCCTGCTGTGTTCACAAACGTCAGAGATTCACCGAATCGGCGGTTGCTAGAGCATGCAATTATAAATAGCATACCGTTGGTTGCTTATACTTCGTGCATCTTTGGATCGGATTGATATTTATCTTTCTTTTCTTCAATCAAATCAATTTCCATGTGGATATTCCATTTCACGGACATTTTGTTTTCGCACACGCTCCACTCATCCCTTTCACTACGAACGGTATGGCTTACGCTGACTCTTCCGCCATCTTGTGTTGTGACGTAGAAATAGGAAGCACTACGATTGGCTGGATTTCCAGCAACCTGCAATTTTTTCGCCTCTGAACGAAAAAGTAGGAGTTGACTGTTCCCTAGGTAACCGAGGGAAATTTCCTGGAAAGAGGTTTCTGCAACTGGTTGCTACTATCGCTTTTTTAAGTGCTTTTTTTTTAATGGATAGCATTAAAATAGAGTAAAATGCGTGCATTTTTTTCAATGAAGGTAAATTATTGACAAGACATATAGGTGTCTTGCATAATAGGTAGATACTTTGATTTAGATGGTGGTTAGTCGGTGCGGCCAGGCCCCTGTGGCTCTTAATGACGATCCGAAACTGTATATATATATATATATATATATATATATATATATATATTAGATTCAGCTTTGAAAATGCCCTTGAGGTAGCTTTTCCTTTGGTGAAATGGTACATACTAGTCAGCAAACGAGCAAAGGCCAGTGAAAAGGCATATACATTATTGTACACTTCCGGTGCAGCATTTCATTTATTAAGGGAGCGATTCAAACGAAACAGAATTCGAACATTTTCCCAATGTTTCTTATTCAAATGACACCTCACGAAGACTTTTTGATCACTTGTCACCGCGAACAGTCTCACACGATCATTTTTTTTTTCTAAATCGAACATTTCCCCGCCATCTTTACGTTGTAAGTCGAGAAAGGCTTAGCAGATGGATTCTTCGTTATCTTAAATTACAAGAAAATATAATAGAATTTTAGTAATACGCAATTTCAATGAAGAATATAAGTAATTCGAGAAACTTTTTATTATCTTACATTGGTTTAGAAGAAAAGGATCTGTTAAAACGGGCTATCCTACCTAAAAGCGAAATAAAGTTAGTAGAGGTGGCGCCATTTTCTAATCACAACGTGATATATTTTGCTCTGAGTTTACAAAGTTAAAGTGACACTTGATTAGATGTTTGTATGCTAATTATTAGAAATATATGCTTATCTAAACTTGTTAAAATTGGTCTTTATAATATGATATGTGTTAAAGTATAAAATATGAGTTTTAAATTGTATGAAAAAATACATATAACTTAATGATTAAAAAATAATAAAATATAATAAAAGATTAAACGAAAGAAGAATAACATTTTGGTAACTTTGGAACATTAATATAGACATGTTTAAACCAGACTTTGAAATTTTTTTAATCAAAACTACACTCAATGAATAGTAATAAGTGAATAGGGCTAGGAAAATTGAAAGGAATCATGCTTTTCACTATCACTCATTTGGAAAAAAGAAAAGAAATACTTCAGTTTTAGTGAGTAATTTTAATTAAAAATCTTTTAAAGTGCAAATGAATTGTATAAATATATATCTACATATCCAAAATATTAGAAATTTTATTCTATTACTATTATTATTATTTTTTTTTTTTTACTTTATTCATTTTGCTATTTTGTTTTTATATTTCCTACAAAATTGAGGGTTTTCCTTATTTAGATAAATCACACTTTTTTATCTAGAACAGAATGCATATTAAAAATTAATTTTATACAATTTAGGCTAGCATATATACACAGATCAAAACAATTAAAGGATATTGCGGTTTTAGGTGGATCTTGTGGCTGTGAAACTTTTTAACTGATTGATACATGGTCGACATAATTAGTAGGTTATATGAGAATAAATTACACAGGTTTGGTAGAAAAAAAAATGCATTTTATTGCGCATTTGTGTAGAAAAGGAAAAAAAAAACACAATTTGTGCATATGAGAAAAAAAAAAGAATAAGAAAAGGTGTTTCTTCAAAGGAAATCATTTTCAGTAGGGGGTAAGGTTTCCACGGACGGCCAGCAACGTTGAACACCTTTGAGGCATGGAGTCAATGAGGCTATTAATCACGAGTTGGGGTATTCTGTCCCACTCTTCCAGAAGAGCACTTTCCAGTTCTTGGAGAGTTTGTGGGGGTGGTTGGCGGCCAGCAACTCGTCATCCTAGAATGTCCCAAAAGTGCTCTATTGGATTCATGTCTGGAGAACACGCTGGCCATTCCATTCGTACGATTCCTTCCTCTAAAAGGAAATCCTCCACCAAGTTAGCACGATGTGGCCTGCAGTTAATGTCCATTAAAATGAAGTCATCTCCGATTGCTGCAGCGTAAGGACTACAATAGGTCTGAGGATCTCATCCCTATATCGGCGACCAGTGAGAGGTCCATCTCGAATGATGTAGAGGTCTGTGCGCCCGTCAATGGAGACGCCACCATACACCAACACTCCCCCACCGCCAAAGCTGACACTTCGTGCACGAACGCAGGATTATTCCTACTGCCACGGTACCTCCAGATGAAAATACGCCTATTATCAGGATGAACTGAAAAACGGAACTCGTCAGAAAAAAGAACATTGCTCCATTCATTTCTCTTCCAGTTCACATGCTCTGTTGCCCACCCTCTGCGGTCGCGACGATGCCTTGATGTTAGTCTAACACATACCATCGGTCGGCGAGCATACAGACCTACATCATGGAGCCGGTTTCGGACAGTCTGAGTTGAAACCGTGGTGCCAGTAGCCGAGCGAAGGTGTCGTTGGAGAAGAGTGGCTATCATTTTCCGGTGTCTCCGAGCCGTTATCACTAAATAACGATCTTCATTGGGCGTTGTTGCCCGTCCTCGACCTTGGCCTGGTCTTCGGCCTGCACTTTCAGTTGCCAAAAACCTTTTCCAGATCCTGCAAATCACACTTTGTGACACTCCAATGGCTTGCGCTACTTAGGCTTGAGTTTGGCCCTCTTCTAACCTACCGACAACTCTCCAAGCTTCTGAATCGGTTTAATGACTTCGCTGAGACATCGTACTCATCGAAACAAAGCAGTCACTGAATGCCGAACATCCTTGTCTTCATTGTCTTTTATTTAGTTGAAAGTCCAATTTCATTCGCTGCCGCTGAAGCGGCGTATTTGACGTCGAACTCAAAATTAGCATACTCCACAGTTTGATGTCATTAATGATAGGCGATAATGATTTTGTCATTAATAATAGGGGATAAATTTACCTTCTGGCAAAGTACTTGAGCGTTTCATTTGAATTGCGCATTTGCTGTCGCTGCCAAAGTGATCGAACCGTGGGAGAATAAAAGTACGTTTCGGAGAGGATTGTTCGTGTTTCGTTTGAATCGGGCCCTAAATTTGATATTTTCCCACTATAAACGACGACTAGCTGGCATTTTTTAGACTAAAAAAATTAAACAAGACCAGATGCCATGTATCTCTCAAACAAAATTGGTGAGAACTCTATTTAAATGTAGGATGCCGTTTTCAGGGGAATTTTAGTCATGACCACACTGTCAAATATATATATGTATGTATGTATGTATGTATGTATGTATATATATGGTGCGCACAATTGCAGTAGAGGTGTATAGAGCGCAATTCTGAGAAAACTGACTGACCGAACTAAACCAAAACTTGCACTAAGTACTAATTAAACATGAGGTTTTGATTTTTAAAAAATGTTCGGCTACCAGGGGCCAAAATGGAACAGTAATGTCTACTTTTGAAGTAAAATAGGCATATAAAATACAGAAAGATAACATTTACCTCTATATTGGCATCATTGACATGTGGGATTCAATGTTTTCCTAGCACATTTTCCAGAAAGTGCATCCTCTGAACAGCATTCCTTTCTGCAGAATGGGCAAAATCTCCGCTAATTTACTTGCTTGCAGTGCTATCCGGTTTTTCAAAGAGGTTCAATTATCCATATTCCCTTTGTATACCAAGCTCATCACATAACTCCGCAACTAAAATTCAGAAGGGGATAAACCAAGTGAACAATCTGTCCATTTCAAAAGAAACTCTCGACTAATTTTTCGGAACTGAGCAGAATGATGTTGTAGGATTTTGAGTGCGCGCAATTCAGTATGAGGGCGGTCATCCTGCATGAATATCGTAGACTCAATACATCCAAACTGACGAAGTTGGGAAATAACAAAATTAAGCAGAATTGGTTGATACATCTCAGGAATGGCGGAACGCGTGATTTCACCTATTGATGTATTTTACTAGAAAAAAAAATGTACCTATGATGGACAAAGCAGCAAAACCAAACCCAACTATTACTTTCGGAGCGTGCAAAGGTATCTGTACCGAAGGATAATATTTTTGTGAAAAGAATTTTATATATTATTGGTGATAGCCATGCGAAAGCATGTAAATCCAGAACAAGAAAACCGTAGAGAATTAAAAAAAAATGCAGGCGCATGTGATCGATGATAGTGGTTAGTATTTGATGAATTAGTTGAACACAGGGTTTTTCCCCGATTTACGTATTTTCCTTCTATTTTCCTTACAAACACACACACGTCTAGAATACTTGAGCATGCAGCAAACAACTTTATCGAAGGAAAATAAAACCATCATCAACATGCCAGATATGAATAATTCCTTGCATTAAATAAAACATCACTTCCGAACTCAATAGATGAAGACGAATGAAAATGCACTATTTCTTAAATCACCGTAATTGAAGAAAACAGATTATTGACGATAATGACAATTTTTTATTTTTAGGATCACAATATCACAATATAGGCTTCTAGGTTAAATTGCACACGATAAATATTGAATATAGAAACAATTACATATTTTCACATAAAATTAGAATATATTACGGACACGGACAGAGGCACAAGCCCCGAAGGGCAAGTGCTTGCCCGAACCTCCAACGCAGCTCAGCTCTGGTCGCTGACTTACAACTGAATGCTCATATTCAAAGATGCACAAGGGGGTATGTCACGAGGTCAACTTTTGCCGTTAAGCTATTACATATGTACGAGAAAAAAAGGAACACGAAAGACTTTTCTAGAACATTCGATGCATGCAGCTGCACACAGAAAAGCAAAAAGAAAAACAAAACACTGCGGTCTGGGAGCAGTGCAATACTGCAAGTTAGGCTTTCATATGAATAAGTGCGAAAAGAGGATGGAAAGAAAAATATATAAATAAAACAGATTGTAGCTGTAAATTTGATTAGCATAGCAGTAGGCAGGAGATCGAAATGATTAAAAGTAAGTTATTGCCTTACAAATAAAATGGCTGAAAGGAAATCTGAAAGCTTTAAAAAGAGTTATTGTTAAAACTTATAAATTAAATTTAAAATAGATTATTAGTTTAAATTTAGACAATATTAAGATTTGTATTAATATTTTTTTATAAAAAATATGCAAGTTGTGTCAACGTGACAGTATCTACTGAAACCAATGAGGGTTTTCAGAAGACTAGATGCGGCAATTTTGCACGTTTGCTGTTATACTCAGATGAAAATGCGCCTCCTCACTCCACAAGATGATCCAAGTCCATGATTCGTTGACTTGCATGAGAGCTAGGAACATTAGAGAAAAATCCAAGCGAGCTTTGTGCAGTGTTGAGTGTGACCGAATTTGTATGAGTAACATTTTAACAATTTGCGCATGACTCTCGCTGTCGTAGAATATGATATATCCAGATGGACATCGCACGAGCACTGCTAGATCATGCTGCTGAATCCTCTGTGGCAGTTGTAATGGCATGAAGTCCTTCATTCCTTACAGGCTGAAGCCCAAGTCCTGGTAACAGTTGTAAAATACCAGAATTTTCATAGCGCATATTCATTTTATGCAAATCCGTTAGCCATAGTTTGGACCTTTCTGTAGGCCATTCAACCTCCGATATTCTCAAAGAGAAGAATAATTCATTTCATTTATTTAGTAACAAAGCAGTACAGTATATGATAGTTATTCCTAAAGTGTTTGATAAAGTGTAAAATGAAACGGTGAATGTAAAATGTGATGTTAGTATCAAAATGCTTGAGAAATCGTAACATTCTGTACTTTCTATCCCTAGTTTATATTGAAAATGGACTTTACAGCGCGACTTTAGCTTCCTGTGGTAAAAATCTGAACTATATTTTTTTTCATCAAAACCCCTTCGTTTAATTAGTATTTACTGCAAACTTGCTTCAGTTTGGATCAACAGTTTTCTCACAATCAAGCTCTAAACACCTTTACTTTAATCATCTCCATCCTGTACATGTACATATATAAATCTCACTTGAATATATATATATATACTAGCTGAAGTACCCGTTCTTCGCACGGGAATGAATGGACTTTTTGATATTAATATTTGTTGTGATTACTATTTATTGTAATAAAGAGATATAGCAAAATGGATATCGCGTTATATTGTGTTCAATAATCATGCATACTGAATTTCAAGGCAATCGTTTTTACGGTGCAGAAGGCGATGCGGCGTAGCACAATCTAGTGGCGAGTTTTAGCAAAACGGATATTCTTCGCATTCAGATATCGATGTATACGAATTTTCATGACGATCGGCTGAATAGTCTTGAAGTTCATGTGTTGACGCGACATCTAGTGTCAAGTTATAGGAAAATGGATCGTGCCAAACTCTTCCCCGTGTTCAAATATCTATGTATACCTATTTTCATAGCGATCATTCGCATAGTCAAGAAGTGATACACTGCAGGGCCATCTAGTGGTTAATTAAAGTAATGATTTGCTACAGCGCCGTCATGTGGCGAGTTATAGCAAAATGGATAACGCCAAAATATTCTCATTGTTCAAATAGCTATGTATACTGATTTTCATAGCCACCGTTTGAATGGTCAAAAATTTGGCCTGCTGCAGCGTCATCTAGTGGCGAGTTAAAATAATAATGCATTGCAGTGCCATCTAGTGGTGAGTAACATCAAAAGTAACGCAGTTAGAATATATTCTTCGTTCTCAAATGTGTAAGTATAAAAAATTTTATGCCGATCGGTCGAACGGTATAGAAGTTGATGCGTTGCAGTGCTATTTAGCGGTAAGTTACAGCAAATGGATAGTGAAAAATATTCTCCGTGTTCTAATATTCGCGTGTACCAAATTTCATCGAAATTGGTTGGACGATATTCGCATAGCAAACGGCTAAACGGAATAGAATTCGACGTTCTGCTGCGCCACCTAGTGAAAAGTTAGAGGAAAACGGATAGCATAAAAACCTTCTCCATGATAAAAGACTTAGGTGAACCAAATTTCATGGTGATGGGTGAAACGGTGCTGGAGTTTTTCAACCTCCTACACACATACCAACATTCATTTTTATCTATAACCAGTCTTATTATACGTATATACCAGTCTCAAGTAAAATCCAGTTTCAAATCTAAGACTCGCCAAAGTGCCAGCATACGCCATTTTGCAAGAGTTTTTTCAGGGAATCATTCGAAGCATTGACTTAGCAGCAATCAAAATGGGAAATGGTTCGACCGCCAGGCATTTATTTGAAAAGTGGAATCCCTTAATACAGCCGCATTTTTTAAATTATCAACTATAACATGTTTTATTCATCGTTACCTCGATGTACTAAATGCGAAGATTTCAATTTTCTGAAATTTGGCGGATTTCCCCCAAGTTAAATCAATGTACTCAATTGGCGAGAATTCTGAAGCTACATCGCTTGAAATGCCCTAATAACTGCATTATTTCTGCACGGATAGTTAAAATTTAATGCTGTATTCTAAGAAAACCTATACACTTGTTTTCAAAAATGCTATTCCCTTAAGCTCTCAGTAAATTGCGCCAAAAAGCCTAAAACTGTGCAAACCGCTAGAACTCACTCTCTAAAAATCGGCCTATCAGCCATTTTTTTTTTCGCCAAACTAAAAAAAATTACATATTAGTCTCGAATATCTTCGATCCTCATTGTTTTGCGTATAAAACATTTCATTCCTGCTCTCATTTCTTATGCGCACACGATATTATAATTAAACAAATAACCTAAAAAAATAAACTAAAAAAATCATTATTATTCTTTTATTTTTACTTTAAGAATTTAAAACATTTTATTCGGCAAAATCGCCACACATGGCAACCAAGATGCTTATTTCACACACTTTTTTCACTACAGGGGTTAATATTACGTAAAGCTTTCTGCGTGGAGAACATAAAAAATTTCTTAAATTCCGGGAACGGAAATTAAGAGAACCATTCAGGAGGAAAACGTTTTTAAGTGGAATTTCAAAGTTTTAAAGTGGACTATCATTTATTCTATATTATTTTACATATCTGTGTAAAATTTCAGGCTGACAGGTCCATTTTTGTGGAATTGTATACTACCCAAATCAACAAATTGACAAACAGAATTTCATTTTTATTTATAAGATAACCTACGCTTGTTTTTAAAAATACCCTCTCATTAAATTGCGCCAAGCTCTAGAATCATAGAAAATCTGACACACTTTCAGATTTTTAAATACGCACTAAAGTGCTATATATAAAAAGAGTTATAATCCATGGGTCTTCCCTATTTTCGTTCCTTCTTTCATTAAGTTGGAAAGTGTATCATTATTCATGAGTGTGATTAAACAAAATTAAAATTGATATTTCTAACATCCTTTTTTCTGGATGTAATACATTAGATGCAGAAAAGCTGCTCAGAAAAATGCACAATTCCAACTGAATGAAAATTTCAAAAACTTATACGCAGGTGTATTCATAACCCAAATAGCAGACGATTAAATTACGATAAATAGCGCCAAGCGTTAGAATCCTCCTCAAAATCGCGAGAATGCTGAAGATAGATGGCTTGAAATCCCTTAATAACTGCATTATTTTCGCACGGATCATTAAAATTTAACGCTGTATTCTAATAAAACCTTTGCACTTGTTTTCAAAAATCCGTTTCCTTAAGCTCTCAGTAAATTGCGCCAAGCTGGAAACTGTGCAAACCGCTAGAACTCACTTTCTCGGCATTTGAGCCATTTTATTTTTTCGCCAAACTAAAAAATTTTAACATATTAGTCTCGGAAATCTTCAATTCTTATTGTTTTGCGTATAAAACATTTCATTCCTGCTCCGATTTCCCATGCACACGATATTATAATTAAAAAAAATATAACCTTACGAATATAAACTAACAAAAAAATCATTATTATTCTTTTATTTTTACTTTGAGAATTTAAAACATCTTATTCGGCAAAATCGCCACACATGGCAACCACGATCCTTATTTCACACTTTTTTCACTACAGGGGTTACAATTACGGAAAGCTTTTTGCGTGGAGAACATAAAAAATCTCTTAAATTCCGGGAACGGGTGGACTTTCAAAGTTTTAAAGTGGACTATGATTTATTCTATATTATTTTACATATCTGTGCAAAATTTCAGGCTGATAGGTCCATTTTTGTGGATTTGTATACAACTCAAATCCACAAACATACAAACAAACAAACAAACAAACTAACAAACAGAATTTCATTTTTATTTATAAGATATATATATTTATATATATAAACGATTCACTTTTGTAAACAGTAATTGCATCATTCTCGCATTCTGTAACCTTTCTGCCGCAATCTGTGGTACAGAAATAATTGATTTTCATACTTTTATTTAATAGTTAAAAATAACATATTTACCATAGCACCGTAAACAGTAACTTCATTCTCGGTATTGGGTAAATATGCGTGTTGGTTAGGAGACTTATTTTAATACATTGGGCACAAAAACTAATCAATTCTTTTCAGGACGCAGAGCTTTATTTATTTCATACTTTAGTGTGTAAATTTATAGACACGGTCAATGTCTTCCGCTCGTAACAATCTGTATCATACCACTGAATAATCGATACGAGTCAGATTCTTGCATTATATATCACTTCGAAGCCATGGCAATTGTCAGGGCAATATACTGTGACTACGAATCTATATAATGAACTGTGTTAATTAATCTCGATTCACAGAAGCCTCAGCAGGAGTGGTTCGCCATGAAATTTAAAGCATCCACTCGCACTCTTGATTTTCGATTTTCTACTTTCATAATTATGGAAGATGATTATTTTTTTTTCAGAATATAACAAAGGTCAACGAGACTAGATTGGTGCCTATTTTAAATCGTAAATTGTGTCATTTTGAGTTTTATATCTGTTAAATTAGGATTTGATCATCAAGTTCAAATTTTTAGATTGAAATTTTCCTTTCGAAAATGGGTTTATTAATAGTACTGTTGTGAAAAACTAAGGTTACAATCACAAAATCTGTGATAACTGAAGAAATATTCGTTTATTGTAACAAAATTTGGCTCAGGACACATTATCATAGGAGAAAGCACAGGGCAATATAACAGTGTCTAAAAGAGATGAGCTGTTAGTTATACAGGTTGTATCAAAAACAGTCAAATAGCGATCCACCATATATCGGAAAATATCTATCTTAGATAGAGCGTGTCCACTGTGCACTGCTAAACAAACCACACAAGGAGCAGTCATACTATTAATAATGACGACGAGAAAAACTTGCAGCAATAAATCTCGTTTTTCCAAAAGCAAAGCTTTTAACATTTATAGACTCCTTGAAATAGCGTGAATGGCGAGCATTGACTTTCCTAGACCATCCCAAACATGTTCTACAGGAATGATATTCGTTATATAATAGAAATGTTGTTATTGTTGATATGCGAATTATTCCAGTTTACACACAATATCTGTAAGTAGTGGGGAAATATTTTTCTACACAGCCGTAAGTTATTTTAGGAGAACGCATCTAGCAACATAACAATGAGAACAAGGTGAATTATTAGTTAATATACAAAAAAAATGTATAAAAAATTGTCAAATCATGACGCTTTATATCTCGTGAATGGTCCACCTAATATAGTGTGTGGCTACCGTGCACTGCTATGCAAGCGTTACAGCAATCTGTCACAGTGTTTAAACAGAGTATAAACATTATTAAGGGGGTATCATCTTGATTACACCGTTTTTGATATAGTAACCAGTATATTAGCTAAAAATAAAAAAAAATAAAGTTTTGTTATGTTGTATATGCTTTTTCCTATACTAAAATATAAATTTCTATGTTAAATTTGCTACAAAAAATTGAGTTCAATTTTTACAAATTTGATGCTTTAGGCTTAATTTTGGACACCAATGTACACTCATGTCCATAAATTAAGGATAATGAAGTTCAGGCAAAGAAAGAGAAAGAAGCAAAACAAATTTGACTTATTTGTAAAGTCTATTTATTAAACAAAAAGTAAAGAGCAAAAAACATGCTATATGTTTGACATAATTAATAAAAATTGCAAGTTTTACTCCCTTGACCAAATTTCAAAAAAGAACCTATTTACAAAAAACAGTATAACATGGTTAGTAGGATGGTTAATACGGAGTATGTCTCCCGGACGATGCAATACAGGCCTGACAACGCCTAGGCATGCTGAGTATCAAATGATCAATCTGATCTTGGGGTATATTCACCACTCATCAAGCAATGCACTCCGAAGTTCCGGTAGACAGGTGGGAGGGGGTTGACGGGCTGCAATTCGTCGGCCAAGCATATCCCACACATGCTCTATTGGATTTAAGTCCGGTGTGTATGCTGGCCAATGCATACGAGTGATATCCTCCGATTGAAGGCATTCGTCTACAATGTTTACACGGTGAGGACGGGCGTTGTCATCCATAAACACAAATTCAGCACCCATGGCGCCCCGAAACAAACGTACATGTTGTTCCAGAATGACATCCCGATAGATGTGGCCTGTCATCGTTACACTCTGAACATGCAGGTCAGTTCTGGAACCAAGAATAATTCCTCCCCAAACGAGCCATCCTGCACCACCGTAACGGTGTCTTTCAATGGTGTTCTCCTGGTGGTAACGGGTACCTGGCGCTCTCCAGATGAATGTCCGGCGAGAATCAGACTCCAAACTAAACCTGGACTCGTCGGTAAACATCACACAAGACCAGTGTTGCGGTGTCCACAATGCATGCTCTCTACTCCAGGTTAATCGCAGGCGACAGTGAGTTGCGGTAAGTGGAACACATCTGACAGGCCTACGAGCATATAGACCAATGTGCCCTAAGTGTCTGTACACGGTTTGCCTTGAAACTGTCGTACCGGTAGCTGAAGAAAGCTGACGAGACAGGTCTGATGCTGTACTCCGTCTGTTTCTTTTGGCAGTAACTGCCAAATAGCGGTCCTCATTCGGCGTTGTAACTCGGGGGCGACCTGTGCTGTAACGTCTACTCACATTACCATCATCTTGGAATCGTTGCCAAAGCCTGGAGATGACACTCTGGGCGATTCCAAGTTCCTCGGATACTTCCAGCTGGGTACGTCCACATTCCAGTCGTCCGATAATTCTGCCACGTAAAACATCATCCAAATGCCTCCTTTGTGCCATAACTATGCGGTTTTTGCACTGAAAGGCTTTCACAGCGCTTGTGAACAATTTTACTTCTTTGCCACCATTCCTTATATACCCCTCTCTTACACTCTCGTCATTGTGACGTACCATCCACGCCATCTGGTGGTTTCCTGTAATTTGCATATTCTTCTTCAAGATGTGTGTGATCATTCCACAGGTGAAATTTTTATTTTAGAGATCAATTTCTGTGTGATTCTGAATTATCCTTAATTTATGGACATGAGTGTATATATGCAGAGTGATCAGAAAATGAGTATACAGTTGAAAAATTAATAATTTACGGAGTAATATAGGAAGAAATTGACACATGTGCTTAAAATGGCATTGGGTTTTATTGCAACCACAAAAAATTTCAAAAAATTACCGACAGGCGCATTCATGTGATAAGAAAAGTAATAATTAGAATAACAAATTATGACGAAGCAAAAACGATGTTCTTCAGAACAAACGAATAATTCCTCAACAATAGCTTCACGCATAGCGAGTCAAATAGCACTGACATTCCCATGCGTAGACGACCCCGCAAGAGTCACCATTTCTTCCTGAACCGTCTGAGCAGCATTAGCACTTGTGCTCGGTCGGCTGAACGACCCGTGGCTTCGAACATTAAAATCATTCTCTTTACGGCTAAACCTGCCATAGTACCTCAGTCGTTCGAATAACCTTCCTATGGCGATAGGATCGTAAAGCTACAATAGCAGATTCTCCATTGCGATAGTACAGCTTCACTATCAGTGTTTTTCTGGTAACGTGAAGATGCAGCGATTGCTATTGCTGGTGAATCTCCCTATCTCATTACAGATCCTTTTACACACAATTCTCATGCCGTCTAGCGCCATCTGTTGGCAATTTTTGAACTTTTTCTTTTTTGAGTTCGTAATAAAACCCCATGCCATTCCAATCATGTGCGTCAATTTTTACCTCTCTGCCTACATTATTCCGTGAATTATTCATTTTTCAAATGTATATTCATTTTCTGATCACCTTGTATACATAATGATTCTCAGATTGGAGTCGTGTCGAGTAAGTCTTACACAATCAACAATTCTTTATTATCCTATGTACAGCCGCAGTTGGCGAAGTTATAGAGGACTTGAGACAATAGGACGTGCTGCTTAAAGTTTGGAAGAAGGTTCCTCACGTTCTACACGGCATCGTTGTTCTAGAAAAAACGCCTTTTCCCGCGAGTTCTCAGTTCAACAACCCTGTGTTTGCAGTTCACCACTAGAGGGCCAAGGGCCGTGCATTAATTTTAATTGGCTTAGGTTTTGATTGCCAGCTTCTCCTCTGTTGACTAAACAGAATCCATATGACATCTAAAAAGGATTCTGGCTGGAAGTTGTTACCCGGTAACTGGAAACACCGGATTCTAAGAAGACATTCTTTTCAAAACAGAATGTATTTTAATTAAGGTAAATGGAAATATTTACTAAAAACTAATGGAATTACAATTGTTATTTTTATTTTTTAATGAGTATTATGAAAGGATTCAATATCTTTCACACACAGGTATATATAAATATATATTTATAATATTTTATTTTTATTTATTTATTATTATTATTTTTTGCTTTTCGATATTGATCTTTAAGTCACTTTAAAACTATTACTTTTTTTTGCCAAATTCATTTGATTGTTCAAGATGAGTAATGCATTCGATATAGGTGAATACAACCTGCTCTTATACTAAAGTTATTGCCTAAGTTGAAAACATCGATTTTCGATATAATGATGGAAATATCTTTTGCATGCAATATTTGTAGCTAATTTCGGTTGTGTTGTAGCAGGGGAGGAATGACTTATTTGAATAGCTCTTTGCCTTTATAGGAAATATATAGGTACAAAAAATTTTTTTTTCGTTTTTATCCGCTTGAGACATAATCTATACTAAGTGCATAGTTAAAAACATGTTATGGTGTTGTATATGCATTAAAAGCATATTTAATTACATATATTTTGCTCTTTTTATTGCTCTTTTATTTGCTCTCTTTTATCGTTGCTATTTTTTAAGCAGGTGTACTTAATTTTATGGTTTAATTTTATGTTTCGCTCACTGACGCTATAAATCACTGACGTTGCAATTTAACTTATATAATATTGTTTTCCTCTGAAAATTATTTGTAGTACAACAGAAACTATAAGATATTAATAAAGTGCATATAAAGGATATCTATTTATTATTTGAAAATTTATTATATTTGTAATTAGTTTAGTTGCAACACTCCTGGGGCAACCTTAACATCAGTAAGTTGGTTTGAGTGGACTTTTACTTGACATGGACAATTTTGTTCTTGATCATGACTCCCATAAAGTAAAGTTTTCTAAACTATATCTCTACACTGAACCTTCGAAGGCATTGTTTTAAAACTAAGGAAAATGATAGTTCAAAAAAGGCATAATACGCTGTATTTCAAACGGAATATTTCAGGATGCAATGTATTGTTAATTGGTTTTTATAGAGGCTACTTGTCCACGTAAAACTATAATCAGTTTAAATATTTTGGACCAACCTTAAATACCCAACACTCTGAAAAACGAATGGGTGGATTAGTAAGAAATCTCTAGGAATCAAAGCTTCCATTAATTTTATTATTGTTATTACTAAAGAAACTCAAGTACATCATTGAAGTGTAACTGACTATATTTGACTTTGGTAAGAATACTAAGAAAATACATAGAAGCAGTAAAGTTTTCCCACACTAATTTTCAAGTTTTATTGAAACATAATACAAACAATACAACTATCTTCAAAATGGTAACCGACAATTTAGCCATTTACAAGGCGGCTAGCATCAGTCAGGTTCTTTATATAATAATTCAAAATTCAATCTTCAGAATCCGCGCACACGTATTTTATTTTCTAGCCCGTGTTCTTTTAACAGCTCGCTCATTTATTAAAGCATCGGGTGCGTTTATAATCTTTACTGAAGCCTTGATTTCTAGAGATTTGTTAGTAATCGACAGACTTTTTGAGAGTGTAAGTCAATTTAGGTTTTAGTTCAGCTCTTCTTCCGTTAGCCTACTTATGGTACTTAAGATTTAGTTAAGAAATGGGTAATTTATCAAAGGCTTCACTTCATGTTTTACATATAACAATAAGTTTAAAATAGATTATGGTATGAAATAAGAAAAAATGTATTTAAATGCGCCTGCATAAGAAAATAAGCAATGTTTTTTTTTTTTTTTTTTCTCTCTCATATTTGGCCGGTAAAGGAAAAAGTGTTCCTACTAGTAAATCACTTCATATAGAAAATCCACTTCTCCGTAGTATTTAAAAAGCATATAAATTTGCTTACTTTACCATCCTAAATTACGCTATTAGCTTATTGAAAAATATTGACTGGTGATTCAGTTATCCCTCCAAAAAGCTCAAGAGGGTCACCTAGACTTAATTCCTATATTTTTTATTTAGTATTATTTTTTTCCAAATTGTAAAATTGTCGGCAGTTTTACTTATGCTGAGACTGGCAACTGCTGTAAGTTTGAAAAATAAAATTTTGTCCTTTTGACGAAATTATGTATTTTCCGATAGCTAAAAGTCAAATTACGCTAAAAACATTGTGATGGAGATCACATATCTAATTTAATAATCATTTACTTTGGCTTTCTTTAATGTAATCCATCCAAAATCAAGAATTCTAAATCACTTCTGTTTTTCATTTTTCTGCCATTTCGGTTTTTAAATCTGTATATTTGCTTTTCCCCGTATGCACTATTCTATTTGTTTATTTGTCTCTTCATTCTACCGCCGTTGTGCTAAAAATAGATTTCATTGCGTCCGTTTGCAAAATAAACGGTCTTTTTGATTTCCCTCTTGGCATCCTGCTGACGTAAGTTATTTATTTTTTGCCCTTCCACATCTTCAAAATTATTTGCTCGCGATTACGTCATTTTAATTTTATTGGATTAACTTGTAGGGTTGCTCTGTAATAGGCGTTATTGATTTCAGCCATGTTATTGTTCTCGCCAATGTGTAATTCTCTGCTGGCGTAATTTTTAATTCATTCCACCTTAATTTCACTGTCTGTATAATCACTGTACGTAATTCACTGTACGTATTTTTTATTTCGCTATGCCACCACCATCCGTTGTAATAAGTTTATGTCCGAATATTATCTTTTTAATAAAACAGTTTTACGTATTTAACGTCTTTTTATTATATAGCAACTAGGTGTATCGAACCTGGATTTTCATGTATCACAACGCAAGTCTTAATAATTTAAAACAGCCCTACTAATTAACTTCTTTACAAACCTGTCCCACATATCCCAACTTATCCAACTCGAATTTATTTTGCGTTGTTTAAAACTTAGAAATCTAGATTCCACACTTATTTTTTTTTTTTTCTGAGAAGATAATTTACATAGAAAATATAACATGCTTACTGAGAATACCGCTTCATTGTACAATTATTTGTACTGATTACGTAGCAAACCATTTGTAATGGTAAATTAAATAATGTGCTATTCAATTTTTTCTTCGGATAAACGACAGTAATCACGTAAGCTCTCACAAATTAAGGAAACATATAAACAGTTCATATTTCTATCCATGTGTATTCAAACTAGTTTTTTTTTTCAGTTTTTCTGAAAATCTACTTTCAAATTGTTTTTAATAATGTTTGTTTTAGGCGATACGTAGTAATGCACTTTAATTCTATACTGAGGTTTTGATATTTCTCATTTCTAAAACAAAAAAATTATCTTGAATATAAAATATGCTTGCAGGTAAAAGGTGGTATGCTTACACGTGTTTAACTGAAACTTAGAAATTAAAATTGGGTAATTTACTTTCAAAACTGGAACATATTAACATTTCAGAAAGCATACACGCCTGATACGAGACAATTATCGAAGAAATATATGTTTTGAAATTTGTCCAAGAGGGAATTTCGTTAGGCCCTCTGGGTATGTTTAAATCACGAACCGTGTTTGGAAATGTAAATTAGCCAAATATGAGGGCTTAGATTTACTTGCATGCTCAAATTTGCTTATAAGGAGAAGGAAGCTGCTGTAATAGTAACTTTTGCGTTGTTCTTCGGTGATCAATAACAATATTTAACACTGCATAAATAACTGATTGAACCTGCATTTCAGGACACATGCAAACGTGTCTAAATCAACAAATAAATCTGAAGTATTGAAATAAGCTGCAACAGTTATACTCATGCTGATTTCCATAAAATTCGAAAAGCAATGGCTAAGCATTTTTAAAGTGCAGGATATGGGATTCTGCTCAAACTGGAAACTATTTCAAGAGTTGTTGGGTAGAGTTTTCTGAAACAAAGCTAACGGAAATGCAGAACAGCGTGATCCGAAATCTTTTTAATTATAGAAATGTGCTTTTATAAAAGTTTTTATTAAAAGATACGTAGTATTGCATAAAAATTATAATTTTATTAAGACGTCAGTAATTATTTAGTACTGGAATTTTTGAAAGTTTTTTCTCATCAGCGAAAGTATTAATGTATATTTTTGCATTCAACTTTTAATAAAGGATATTTTTTCGTACTCTTATTCACTCAGCATTCTAATATCGCATCTAATTATTGATAATAAGCCTTTTATTTCACAGCACTGAACTCTCATTTCTCAGCAAATAAATGTTTACTGGTTAATGTACGGTTGGATGTTAAGTGAACAATACTAAGTAAAAACGTGTAGATTTGGTCTTCTTGATCATATTTACGTTTTTCATGTACAATTATTAGTTGTAAATTAATGACGTCAGATTAAACTTATAATTTTCGGAATTATGAAACTGTTTTAAGACTAGTACAAGATGTATCTTTCATACATTATGTATACTGTTACGTGTCCATGTTATAGAGTATCCTTCTTAAATATAAAGAAATTAAATGCTTTAATGTATTTTGAAATAGTCTTGCTACTGAAATGCGGAAAAAGTAATTACATTCTAACATTATCCAATTTTTTATTATGTCCCCATTAAAAAAAAAAGAAAACTTTACTAAAAATCAGCATTCTCCAATCTGAAGACAAAACAATGCTTCTTTATAATGTGCTTTTAGATATGAACTAATCTCTACAGGGTTAAAAAAATATTTTCGCATATATTTACAAAAACAATTAACGATGATGCAGTGTTTGGGAAACTGATCATTTTTGTTATCTTGATAAATAAATTTCGGTTACCGAATGACATACGTTATAGACGATACATTAGGTTCTAATTTTAAAGATTTGTAAGAAATATGAAAAAAAGAAAAAGAGCCAGCTAATTAGTTTTACTTTTTATGGATATTGTGTTTTATCAGTGATGAACAGGAAGCCCTCTTCAATAAAGGACATTCTTGTATTGTTTCATTTAAATAAACAAAATATTTCAAATCTAGATTATAAAATATTTCGATATATTACTTGTGGGAAATATATATACATATACCCTAAGAAAAAGCCGTTTTGGAGGTAATTACAACGCGCGTTATAAAATAAGTAAATAAGATAATATAATATTTGAGAAAAACCATACTCTCAAATACATTTTTATCCACATAGAAGAAATATTTTTTCACTTAAATGTTAATGTTATCGTTACCAAATTAAAACTGTTGCCACTTAAGGAACCCTGCAAAATAAAATCCGGATAGTTTCGAAAATAATGTTTCAAACGCATTTAAACTGGGCAAAGATGCAATAGTTTTAAACTTTTCTACTCATATACAAAATTTTCTGAGATAAAAAAAAGGCGAAAAATGTTGAAAAACAGAGAATGGGTGGATTTTTATATTGCTAATGTAGTATAGATTGTTTCGAATATTAGCGAAACTCCATTGGTATCATATAGACGTTTAAAACAGATTACTCCTGATTTGATACTTATTAGTTGTTTTCATATTTTGTACTCATCATTCATGCAATTTCTTTTACAAAGTATCGTAAAATTGCATTTATAAGAAAATATCTTTACAGCTACTGTCTTCGTGACTTTTAATTATTTGCAAGCCCTTTTTTTCAACACTTTCTAACAGAATCGAAATGTCCTCTAACTACAGTAAAGATGCATGGAATATAATGTTATATATATGAAGTAAACTATTGAAAATATTGTTTGCGTTTCTTCAACGGCAACAGAAATATCCAAACGGGAACAGGAACATCCAAAAGAACTTCCTTTATTAAAAGCCATTCCATTTAATATTTAATGTGTATTTTAGAGATATCTGTCTATTTTAAACAAAACAAAATCAATCTATGTTAATGAGGATTACAAGTGAATGCTCTCCGAGGAAAATAGTCTTTGTACAATGTGTACATCTTCAGCTCCAGAGAGCCCATATGAATTACAAAATATTATGGTCTATGAAAGTTTATATACATTTGTCCATTTCAAGCGAAACACCATTGGTATCATATAGACGTTTAAAATAGGTTGCTCCTGATTTGATACTTATTAGTTGTTTTCATTTTTTGTACTCATCATTCATGCGATTTCTTTTACAAAGTATCGTAAAATTGCATTTATAAGAAAATATCTTTTTATGGGTATGCTCAAATTCTCACAAAGTTTGGCGTTGATGGATTGCAACCACTGATCGCCCCATATCAGTATATCACCAAATTTGGGGAGATTGGACAGTTATGTTAAAAATTGTTTTATAATAGATGCGTTTGACCTTATTTATTTTTCCTTTTTAAAATATTCAAACTGATTTCGTGTCAGTGTTTTCAGAAATGACTATAAATAAAGTATTCTTATAGTTAAAAATTTATAGGATATCGCATTTTCCTATTTTAAACGGGATGTGCTTCATATTTTACATATTTGCTAAACGTTAATGTTAATTATTTAATTACGTCGGTTGTTGAAAAAGTATCTTAACAAAAACTCTCACAGTTGTATATATTACCCGAGCGAATGAAATTCCAGGTCTGAGTACAATAGATAAATACATCAGTTAAATGCCATTGGATGGAGCTGGGCTGGAGCATAGAGGAGTAATAGGTAGACAGAGCAACTGGAACCCCAAACTGAAAGTGGCATGGCAGTCACGTGACTTACGACAATAGGCTGCAAAAACTATTTTATTATTTTCTTCGTATCTCGTTTTGCTTCCAGATGGGGGCGGGGGGAATGCTTGATTTTCCGATAAAGATGGCGATAAACACTGAAACATGTTATTATCGTGTGGCGCTGTTATCTTAACTTCAACTTTAGTTGGAAAGTACAATTAGACGCTCGCTCCGCATATTCCTTCTCTATGAGCTGGATAAGTGATTGACCACAGCTCTTCGGATGGAACATTCTAATTCATCCTCCCTACTCTTCGGGTATCGCACCCATCGATTTCCGTATCTTCTGTAGTTAAAGAAGAGCCTCTCAGAACGGCATTTCCAAATCATTGACGCAGTCCAGGTCGCGTCGTCGTTAACTGAGCAAGGTCATCTCTTGTTTAATGCTGGTTTCGATTGATTGATCTATAGATATAGATTGATGATAGATTGATATATAGAGTAAATGGCTTGATGACGATCAGGACTACGTTGAAAAACATCATATCATGTACTATTTTGTGTAAGTGTATCTCTTGGATTTCATGAATGAACTTTTCAGTTAAAGGACTTGTTACCTTACTTTTTGACCGCCGTCATTGAATTAATATAAAAATGCATTTTTTTATTAAATAACCATCTACCTAGAACTATTTGAAATAGTTGGCGTATTTCTGTTTACTTTATTATATACTAGGCTGAACCCTTATCGAATAAACAGAATCGCAGATCACGTAGCTGAGCAGTCTCACGCATTCCGACTGCATAACTGTCACGAAGATATTTCATATCGTCCTCGTCTATCTGTTGCTGAAGCGTGCTATTTGTATATTGCATGCGTAATGTTCCTAAAATACACATTATGGGTTTGCTATAACGACACGCCGAGATAATTGGAATCAAGTAGTGCGTCATTATAGAATACTGCGTCGTCTGTAATTTAGTTGAGTGGTAGTATATACCGCCGAAAATATCAATTAAGAGATATTTTAGCGAATATAAATGGTTCACTATTTTCTTTCTGTTGATTTAACGCGAGAGAAAATTGATCTCGCGTTTCACTGTGACGCATTCCGTACTATCCTCAAATGCGATTATTGAGATAGAAATGTATTCAGCAGTCAAGAATGACATCAGAAATATTCATAATGTTTAGTTTCAAGGTACGTTTATGAATGCTTCAACAGTGCTTTTTTTATATACGGTCCTACATAGCAAACTTACTTAAGGGGGGGGGGGATCTACGTCATCGCAAGACTCTAGAAAACTAACTGTGCTATCTAAAGTTAACTGAGTGAAATTTCATTTTAAGATAGTCAAAAATGTGACATCATAAATTGAAAGTTGCTTGAGAATGGTAAGATGTAACGAGAAATTTACGCTATAAGAAAAAAAATCCTAATTTGTGCAATTCTAAGTAGCTTCTCGAATTTATGCAGTTTGATATTTTCGAAGTTAAGAATATATTTTCTTCTGCTGGACGACTGAGGATTTAAATATATAATTTGATCATTCCGCATGAATTGATTTTATTTTAGACGTGATCTTTTTATTGTATTAGTTAGATAACAGTTCAAACATTGGACTGCAAATGAAATTTGGCGATCTGATGAAGGTAAATAAAATGTGGTATTTTTATTATAATTGTAACTGCAACAATAAAACTTGAAAATTCAGGAACATTTTTTTAAATATTTTGCTAAAATGCTGTAAACTTTGATAGCATCAAATAATTTACAAGCCTTGCAATTAGATTATGATTTTAAAAAATTAGGAAACCTGTTAGGGTAATCTAATCTATAGCATAATATACCATGTAAATAAACATTGTGCTTATTAAATTACTTTTATTAAAACAAAAATTTATTATTTTGAGAAATCGAGAAGTTCTAAAAATTTTCAATTGAAAATCAAGTAATTTCTTAAAACTCATAAAATTGATTAATTTTCGGAAATCGGTTCTTAAATTACCAGCCGAAATAAGACCAAAGATTTTTTGCAAAGGCAGGTTAAACACATGAGCTAAGCAAAGCGAGATTTACCGAATCGGTAAGTGATAAATGACTATTATCTCCATGCCAGCTCGTCACATGCAAAGGGGACATTCTTGAGTCACCCACTGGACAATGGAAAATCACGTAACCTGTGTACTGACTTACCATACCTATATCCGTTATAAGTCCTTATAAGTTAGTTCTATGTGGTTGTTCATCTTTGGGTGAAGGTTACATTTCAAAAGGACTTGTGTGAATTGGTTCAGGATTTGTAGCGAACATACAGACGTACCACGTTAACATTTCATCAGTAAGTGTCCTGGGACACTTACACAGAAATCCTTGTTTTTGTCTAGAATAAAGGAATTTTGTGTTTACTTGAATTTTTTCTCATTAAGTTTTCTACTGGCTTTTTCATACTGGTCATCATTAACGCTGTTTTTAATAAGTGACATCACTCGTTGTTCTGTGCGTATTAAGTATGTCTGTGTCTGAGAAGTTTACCTTACTCGAACACCACAGAAAAAATGTGGGAGCTCATAAGCTATTTTTTTCTCTTTTTAACGGAGGCATCTGCATTTATATCACTGATCTTATTCCTCAATTCAAACTCTACACCTTCTTTAACAGGCTTAGGTTAAGTATAATTTGGTTGAAAAGTAAATTCTTTGTCATATAAGATTTTATTTGCATTTCTATAAAAAGAAATCTCATTATCCTACGACCCTTCTTTATATGCAACCTTTATACCTTTCATTACTGCATCAGCCAGCTTCCCTCAATTTCGAGACAGCACAAGAATGCATGTAATTATACTGAAAACTTGTAAATATGACAGTGACAGTTTCTTAATGTGTCATATTTCATACAGTGTTGAGTCAAGCGCTACATTTGACAGGTGTTTAAAAAGGTGATTTGCTGTGAGAATACCTAAAACCCGTTATTTAAATGGAAGATCTATTTCCTTTAGAGTAAATCCCATTTTATCAACTGTACATAGTCTTTACGCCTGTGCATGTGCAATGCCATTTTGTTGTGGAGAATATGATGTAGCCTTTTCACTAATCACACCAATATGTTTGAGTAACGTCTAGAAAACTTTGTCTGTATTTTATTCTTCTGCATGTTATCTTAAATTTTTGGGCAATACAAGAAACTGAGAACTTTTTTTTTAGGATGGAAGGAGTATTTGAATATATTCTTGTAGTTCTTCGCGCTTTACGAGATAAATTGTGCTAGATCAGCTGTAATGATTAATCTCTGTTAAAAAAGTACTTATGTCAGCAGTATTTAACTGTTTGCATACAGATGCATAGGCCACTGTAAATAACAAAGAAGAATTCTAGATGTTTTAGCAAGGGTTTTTTGCCGAAAGGTGTCTAAATATAACGTAGTTCTAAAAGTGTCGTCAGAAATTGTCTTTTAAGAACAAGGCCCATTTTTAATCCCTTCGCAGTTTCTTCTTTTTTCTTTTGAAATCGCATCGAATTTGGTCTATTCTTATCCTAGTGAACCCCTATACTATTTTTGTCAGGTCTCCAAGCATGCCCGAAGTCTCTGACCCCATTTAAATAAACGGTAAAATACCGTCATTTTGCCCTGTCCTTTTGACGAACTTTCGTCAAATTACCGTTTCTCCGGAGCGCATTATAAACGTTAAATTGTCCACCAATTTCCATGCAAAATATATGTTTTAATTATTGCCCTTAATATTATCTTTCCTTAACGTGATCTTCACGTTTTTTCTACTGTACCTTTTAACGTAAATTTCACGTTTTTTTTTCTTTTCTAAGAATCAAAATTTTAAATTAAGGCTGTAATTAAACTGTATGTTATATTTTTTAGCTTGCTAGTAAACAAAATATTAATATGAAGTAACTATTTTTCTCGATTAAGGAGGGAATATTGATCGATCCATTAAGGAACATAATAACACTAAGCATATATAAATATCTATTTACAATAATAATTTATTTACTAAGCTAAAAAAAATAGCGATTAACCGGTGCTTTTATTTACTGATTATGAGTTTAATTTTCTTTTCATTCATCGAGAACGGAAACAATTTTTATTACCGCAACTTTTACTTACTCGCACTCTCTGGGACAGAACCCAAAACCTTCAGATTGACAGTGTGCTGCCCCTAACCACTGGAGAGTATAGTACCTGTTTGTGAGTTGCAAATGATTGAAGTCAAGGTGAAGTATCTTTGGAATGGGACAAATCTTTAAAATTTCTAATATTAAGCGTTTCATGACATACTTTTTTAAATCTATGAAAGTAAAACTTTAAATATTGCATCGTTACGAATGTAAGTCATTCATTGCAAGATTATAAGCTATATTGATTAGAATTATTTAATTAATTAGACATTTTATGATGCAGCAAAAAAAAAAAAAATCTAATGTTTCTTTCGAGGTGCTGAGAGTAAAAATTTACTCAGTGGAGAAAAGAATTTAAAAGAATCAAGTAATAGTTCTTTTTTTGCGGTTTTAGATTTCAGGGGCTAATGCGGACAGAGCAGATTATCGACTTTCTCCGAAGTATGAATAGAAGGTTTTTCGTGAAGATTGAAATACCTGAGACACCTGTTTCAAAAGTAATGCAATAAGAGTTGTAGTGCTTATGCTCTTATTGCATCTGATTGACTGCACTAAGGGTCCTAGGCCTATGCGGTGAATGAAGGCTTCTGCTGTGAAACATGCGTAAGATGTCTCTTAATAATTTTTACTTTTTAAAAATTTGTTCCGCGAAATTGTGTTTTGCTGGAATAGTTTTTCTCTACGTTAATTTATACTTAAAAAATAGTAATGCAATGTTTACTTTAGCATAATAATGAAAACTTAAGAAATAAAACTTGCCTTATTAATTGCAAAATTGACATATTTCATTGTAAGATATAAGAATTATGAAATGGATAGATTTTAATGTTTTTAATTCTACATTCATTTGTCAAAATTCCAAACTTCACGAATTTTAAGTTTAAAAATTGTATTACATCTTTACTTATGAATACTTTGAAGCTTATATATCATTAATTAAGAAATAATATAATAAATTAAAAAAATAGACATTTTATATCGCTATGTAATTTTTACGTATTAAATCATTTTTATAAATTTTATTTTTTCAAAATTTCGAGTATTTGAAGAGCGTTATACTCGGACAATATTTTTATAAATAGTTTAGTGTTAAATAGAAAAATAAAATCGTTAATTAACTGTTACGATTATAAAAAAACCACAGTATATCGTTTCACCGCAGAGCATTTTAAACGTTAAAATATATCGTTAAATAACGTTTTCCGAAGCACATTAATCTTAAAACTTGCTACGTCAAATTCGCCTAAGCAATAATTTGATCAAATTCGCATTTTAAACGTTTATTTTTCGTTAAATTTGCGGATGTAAAAGGCAACCAGCTTTCGATCTTAGTAGGGAAATCTAAACGTTTTTTAAACAGAAAAAATACGCTTAGAATTGACGTTTTGTCTGGGCCGCCATAAATTAACGTTATTTTAACGATGTTACATGGGTCGTTTTCTTGACAACATACAGACTCTCACACACACGTTTACACATTTTACATCTTGCTAAATTTATATAGATTTATATAAAATGGTATTTGACAACTTATTCTTTAATTACCTGAGAACTATATTTGATTTCAAACTTTATAGTGTTGATTTCGCTAGTTTTGTCCTTAATTTTCATCCTTATTTGACTAAAGATATTTCATGATAATGTAAAGCAGTGCCATTATTATTATTATTTACTTAAAACGAAAAACTATTCAAATCTAAATGTATTTTGTTAAACTTTAAATAAAACACAGTACAAATTAATTTTTAATTACAGTGTATATGAAATAGCAAAATATATTTTCACACTCTAAATTTCTGTTTGTGTGAAAATATGATAATCTGTCAACAAGTTTTGTAAGATTAAAATTTCCATACAAATATACAGAGATTAAGCTATAAATTGTTCGTTAGTTAAACGAAGTAATGTGTTGTTCTGGAACTTTTAAATTAACACCCAAAAAATAATTGATGGAAAATTCGTCTTGAATTATTAAACTGGAATATATGTTTCAAAGCATTGTTAAGAATATGCATCTGTGTTATTAATCATGATAGATTCTCTTGTAATCACAGCTATTGACTTTTCCTAATTATAGTGTTCGATACAACTGTATAGATAATCCCCAATGTTTATAAACATTGTATGGGTAAATAATGATTAGTACTGTCTCGGCGCTCATGAATTTTCATCAGCTTTAGAGATAGGTGAGTATCACTTTTGAATACTAGAAGAGATATCTGGAGATCTTGTAATTTAAATATTTATGTTATAAGGTTGGTGTGGTTCTGCGAAAATGATCCTTACTATTATGGTAGAGAGATATTTTTGAGGCAATGTTTAAATTTCCAAGTAATAAACTACTGCATTCTATTATACTTTTCAGTGAGCTATGGTAACCATTCATAAATTAAATTAATAAATTATATTGTCTAAAAGCAAATACAGAATATTTGAAAATGATAATTTCTACTTAACTTCTCCTGTTTACGATATGCCACAATAAGCAATGCCTTTCTACTCTAGTATTATTAAGGACACTACTTCACTTCGGGACACTTTAAAAAATAATACAGAATATAACTACTAAAGGTGTATTTGGTAAAAATGCAATGTGTAATTATGAAAACAGTAAAAACAAAAAAAAACATTTCTATTGCATTTATCACAATTTCCTATTGTACAGCATACCCTAGTAACACTTAACTGTGCAATGAACTGAAAGTTTTAAAATATTTAAAAAATTCTTTTATATACGTTAAATTTTATGTGAAAAACTCGGAATTTTCAACAAAAATTCTTAAAAATGTATACACATGTGCCTACAAAATGATCAATTCTTTACAGAAAGCTTAGATTTTACTTCAAATCACGACTAGACATATACAAAACACTCTAGCTAAAATAATGTTTGAGTTATCACTGCTATTGTCCATGAAAATCAACGAAAAACAAACTCTTCAGAAAATACAATTAAAGGTTTACCTTTTGAAGAAAACTAGAGAACTTATGATGCTTAGAACTCTATATATTTACACATTGCGACCTCCTTAAAATCATTTTCCCTTCAAACCTAAAAACTGCACTTTAAAATGACAATCAAAACGGAAAAAATGATTTATTTTGAAAAATCGGTCATTTTACGGTCGACAATTCCCTTAATTTGCTTTCTACATAATCCTGTAGGAATGCATTGTCTGTAGTGGGGAACCGTATAAAGACCACGGTATTTTGAGTCCTCCATGTAGTTTACTCGAAGGGCCCGTTTACATGCGCAAAAATGCGGAGTAAATCCCCTGACTTACACTGCTTTCTACCCTGCTTCCCCTACTTAGGGGAAAAAATGCGGGGTAGAAAGATTCCTGGTCGAAAGGAGGGTTAATGCAGAGTCAACCCCGCTTTCCCATGATGCATTGCGAGTTTTTCCCTGTACTCCGCTTTAACCCGGGATTTTCCATTTTCACATGTAAACGGGCCTGTAGAGTAAAGCGGAAATCCGGCAAAAAATCCCGTTTCCACAATTTCGCTGACAGTACTAGAAGTCCCTCAGACAAGCGTTTTCTACTTGCGAGATAATATGAATGATTTTTGCGCTAAGCCTACTTGAACCCATAAAATAGGCAAATCAAATTTGAACATAACTGACGAAGTTATCAACTTAAAAAAATCGTAGGTTTGATCGGACATTTAGTTTTTTTCCATTTTTGATATGTATTTCATCACTTTACATACATATTAAATTCTGCGATCGCATACTTTAATGGTTGAGGCACAAGGATTTCCATGTAAATAAATGAAATGTGAAATAGCATATTGCGATGGAATTCTTGCTTAGCAAAACAAAAATAGACTGATCGCAAATAAGCATGGAAGATTATCTGCATCGTGTTAGTTCGGGTTTTTCTGAAACGGATTGCGTGTCTCGTTAGGTCGCTCAGTTGGTTTTTAGCTAATAAGATAGTTAGCGACTAGTATCATGCTCTGTTTTGCTTGTTTTAAGGAGTGCGTAGAATTCCACTTAAAAGGAAGCAAAGTGTTGCTTTTTTTTATTCGTCTCTGATGTGCTCAAGTGTCAAGATCAAGTACGCTAAATAAAGTGATTTCATAAAAAAGAGCATAACGTGTGTTTTGATCTTTAAATCTAAGTACCAGGTTACCGAGCCATGCTCAGAATCTAAAGGCTCCTTAAGTGTAAAATAATGAATACGTAAATGCCTTGGCACATATCAAGAATCTTCATGGTTGCCAAAGATTTTCATCGCTGTCGGATCACTCATACATTATCAGGTAAACTTTGGTCGGCATTCAATGTTACAATGGCATATACTTTGTTTTGAAGAGGGATGCTAAATATTCGATGGTCGGTGCCATCAGAGTTCAGGAAAAAGTAGTTTAACGTAAGGTGCCTCCTTTCCTTCTGTAGCAGATCAACGAGGGTATCAGCGAAGATCTTGGGCGATGCATTCACTAACAGCGTCTTCATTACTTCAGAAATGTATCTGTCCATACTGAGGACGTTCAAATTCAGCATCAAGAATTTGAGTTGCTTGAACTGTCAGATGAATGAGTTTATAAAAAAAAATTCATCAAGTCTGTTATACACTAACTGTTATACACTGTCTGTTATACACTAACATAGCAGTACACACCAAAATCGTTAATAGTTTCACTCGTCATATACTGTGAACAAAGCCATTGTAAAGTATGCTTTCAAATTTCGAATTCTTTGAAATGTGGGTGACATCGAAGAAACAACCACACCAATTCATTAGGAAATTCGGAATGTCCTACATCAATCTTACAGTCCCCAAAATGGTTTCGGTTAATTTTTGTTTTTACTCTTCAGAAAAATGCAAAGCTCCAGGTTGAATGCAATACATGTTAAAAAGTTATGATAATAAGTACCCACCCATATTTATGGCAGCTTTGTAGATACTTAGACTGTTTATCCGAAGTATTTGTCGACGTCTAGCTGTTCCATGTCGTTCTCCTTCCAAATACTAATCATCTGTTTCATCTGCTTGTGTTTGAACTGCACGTTCACACATTTGGGCTAAGTGCTGCTGTCGGTGATCATGCTTCCAGAGCTCGTTTTTGAGCTACACTTTCATGCATTTACGTCTTTATGATGATAATTCTTTTCGATTGAAATTGTAAATTTCTCTATAGTGCTTCAATTCAAACATAAAATACTTATTTTTTTTCTAATTCAAAGAAAATACATCATGTATAAACAAATTCTACAAACGTAAATTCAATCTTATAGATACATAAATATAGATGCCATAAAAGTATAATCTTACATAAATATGCTTTAAACATAATTTTTTTTTATAAACTCACGCTTAAGAAAATAAAAAGTGTAACGCAATTTAAATTATTAGTACAAAAGGACACTTCGAAATCATGAAATCAAAAACAGAATAGATCAAAAATATTCTTTTATAATAACCCTAACAACTACTTAAACGTTGACAATAATAGAACAAACGGATGGACTGAAGAAAATGGACTTCTAACCTCGAATAAATAAAAAATACATCGCTCCTATATAGTTACGCAGATCCCTGACTCTGTCACAATTCCAGTTCAACCACTCAAAATAAAACTTTTACCATCCAAACAGATTAAAAATGTATTGTCTAATAACTTAAAATTTACACGGTTCGTTGGTGCGATCAGCCTGAAAATTATCATAATTATGTAAAAAAAAAGAAAAAAAAAAGAAAGAAAAAAAAATCTGATAATCCACCCGTTCCCTGATTTTTAAGCGTTTTTTTTTTTTTTTTTTTTTTTTTTTTTTTTTTTTTTTGTATTTTTAGCTCTATTTAATATAAGAGAATAAAAAAAGCTAATCATTTGAGTGTCAGAATTATCTATTGCAAGTGACATTGACGTTACATTGAAGTCACGGTTATCAGGGTTTGGAGGAAAAATTACGATTCCAATTCGCTTAAGATATCTTTTCTAAATTAATTTTTCAAAAATAAAACGGTTTTCTATGCATTAAGCATGGATATAGGAGAGGATGTTGATACCAAACGAAATGTTTCGAATACGAAATATTTCTGCAGATTATACAATTCGAATTTCCATGTATAATAAAAATTGAATATGAAGTTATTTGATTTTAAGTGGGTAAATATTAAATATTCTGAGTGTAGAGATTCTATCGCCCGCTGCAATTGTCTCCACAAAGGGCTTTATCCTTTAGTTTAATGATAGTACACAACACAAAACAACACAGCCTAATCCACGTCTAAATAAGAATTGAAAATTTATTAGAAAAAATCTTAGTAACCAGATTTTAGCCTCCCAATTTACTGCTTCCACATATGGACAACTCCCAGCCTGCGGCCGGATGAGGCCCGCCATGGCTTTTGGACCAGCCCTCAGAACAAGTCAAAACCCTGTATAAAACCTATATAAAACATTCAAACTTCCATATAAATCCGAATTATACGGCCCGCGATTTCGCTAACATCCTGAAGTCAGGCCCAGGAGGCCACTATCGTAAAGTTCTGCCCGCAACTTTTAAAAGGTTGTCCATACGATGATAAAATAGATGAGTTGAAATCATCAACTGCAGTGAATGAAAACTAAACTGATGGCTGATCATCTGCTAAATTAATTTGAATATCGGCTGCGAGCCCAATTTAGGAATCGATCGTATCATTTTTTCATCGGAGTTTCGAACATCGTTTCATTATAAACGGTTGACCCATTAAAAAAAAAAAAATCGTCAGGGTAACAGCATTTAAATATTTATCGTCAACTTGGCGGAATAAGGCAGTTAAAATAGAATTCAACCTAGTGCCGTTATTAAAAAAAAAATGGAATTTTCATGTTACGTTACAGGATCTTTTTTCTTACTGTGAATGACTGAAAAGGGTGTCATTTTCATTTAAATTATTCGGCGAAGCTGAAACTTTTATGCACTTTTGAAATTCGCATCATATGGATCAATAAAATACATGAAAAATCTTTATTGTTTTAGTATATACGCGAAAATACATTTAGCTTTACGTTAGTTACCAAAGGATAATTGTAATAAATTCAGGCAATTTTTCACATAAGATTTACGAATAGTTTTGTATTAATAACTATGAATTAAGAATAATTAAATTATTTACGTATATTCCATCAAGGTGCTTGCAGGGATGGCAACGAAGACTCTTTTCTCCTGTTCTTTCGCTGGTTGCCAGGACGCTATTTTGAAATAAAAATATCTTTTTAATTCTAAACAAATTTATGTAGCTGAATGGTGTAATATATCTAGTTTCTAAAATATTTATTTGTCTGTGTACTGAATATCAAGTTCCATTTATTTTATTTCTTTGCGAAATTAATTTTTACTACTATATATCGATGGCGTGCATTTTTTAATCCGCCCCAAACTTATTTGAGCGTCCCTTTTAGGAAGATTGCATCAAGTGTGTTTCTCAAACGCTCAATAGATGGCGCTACCGTCCAAAAATTTTAAATTTTAAATTTTGAGCGTTTTAGAGATTTTTCAATCAATTGACCTAGCTCAATTGTTTCAGGGGCCCAAAAAACCCCCAGGTACGAAATTTAAAAAGAATCCTTAGAGCAGTTTTCGAGATCGTTCGGACATACACACACACCCACACACACACAAACATTCCTCGTTTAATATAAGAGCGGATATTAATTGACGTCCTTCAAAGTGATTTCACATTCCTGGACCATTAAAGTTATAAGTATCTGTCAAGCCTTGTGTCTTGATTTCGTTTAATAAAACAATTCCTAATTTCTTCGTAAGGTTTTCAGTTATTTTCTAGGTGAGATTTTTTTTTTTTTTTTTTTTTACGCGGTCCCTATTTAACGCATAAAAAAGTACCTTTTAATTGCGTTGCGAAAACTATTTTTATAACTACTCATAAAGTCATAAAGTTTTGTGCATTTTTCTTGTATTTTCTTTAATGCCGCCCTATCCTTTGCACAAAAGCAGGTTTGAGTGTATTATTCCGTTACGCCACAAACCAGTGGCGTAGTGAGGGGGGGGGGCTATCATGCCCCGGAAACCATGCACAGAGGGGCGCCAAATTATGCCCAAAATAAACAAGATTTTGATCGATTTCAGGGGAATTTATTTTAAATCAATAATTGTTGTACTATGACTTTTTTGTTGATTTGTCCGAGGAAATGTGCCATAATGTTAAACTGTGCTGGCTCAAGGTACCTGCAACTCGAGTAGTTTACAGGAGCGCCTTGTGCTTAGGTGCGCCATCAAGGCACGATCTCGAAATGGGGGGGAGAGGGGACTGAAATTAATTTGACGTTCTTAAGATGAAAGAAATGTATGTTCTTTTAATTTATCCTTCACGCTTATAGATATAACGTTAGACGAATTTGTAACGAAAACGGAAGAGCTGCACGGGGTGCTATTCGCTGATAAGAAGGAGCATAGCGATAATGGCGTCTAGTCTGTTTCAAACAGTAGATATGTATTAGGCTGCAATATCAAAATACAGTTTTAGCCTTTCGATAATTTAGAATTTTACTGAACCCTTTTTTTATGTAAATATAGCCCAGATAATAAAATTCATTCCTATATTAGTTTTTTTCTTCTAAAAATTTTTACAGTTCTACAACGAAAGGGCTCCGAAAATTCACTTGCCCTGGGAGACAGCTATCTTTAGATTAGGCCCTACGTTTGTAATAAATCTCATTCGAAGTGCATTTGCAGTGCAAATATCTCTTTTGAAAAAAGTGCTGGCCTATACATAACATGAAGCAGCATCAGCAAACGATTTCCATTTCTGTAATGAAAACAAAACTGTTTTTCCCGAGTAACCATTGGAGACAGACCGTCTACTTAGACTTTGATTTTTGTTTTCTCTCTCCAGCAGTTGAACACACAACTTCTAGGAATTAAATGTTTAATTTTTTATTCAAATATTTTTACTTAAAAAAATGCACGTTTAATTTTGAGCCCAATTGTATTTTTAGAAGATTATTACTGATTACTACTGAGATTATTACTGAAAGTCCTTACACTATGAACAGGTAATGTGAGAGTATTTTCTTAATTTCGAAAGAAGTGCTCTTATGAAAAACATATTCCAATTTTAGTAATGTCCTTATAGAGTACATCTAATATGAAATGCAGGTAGAGCTCACACTTGTTATTTTAAAACAATAACAAATTATGTACTTTAATCTTTTATTATAATTTCTTCGATATTAAAGTATCAGGAATTTGGCTGCTGAACTATCGATATCTTTGTTATGCATTTTATATTTTGACATCTAATCGACCATTCTATAATTCAGTGAAAAGTATATGAATGAAATTAAAAGTGTTCAAGAAAGTAAATGAAGAGAAAGTCGGCGCCGGATTGGACCACTGAAACGGCCATATTATTCGATCAGACTGGCCCCAATCATGTAGGACAATAACGGGACAAAATAAAACCGAGTATCCAATACTAAATTATTAATTTAGTGAACATCAACTATAACCAATGAAACTTTACCAATAAAACTTTACAATGAAATATTATGAATGTACCTTTTATTATTTATTTCATCTAACCTAAATGAGCCTAAAATTTTTAATTTGATTTATAAAGTTCACTGCAGATAATAAAACAGCTAAGCATAGTAAAATACTAGCTACCAAGGCGGCTAGGTATCGCCCATGTCCTCATTGTTTTTTTTATGCTTATATGTCTGTATGTATGAGCCAGGAAAGCAACCAGAAAAATCTTCCCTCGGAATCAAAGAGTAGAACATGCAGAATTTCTCACAAAAAGTCTTTATTGTTAACATTTTTATTGACAAAATTCCAAACTTCGGAACATGTGAAGTAGCCCCTTCTGGCTAAGTATAAGTAATAGTACTGTAAATGCACGCCAGATAATGTTTCGTTTCAATTTTTCTTTTCTTTTTAATTTCCGAACATGTACCATGTAAGGAAAGTATTGTAATCATGAAAAAATTCAACTTTAAGATTTTGATGTATTTACACGTTTTGAGGTCTTCTGAATTCATTTATGTTATTTTTACCAGATGTATGTATGTATGTGTGTAGGTGTGTGTGTATGTGCGTGAACACGACAGCTTCTAAATGGGGCATTCGATTGAGCTCAAACTGGGTATCTATGTTGGTGTGTATAGGACTATGTTGGTGTGTATAGTTTTTCTACAGGGCTACGAAAAAGATTTCTTTTACATTATGGAATCTGGGGAGGTATTCTTGAAAGAGCGCTAGCGTTTAAACGGCGCATTCGATTGAGCTGTAATTTGGTATATATGTTTGAATTATTCATCGATTAAAATTTATTTAAATGCTTGGTAATGCTCTTAATCATAAGTGTTCGAAAAGTCAAGTGGAGTCACTCCAGATTTTTACTTTCTGAATATGTACCATGTAAGGAAAGTATTGTAATCATGAAAAAATTTGACTTTGAGATTTTGATGTATTTACACGTTTTGAGGTCTTCTGAATTCATTTATGCTATTTTTACGAGATCTATGTATGTGTGTGTGTGTGTGTGTGTGTGTGTGTGCGAATGAACACAACAGCTCCTAAACAGGGCAATAGATTGAGCTCAAATTGGTTATATATGTTATAAACCACCGTCGCAAAACCGGTTTTGATTTTGGTGTGTATATGACTTATAGTTTTTCTACAGGGCTACGACAAAGATTTCTTTTACATTATGACCTATGGGAGGAAATTCTTGAAAGTACACTAGCGTTTAAACAGTACATTTGATTGAACGTAAATTGGCTATATATGTTATAAACCACAATCGTAAGACCGCGTTTGATTTTGATGTGTATAGCACTTGTAGTTTTTCTACAGGGCTACGGAAAAAGATTTATTTAACATTATGAGATATGGAGAGAAATTCTTGAAAGTGGGCTGGCGTTTCAGCGGCGCATTCGATTGAGCTTCAATTTGGTATATATGTTTGAATTATTCATCGATTAACAATTATTTAAATGCTTGGTATGATCTTAATCGTTAGTGTTCGGAAAGTCGAGTGGAGTCACTCCAGATTTTTTTTATTATGTGTCAGGTCTGTAGAGGACATTAAAAACTGTCATTTTTGAGTAACCTTTCCTCAAAATATTTCTTTCTAGCTGAAATAAAATATATATATATATATATATATATATATATATATATATATATATACATTCTTACGTTTACGTCATTTAATTTGTATCTATGATTAAGATTTGTATCTATGATATTATCATGGCGATAATGGTGAAAAATAAGAAAAAGAGGATAAAATAGTGTTATGGATAAATCGCAAAAAAAAGAAAAGAAAATACGTACTCAATGGGGAAAATGTGCTACTAAGTATTAACAGTAGTCACGACCGCATAATAGGCAAAATATGTTGCCATATATATATATATATATATATATATCTTATAAATAAAAATGAAATTCTGTTTGTTTGTTTGTTTGTGGATTTGATTCGTATACAAATCCACAAAAATGGACCTATCGGCCTGAAATTTAGCACAGATATGTAAAATAATATAGAATAAATCGACAGTCCACTTTAAAACTTTGAAAGTCCACCCGTTCCCGGAATTTAAGAGATTTTTTATGCTCTTCACGCAAAAATCTTTCCGTAATTGTAACCCCTGTAGTGAAAAAAGTGGGAAATAAGGATCGTGGTTGCCATGTGTGGCGATTTTGCCGAATAAAATGTTTTAAATTCTCAAAGTAAAAATAAAAGAATAATAATGATTTTTTTTTTGTTAGTTTATATTCGTAAGGTTATTTTTTTTAAAATTATAATATCGTATGCATGGGAAATCAGATCAGGAATGTAATGCTTTACACGCAAAACAATAAGAATTGAAGATTTCCGAGGCTAATGTGTAAATTTTTTTAGTTTGGCGAAAAAATAAAATGGCTGAAATATGGATTTTGAGTAAGTGCGTTCTAGCGGTTTGCACAGTTTTCGGCTTGACGCAATTTATTGAGAGCTTAAGGAAATAGATTTTTGAAAACAAGTGCAAAGGTTTTATTAGAATACAGCGTTAAATTTTAATGATCCGTGAAGAAATAATGCAGTTATTTAGGGATTTCAAGCGATCTATCTTCAGAATTCTCGCCAATTGAATACATTGATTTAAGTTGGGGGAATTCCGCCAAATTTCAGAAAATTGAAATCTTCTCATTTAGTACATCGGAGTAACGATGAATAAAACACGTTATAGTTGATAATTTAAAAAAATTCGGTTGTATTAAGGGATTCACATTTTCAAATAAATGTGTGCTTTACTTTTTGGCGGCCGAACCATTTCCCATATTGATTGCTGCTAAGTCGTTGCTGCTTCGAATGATTTCCTGAAAAAACTCTTGCAAAATGGCGTATGTTGGCACTTTGGCAAGGCTTAGATTCGAAACTGGATTTTATTTGAGACTGGGATATATAATGATACTGGTTATAGATAAAAATGAATGTTGGTATGTGTGTATGAGGTTGAAAAACTCCAGCACCGTTGCACCATGAAATTTGGTTCACCTAAGTCTTTTATCATTGAGAAGCTTTTTATGCTATCCGTTTTCCTCTAACTTGCCACTAGGTGGCGCAGCAGAACGTCGAATTCTATTCCGTTTAGCCGTTTACTATGCCAACCGTCCAACCAATTTCGATGAAATTTGGTACGCGGATATTAGAATACGGAGAATATTTTTCACTATCCATTTTGCGGTAACTTGCTGCTAAATGGCGCTGCAAAGCATCAACTTCTGTACCGTTCGACCAATCGGCATAAAATTTTTTATACTTACACATTTGAGCACGAAGAATATATTCTAACTGCGTTCCTTTTGATGTTACTCACCACTAGATGACACTGCAATGCATTATTATTTTAACTCGCCACTAGATGACGCTGCAGCAGGCCAAATTCTTGACCATTCAAACGGTCGCTATGAAAATCAGTATACATAGCTATTTGAACAATGAGAATATTTTGGCGTTATCCATTTTGCTATAACTCGCCACTTGACGGCGCTGTAGCAAATCATTACTTTAATTAACTGCTAGATGGCCCTGCAGTGTATCACTTCTTGACTGTGCAATGGATCGTTATGAAAATTGGTATACATAGATAGTTGAACACGGTCGCTATGAAAATCAGTATACATAGCTATTTGAACAATGAGAATATTTTGGCGTTATCCATTTTGCTGTAACTCGCCACCTGACGGTGCTGTAGCAAATCAGTACTTTATTGAACCACTAGATGGCCCTGCAGTGTATCACTTCTTGACTGTGCAAATAATCGCTATGAAAATAGGTATACATAGATATTTGAATACGGGGAAGAGTTTGGCGCTATCCATTTTCCTATAACTTGCCACTAGATGTTGCGTCAACACATGAACTTCAGGACTGTTCAGCCGATAGTCATGAAAATTCGTATACATCGATATCTGAATGCGAAAAATATTTTCGCCGTATCCGTTTGCTAAAACTCGCCACTAGATTGCGCTACGCCGCATGGCCTTCTGCACCGTACAAACGATTGCCTTGCAATTCGGTATGCATGATTATTGGACACAATATAACGCGATATCCACTTTGCTATATCTGTTTATTACAATGAATAGTAATCACCACAAATCGTAATATCAAAAAGTACATTCATTCCCGTGCGAAGAACGGGTACTTCAGCTAGTATATATATAAGAATATTGTAGAATATTGTAAAAAATTGGGTGAATTCTATGATACGATTTCAGTATCTATTACCAGCTGTGAACGTTCATTAAGCAAATTAATTTTGACTTATCAACGATCAATGATGCGTCAAGATCGCCTAAGTGATCTAGGATTTTTAAGTGTGGAGAAAGAAAAATTTGAAATGATCTATTTTGATGAAATAATTGAAAAATTTGCGTCATCAAAGGCAAGAATATATATATATATATATATATATATATATTCTGCCTTGCCTTATATATATATATTCTTTCGTATATATATATTTTTTTCCTTGCGTATATATATATTTTTTTTTTCTTGCGTGTATATATATGTATATATATATATATACGTTTTTCCTTGTTTAAGGTTTATATGTTTTCAGAACAACTATATAATTATTCTTAATAAATATCATTGTATCTGAGATAACCGTATGTTTAATTTTTCTACTCACACAGACACATTGCTTAGTCAAATCATAGTCTTAAATTTTTAACTATATTTTCTGTCAAAAAATTAAAGCCTAGCCTATGCTTGTATCCTTATTTATCTCGAACAGCGGTATAGTATTTTGTAAAGGTGTATTTTATAGTAGGTATGCCCTATATTATTTGCATTCTTATTACGAATATATTCTATACTTTATATTACTATACGCGCGTTTTTCTGAGGTGAGATAAGCCGAAAGTTATTGTGCCCTGGGCGCCAATTAGCCACTGCGACAGACGCCACTGCGACAGACAATTCAAAAATCATGTGACCCCTGTACGAAGCACTTATACCTATTTCCGCTCTAAGCCCCAAGAAGTTCTACTGTTTTCAACGTTCAAGGAGATCAGTGGAAGATAGTCAAGATCAAAAACCACTTAATGTATAAGACACATTAATACTTTACCTATTCTTGATATTTTGCCTGTCATTTGTTTCAGCTGATAAGAAGAAAAGGAGGAGGGAACAAGAATTATGCTTTGCCGTCTTTAACTTGTACAAGTTGAAAAGATTTCCCATGCTCACAAATGTTTAATAATTATTACAAATAAAGATTTCATAAGGTATTATGCAATACAATTCGGTAGCAATAAAAATACTCACAATATTCAAAACGTTTAGATATGCTTAATAATTTTATTTAAATAATCTATACTACAATTTTCAGTTATCCAGAAAATCATAAATTTTAAAACAGCTTTAAATAAATAAATTATATTTTTTACCTCCCTGGTAAAAATATGAAACTCGTACATTTGTCTTTGAACTTGTTTCATTAATTATGAACTTTTGAATTAATTACGAGTATCAAATCCTAAAAATTAGAATAAATGAGTTCCAGGAAATTTCATAATCTCAAATATTTTCGACCGACGAAGCTAAATATTTTTGTTATGTTAAAACTTTCATTTAATTCAAACATTTGATAAATAGCCTGCAAAACTGAAGCTGGCGAGCCGTGATACCGTGAAAACATTTCTTATTTATGTTTATGTAATGTTAAACTCACTGTAATTTAAACTGATTCTGCGATCTTCGGAAGCATTCTTTTGAATATTTTAACGGATGAGATATTCTAAGTGAATAGAGGAATTAACATAACACCTCGGAGAGACAAATGGATATCCGAACGTAATAATTTTTGGAGTTGATTTTAATTTGTTGTCTATGATTTATGTTTGTTTTGTCTTGAGAGGGACGTTTGTTTTCAGACTTTCTGTTAATTAAAAATTATGTTTTATGGACAGTGGAGTACTAATATTAGAAGACAGCATGAAAATAAGAATCTAAAAAGGAAAACAGTACGCACAAAATTTATCATTTTCTTTTAAAACTAACATGTACAGAATGTTAACTAATATTTATTTTTCCATACTAATAAATGTAGTGCGAGTTGGGTAAGTGGGTCACCCTCTTCATTACATTCATCGATTCTTTCACTGTTGACGAACTGCTAGATTGACCTTATGCATCTTTTCCGAAACTTTAAAAAAAAACTTTAAGACCTTCTTTAGTTTATGTTTCCTTAAATTGTGTTTTTCTTAATTTAAAGAGAAAAATGTCACTTTCCGGCGAGTTACTATCATCTATAATCTGTTTAAAGAAAGATATATTTATTATAATAACCGTGTGTTTAAATTTCATCTTCGCATTCTTCCATTTTTTGAAACCATGGCTTTCTCTGATAGATTTTTATACTTTCTACAAAATACTTTATCAACATATTCCGCTTTTCCAGGTCGTTCGCTTCGTCATTGAGAAAGTGAAAGTTTTTTTTTTTTTTCCACCTGGCGGGAACTTGCCGATTAGTCCATGCCCAAGACAGTATAGAAACCCGGACACAACGCGTGGTAGAATTTATCTTAAGCCCCTAGACTACCTGGGCGAAATGGAAAGTCAATAGATGTCATTAGATAATTTTAATAATTTAAATAATTCTGAAAGATTCTAATACTTATACTAGCTGACCCGGCAAACGTATAATGCCATAATTGCCATATAAATTATTCCTAGAATTATTTTAGTAGAAAGAAATGACTAACATATTGTAAGTGTGTGAAGATGTGGTTTATGAGTGGAAGAGGCATGGAGCGCTGTGAACGATGCTGGAATGTAAAAATAACAAAATACCAAATATTTATACTTTTAATTCATTGTAATTTATTCTTTATATTTATATATATCGCTAATTAGTACAATTATTTTACTAAAAAATAATATCAATCCCTTAACGGAATAAAGTGAACAATATTTTTTGTTATCCCATCTTTAGCTAACACAAAAAAACTGCATGGTTTGCCCACTCGAGAACATGCCACGTATAATTGTGCGTGTGAAAAACATGGTGTGCTCAAATCTATGCCACAAACAAACATAGTTTGGCCTTGAGACTTATTGATAGTCATTCCATAAAAAAAATTGTCCAAAAAAAAAAAAATCTAAGCCACAAACAAACATAGTTTGGCCTTGAGACTTATTGATAGTCATTCCATAAAAAATTTTGTCCAAAAAAAATAATAAAAGGATGAAAATCTGAAACATTTTCAGATTTTAAATACGCACTATAGTGCTATATATTAAAATCGTATCATAATTTAAGCGCCGTCCCTATTTTTCTTACAGATTTAATTAAGTTGGAAAGTGTATCATTATTCATGACTGTGCTGTATTTTTCTTCTTTGTTTCGTAAAACCCATCTTTGGAATCGAAATCTATCTTAAAATCGCCTACTAAAACTATTTTTCAATATTCGCCAAGTACATTACAACTACACTTCATCGTTCTATATATTGTTTCGAATGCGCATCATAATCCATGAGTGTACCATGTTTGTCTTTCTTCGGTTGATTCCTACTTTAACGCCTCTACTCTCGCCAAGGTGGCGATCATTAAACATATGCAGTTACAATGACAATTTTTTGCATTTATGTGGCAATCGTAATTTAGAATTAAAATGGCGATTTGTAACAACACGTAAGTACAGCATGCAGTTACATTTTTATTTATTTTGGGTTCCCAATTAATGTAGTTGTAATAATTAAGTGTCTTCAAATTCCTTAACTGGAGTGTTTATCGCTAATTTGTTTACTTTAGTTTTCATCTAGTTCTTTTGGGAGCGCTGAAACGGTACTTACGTATTACCCCGGCGGTCACTTGCGCCAAACTACTTTTTCGTCAAATTTGCTGGCAAACTGTTGCCAATCGTATTCTAAACCATCAACAATTTCATGTACCCGGCATTTATCTTGGTGAAAAATTTCTTGTCTTGGCGGACCGCCGGGATAATACGTAAGTACCGTTGAAACTTGTGCATAACTCCCAGAGACCCATGACTGCAAAGCTCGCAAAAGTACGGGGATTTTTTAGGTTGGCGAGAGTGGGGGCGTTAAAATAGGAATCAACTCTTTCTTGTACCATGAATCACATCTTTGGAATCGAAATCTATCTTAAAATCGCCTACTGAAACTGTTTTACAATCTTCGCTAGGCATATTCGTCCTATAGGCATATTCAAACTATGCCGCAAAGACCTTTTATATACTGTTTGGAATGCACATCATAATCCATGAGTGTACAGTGTTTTCCTTTCTTGTTCCATAAAGCACTTCTTCAGAATAGAAATCTATATTAAAATCGCCTAATATAACTGTTTTACAATATACGCCAGGCGTTTTCTAACTATACTCGAAATATATTTATAATAAATTGTCACGTTTTAGCACCACATTTAGCGATCAATTATTAAAAATTGCAAATCCTTGTGCGAATTTCAACATTTTATTAACGCCCACCCCTCTCTCCGTTATCTGGGAAACACGTTTGAAAAGTGATTCGACATGCCAATGTCTACACAAAAAAACTGTTTGAAATTAATAGCACTCTGGGGATAAAAATTTTGGGGTGGACCGCCCTTATGACTTAGGGGTATGAGACATAGTTAAAAACCTATTCTCAGACCTAACGAATATATATATGAAATTTCATTAAAATCGATCGAGCCGTTTCGTAGGAGTATGGTGATTAACACCGTTACAGGAGAATTTTATATATTAGATATGTAACATTAGGCGTCTACAGGAAAGTTTGTAGTCGTGATTCCGAGGGAGTCGAGGCTGTTGAAACTCATTCTTGGCTTTGTAGAGGGTGCTCGAGAGTCTGGGGTATCCTGGTCGGTCGTCGCTGGCCGCAAACGCCGGGAGCTCTCTGTGAAAATCCTTGGACACGCCTTACGGCTGCCGATGGATGAAAGGAGTCGGATTCCAATTGCGATTATATAATCTTATTCGGCACTTCGATACATCTTAGTTTATCAGCTGCGGTCACGCGGAAGCGTCGCTACTGGGATGATGCAGCCCCTTTTAGCAACTTTTGAGGTCGTGTGACATGATCAATGCACGTTGCAATTATTGGTCAAAAGCTAAATCTGGGCAGCGGTTTTTCAAGGTTTGTTATGACTTTTAAGACGCTTTTGTGGCGGGCTGCCGGGACCGTCTAGAAAATTACAAAGGAATTGCAAGGCACCGTGTAGTAATTGCAGTTTTTGAAAGCGGATTTCTTTTATCGAACTGAATTAAACTGCGTATTTCTAGAAATATGGGATTTTCATGGGCTTTTGATTTGTAATGTTATATATATAATTTTATTCTAGAAATCCGAAAGTAAAATGGAAGACTTTTCTTAAATCGAAAATAATATACAAGGATGCCCTTTAAAAATTTTTAATTTCACTTTTCCAGGACTAACCGAATATCCATGCAATAATATAACGTGAAAAATCTTATAAATTTCGAAATAATATTTAAAGAAATATTGAAATTTTATTTTGTGATAAAACGACTTAAAATTAATAATTCTGAAAAAAGAAAGAACGGAATAAGAGAAAATTCTATTTATAAGAAGCCAAACTACAATAACCTTTATCATGAGCTAGTTAATTGGGTATCTTATTTCGAATTGACTAGCGATATCAGTATCATTGTATGGAATCTAGCAAAAGTAGAACGAAATATTCCATTTTGTTAATCCAAATTTAAACGGAATGAGGCATTTGAAAAAATAAGAATTCGTCTGCTTTTGGGAAAAAGACAGCAAATCAGAAGATTTCTGTTTTATTAAGGGAAAAAAAAAGATTGGTTTTGTTATGAAGTTGCTGTTTCAATAAATAACTTACTTCATTTATCGATAAAGCGAAGACAAAGCAACAAACAACCAAACAAAAGAGAAGAAAAAACTAAACTTCAACCATTACTTGACATTCCAAAATTAGATACAGTTTTCTCCCAACAAAGGACTTGGCAGTGTAACCGGTGTAACATCAGAAGGGAAAAAAAAGAAGAAAGAAAAATGAATTTTGTTTTCTCAAGTGGGCGTGTACACACACACACACACACACACACACACACACACACATATATATATATATATTACTTATTTTTTCATTGATCACAAAATAGCTTGTCAGTTATATGTGAAAATTTCAAAATTTAGCTGCATTGATGACTTTTTAAAAATAAATTTTGATGTCCTAATAAAAGAAAAATGCAAAAAACACAGTTTTTCTATGTTTAGTAAAAGTGAATAAATATGCATCAACAGTTGCTACTTAAAAAGCTAACTCTAAAATACACATGGTATATTACGTTCAAGGAATTTGTTGGTCGTAGAAAAAATATTGTGCATAGTACTGAATAATTTAATTTAAAATATGTACTTAAAGATAATCACATATTTGAAAGCGTGCACGCTTAAATAAGAAAAATCGCATAATTTATAGGTATTATAACTGTATTCTGAAATTTGTAATTTTGTGTTTCACAAAACCTTATAATTTGTGGTATGGCCTCCCAGGTGCAAAATCGGGAATAGCTTACTGGCTGTCGAGTAATTGCAAAAAGGGAAGGATTAGGATTTTTTCTGACCTTGGTTTGGTGTATAAAGTGGTTACCATATCTTATTTATAATTAATATCATATAAGAATTTAGATTATTTTAAGGCATATTTTTTTCTGTTTTTTGTATACTGCTATTCTTTAAAATAATAATTATATGTAATTGGAAAAGATTTCAGTTTAGAAGGAAAGGATGTTATAATTTTATGTGTTACATAATGTTTCTAAATCTATTTAGGAGAGGTTTAACAGTTGAACTCTGTACAGAATCAATCCGGAAATCATCCATCATGTTTATAATACTTTCCTCAAGAGCATACGCCTGCGTACTAAGGGCAGGGGGGGGCAACTACTTCCCCCTAATATTCAGGAAAATTCCGGTATCACCTATTTGAAATTGTGTTTTCTACATTGCGAAGCATTTTGCCCACGCCCATCAATGTTACATATCATTTTACACGAATTCTCAAAAGTAAGATAGTTCTAAAATGATGCATGTATGCATTATCATGCATCATACCTTCAAGTATTTAACATGTACATTAGGGTGTATCACGAAAATTTTTTTTGGAAATTCAAAGTTTCAAGTTAGAAAGTAGTTGTCCCTCAGATTACATATTTACCAATTTTTTTTTTTTTTCAAATTGAAAAATATTTAGGTATCCCGGAATGACCCTGAAGTTGTCAGTTTTTAGTCAAAACCATATTTTTTAAACATATTTTAAAAAGTATATATAAATCAAAATTAAATATTCATCAGCAAAATGGGCAATTTCAAATGGAATCTATCACTGAAAAAATTCATTGAAACTGAAATTGAACATTTAGATCGGCCGGAATCGAAATGAAAATCTCAATTTTTTTGTCAACTAGCCATATTTAAGAAATGTTGAAAAATCTTTCAAATTTTCAATTATTGTATTTATAATTCAGGCACTGCTGTACAGCGTTCCGAAAGAGCAAGTACATATTTGCAGGCGAATATGGGGCTCAGATTTCAAGGTCATAAAACTGCAGCTTCCCCATTACTTTGGAGATGAGAGAAATGCAAGACTATCACGTGATTACTTCTCTCTCCCTCGTCTGCCCTTCCTTTCTTTGTCAGTTTGTTTTTAGCGTCTTTTATGTGGGAAGCGTCCATTTAGTGAGCATTTATAGTTTTTGATTTGTAATTGAGTTCAATTTGGTTTGGTTGTTTTACCATCTTGAGTAAAAAAAAAAAAAAAAAAAAAAAAAAAAAAAAAACTCATTCTATATCAACAAGGAAAACTAGTGACGATCCAGTTGTCGGCCAACCTCTAGATGTAAGTGATAGCAATAGTTTACCTACTAAAATTGATGTATTAGGTTATTTTGAATGGGTAAGAAACCAGTTGAATTCTGAAGGATGTCATCAACCAAAGAAAAAAATAGTTGCAATGTGAGGGGCCCATAAGCTAGAAGAAATATGGAAGAAGGCTTCTATTCCTGCTTCATAATTAAACAACATTGTTTTTATGATTTTAAAACTACACGAGAGATCTGAAAAGATAAAATTATCACAGAGTGTAAAGCAAAAAATGTCAAGAGCTTTAAAACGTCTGTTGAAAAGTTCAAATCTGAAATTGTAAATAATCTTTGTTCAAGGAAATGTAGAGATTTAAAGAAATGTTAGCGTCCAGCACAAAGGAAGGTTCCACAACTGGAACACGAGTGCTTGAATAACCAACGAAACCTGAGGCTTATGGTTATAGAAGGAATTGACACTATAGAGAGTTAGAAAAAAAAATTCAGAAACTTTCCAAAAGAAAGGAAAAGTCCATACATTTCGAGTTAAACAGGAGTCTCAAATCAACAAATATCCCTACTTTACGACATGAAGGCACTGTTAGTTGCACTGACAGCGATTCCATTCAATAGGATTCAAGTGATGAAAGTGTTTTAGCTATAAAAAATAAAATACCAGAAAATAAAAGGGAAAATTCTAGCGTTTCAGTAAAGCAAGTCCTTCCAGTAGATCTGTCATCATTTTCCAGTGTGTGATCGCAGAGCAACTTCCAATAGAGAGGGAGCTCAACTGGCAAGTGCTTTTTTACAGGATTTGAAAGTTGTGACACCAGAAAATCAGACGGCGGTAATTGATAATTCGAAAGTTTTTCGCGAAAGAGTAAAGTACCGAGAAAATATTTCTTCAATTCGCACCTCAGATATAATTCAACTCTATTTTTATGGCCGGAGAGATAAAACTATAGTCAAAGGAAATGTACGTGGCAAATCAGTCCGGAAAACTATACAAGAAGAACGCATATCTTTGGTTGAAGAACCAGATTCAATATATTTCAGATTCAATCAAATTTTGTTTGCAGGTTGAAAGAACTGCTTGTGTTTGGGATGCGCTGCCTACAATTATTAAATAAGTAGACAATGAAATCAAGATTTATTTTGAAAAACCTTTACATATTCAATGTTCTTTATTTGTAACCTTTATGTCTTTGTTTACATCTTTTGTAAAGTTTTTCATCTAAAAATCACACTTTCTGTGTTTCAAAATAAATTTATTTTTGTTCCTCCAAAAAGTTTTTCTAACGTTTAATTTTTCTAATACCAACCTCCCTTCCTTACCACAACCTTCCCTCCCCTCAATAAGAAAGAATGAAACTGAGAAACTAAAAAACTAATTCAAAATTAATATACATTTTATTTGCATGGATGCTAGAAGTTTATCAATGTAAAATATAGCCTGTAAATTTTTTAATATTTGATAAAATAGCAATGTTTTAAATTCGATTTCGGCAGACAAATATAGTTAATGGTACAAATGAACTTTTTAAAAGTCAATTGTCTTTCTAAACTTCAAGTTTTTGTACTTGAAAAAAATATAAAAATTTTGTACTTGAAAAAAATATAAATACTTGAAATAAATATTTGAATACAAATTTTAGGTCAAAAAAGTTGAAAAGTTTATTCCGAGAGACCTAAATATTTTTCGATTTCGAAAAAAAATTAATAAATTTTTGGTAGGTATGTGATAACAGTGACAACTTTTTATCAACTTGAAAGCTTGATTTAAAGAAAAAAAAAATTCGTGATACATTCTAATGTACACTGCATTTCAATCGGTCCTATTTTTATAAATTCCTACCTTCATCAAAGTTTTATTTATATAGCCTAGTATTATCATGGTTTGATAGACGAAATCTTAACTTCTAAAAGAACATTTAACAACTGTTGAAGAAGCAGAACATTTTACTCTATTATTTATAGTGGCAGGAATTTAAAAAAAAATAGGACCAATTTAGAGGCCTGTGTACATGTTTGCGCAGCACTTTTCATTCTACGTTAATAAGTTACAATTATTCACGCTTAACAATAACATAAAGTTTGACTAATTGGTTAAATTCTAATTCCATACACGCGCCTCAATAACTGCAAGGTTATTCATAATTGTTTCATTCTGAAATTTTCCAATCCAGAAACTCTCCCAAACACCCATAATATGAGATATTTCTCAAACAGCATATGTGTTTAATTGAAATGTTGTTTCTATTAATTATAGATAACGAAGATGATCCAAACGTATTTAATGTTGATGCATCATAATTTCAAAGGAAAAGTGCGTTTTTCTAAGTACGTACATGTGAATGCGGATCTCAGAGTATAACTATGATTTATTCAATTTTCTTGTATACATAGTACATTCATACTTTTTTTTTCTAACACATTTTTATTACTTTCACCTGTATATATCAATGTAATGGAATCTTGCAATTCGATTTTTAGCCTTTTCTAGACATCTGATAAACTTGAAATTTTGCTGGCCTACAGGACCAGCAAAATTTCACCTACCAGACCTACACTTTCACCTACCCTTACAGGACCTACCAGAAAAAAAAATCGGGAAGGGTTCAGAAATTTCGAAGGGGGACCAAACAGGGAAAAAGGCTGAATTTCCCCCCCCCCCAAAAAAAAAGACTTCATCATTATTATTTTGTTAACAACATTTTTAATTTAGGAGGGGGGGATGACCGAACATCCTGGACCACCCCTCCCCCTGGGTACGGTCTTGCTGGCTTATAAAGAGTGGATGCATTTATAATGTTTTATAGGCACACTCAAAAGAATTTCAGCACATTATATTCGATCGCGATTTAGACGTTTATCTATTTCATGTACAATATAATAAGTATATATTCGTTAATAAAGGTTTACTTTTCAATTAATTGATGGAAATAATATTTAAATTTCTTTTGCATGGTCTTGCAAAATCATATAAATAGCGGTGCACAGTTTTTTTACGCGATTTTATTACTTCAACTTGTATGTATCGGTGTAATGGAATTTAGCAACTCACTCCTAGACATCCAATAAACTTGAAATTCTGCAAGTACATGATGAATAGATCACGATGCATTAATATTGAAGTTGATATGCTTAGCATTAATAGTTTGGTTCCAGGAGCACACAAAATATTTCCAACACATTCCTATGAGTTCTAATGATTAAAAATTAAAGTTTTCAATTGAAAACAGTGTATCTAGCATCATTAAAACACACGAATAAAGTGATTTATAAAAAATAACTTTAATGCTAGAAAAAGCGTGGGTAATTTTTCGCTTACATTTTAATAGTGACAGTCCTTACAAATAACTCTCTCATTTAAAAAAAAATGATATTAAAAATTTCCCACGCTTTTCCAAATTTCTCACGTTGTCCCACGCTTTTTCTGGCAATAAATTATTTTTTGTCACTCAGTGTTTTTCTTACTTAGTTCAAAATGTTAAATTCTACTGAAATGTGGGACAACATACTGCTGATAAACAAAATATGTATATTTAAAAATTATTTTTCCCTTTCAAGTTCATATTGCTTTAAAAGCGCATTTCTGTAGTTTTATAATAATAATTTTGTTAAAATTTTCAAGATCATTGGGCCTTAAATCATGAGCGAATTAGGTTTGAGAACTTGGGATATTGCAGGTTTGGAATTACAATAAGTTCATTTGTGAAATTAAAATTTTGCATAGAATTCTAAGTACAGATATAGCTATTTCCAGCCTACGCTTCACGTGCTAGAATAACTTATCCTTAGTAATAGTGTTAAATGCTTTTTAAAATATTTGAAATATTTCAGAAATTTCATCTCTTGAAAATGTGAAATATCTTTTTATTTCTCTAAAATTTCCATAATGCTCAAACTTTCAATTTTGTACAGACTTTCTTTGTAAGGATAAATTATAAATACTTGTTGGTGCCCTGTTTTTTTTAGCGTAAAACCAAGGCACCATGGTAAAAATGTAATAAAAAAAGAACAATAATTTGGACGTTAAACAAATTTATTATAGCAGTTATTAACTGTTAACGTATTTTATATTAGACATTTATTATTTTTAAGTTCAAAAGTACATAAATTTAAGTACAATAATATTTGTTGAAAAATACTATTTTCTTATGCGGAAATAAAGTCGTAACTAATCAGTTCACTGAAAAATTAAAGCATATTTTAAATGAATTTTTTCCAATCAATGAATGAATTCCAAATTTTTTTTGTATGTCCTTTTTGGACCTTGTGCCAATAAACACAACCAACCAACCAACCAACCTTAAATGAATTTTTTAGTTAATTTATTTTGGTTTTTTTGGAGCCACTTTATTAATTTCAATCGAAGTGTAATTATTTTACGAAAGTATATGTTAAAAAATAAGATTTTGTTTCCATTACTTTTAATTCATGCATTTGCATTTTTTTCACTTACATTTTCGTGGAGCAGTGTATATATATATATATATATATATATATATATATATATATATATATATATATATATATATATATATATAGGTATTGCAAATAAAAATGACAAATAAAAACAGAATTGTTTATCACAAAATTGTTTACCTCAGTTATAGGACAAATAAAAATAGAATTGTTTTCCACAAAGAAAAGAATGGTCCAAATCAAGAATATGATAAGGTAATCAAAGTCAAATCGTCCCTACAAATGCATTATTATTATCTTTATATTACACGGTTATGTGCAATTGTGCCAATGCATAAAAATTTCATTACAAATGGTTTAAATATATTGCTCTAGAAATCTATGTTTGCTCCGTCTGTCATAGTAGCCCTAAAATGCACGATTTGGCGTTATGCTTTTCAAGAACTAAATCGATAGAGCATCCTTTCACAGATTCTTGGTTCGCAGTATCCGGCCGTAGCTTACCGATGTCAGGTACTGGGCAGCTGAAATATTGCTGTATTGTGCTGCCAAATCCTGATACTTACATGCGTGCACATATCTTATAAATAAAAATGAAATTCTGTTTGTTTGTTTGTTTGTTTGTTTATTTGCTTGTTTGTTTGTTTGTTTGTGGATTTGATTCGTATACAAATCCACAAAAATGGACCTATCGGACTGAAATTTAGTACAGATATGTAAAATAATATAGAATAACTCATAGTCCACTTTAAAACTTTGTCCACCCGTTTTAACTTGTTGTTTAACCACCCGTTTTAACCGTTGGACTTTGTCCCACTTTAAAAGTCCACCCGTTCCCGGAATTTAAGAGATTTTTTATGCTCTTCACGCAAAAATCTTTCCGTAATTGTAACCCCTGTAGTGAAAAAAGTGTGAAATAAGGATCGTGGTTGCCATGTGTGGCGATTTTGCCGAATAAAATGTCGTACGTATACAAATCCACAAAAATGGACCTATCGGCCTGAAATTTAGCACAGATATGTAAAATAATATAGAATAAATCGTAGTCCACTTTAAAACTTTGAAAGTCCACCCGTTCCCGGAATTTAAGAGATTTTTTATGCTATTCACGCAAAAAGCTTTCCGTAATTGTAACCCCTGTAGTGAAAAAGTGTGAAATAAGGATCGTGGTTGCCATGTGTGGCGATTTTGCCGAATAAAATGTTTTAAATTCTCAAAGTAAAAATAAAAGAATAATAATGATTTTTTTGTTAGTTTATATTCGTAAGGTTATTTTTTTTAAATTATAATATCGTGTGCATGGGAAATCAGAGCAGGAATGTAATGCTTTACACGCAAAACAATAAGAATTGAAGATTTCCGAGGCTAATAGTTAAATTATTTTAGTTTGGCGAAAAAATAAAATGGCTCAAATGCCGATTTTGTGAGAGCTTAAGGAAATAGATTTTTGAAAACAAGTGCAAAGGTTTTATTAGAATACAGTGTTAAATTTTAATGATCCGTGAAGAAATAATGCAGTTATTAAGGGATTTCAATTGATCTATCTCCAGAATTCTCGCCAAATGAGTACATTGATTTAAGTTGGGGGAATTCCGCCAAATTTCAGAAAATTGAAATCTTCTCATTTAGTACATCGGAGTAATGATGAATAAAACACGTTATAGTTGATAATTTTAAAAAATTCGGCTGTATTAAGTGATTCAACTTTTCAAATAAAGGCTTGCTTTACTTTTTCGCGGTCGAATCATTTCCCATATATTATTGCTGCTAAGTCAATGCTTCGAATGATTTCCTGAAAAAACGCTTGCAAAATGGCGTATGTTGGCACTTTGGCGAGGCTTAGATTTGAAACTGGATTTTATTTGAGACTGGGATATATAATGACACTGGTTATACATAAAAATGAATGTTGGTATGAGTGTATGAGGTTGAAAAACTCCAGCACCGTTGAGCACCGTTGCACCATGAAATTTGGTTCACCTAAGTCTTTTATCATGGAGAAGCTTTTTATGCTATCCGTTTTCCTCTAACTTGCCACCAGGTGGCGCAGCAGAACGTCGAATTCTATTCCGTTTAGCCGTTTGCTATGCGAATATCGTCCAACCGATTTCGATGAAATTTGGTACACGCGAATATTAGAACACGGAGAATATTTTTCATTATCCATTTTGCTGTAACTTGCCGCTAAATGGCGCTGAAAAGCATCAACTTCTATACCGTTCGACCGATCGGCATAAATTTTTTTATACTTACACATTTGAGAACGAAGAATATATTCTAACTGCGTTACTTTTGATGTTACTCACCACTAGATGACACTGCAATGCATTATTATTTTAACTCGCCACTAGATGACGCTGCAGCAGGCCAAATTCTTGACCATTCAAACGGTCGCTATGAAAATCAGTATACATAGCATTTTGAACAATGAGAATATTTTCGCGTTATCCATTTTGCTATAACTCGCCACTTGACGGCGCTGTAGCAAATCATTACTTTATTGAACCACTGGATGGCCCTGCAGTGTATCACTTCTTGACTGTGCAAATGATCGCTTTGAAAATAGGTATACATAGATATTTGAACACGGGGAAGAGTTTGGCGCTATCCATTTTCCTATAACTTGCCACTAGATGTCGCGTCAACACATAATCTTCAGGACTGTCCAGCCGATAGTCATGAAAATTCGTATACATCGATATCTGAATGCGAAAAATATTTTCGCCGTATCCGTTTTGCTAAAACTCGCCACTAGATTGCGCTACGCCGCATGGCATTCTGCGCCGTACAAACGATTGCCTTGCAATTCGGTATGCATGATTATTGGACACAATATAACGCGATATCCACTTTGCTATATCTGTTTATTACAATGAATAGTAATCACCACAAATCGTAATATCAAAAAGTCCATTCATTCCCGTGCGAAGAACGGGTACTTCAGCTAGTTAAGATATATAAAATAAAGTATTCGAAAATTCTTACACTATATATTTATTCTTTATACTATCTGTATAACCAGTTATTGAACATGGAATAGCCAGTCGACTGTCCGTTATTTGCCGAAGGGGGGTGATAAAGTACCTAAACTTGCCTTCGAATTATGGAAATTCATTATACGGTATACATTATACGGTAATAAGAAATATCTGGGTCTTTCTTATTCCTGTAAAGTGTAAATTATACGGACAGAAATTAAAGGAATGAAATTATTTGGAATCATGTGAAATTTTTGTTGCTTATATTTTACCGTAGTTAATTTTGAAATGGTAATATTTTTTTAATAGTCTAAGATTTTATGTATCTAAAATACGATATTATATTATTCTTTATGTATTGCATTTTTAACTGCTGGGGGAAAATAACAGCGAAACTGTCAGTGGCGTAGACTAGCGGCGGGCCATGGGGGGCTAGATTTATCTTGAAATTGGATATTCGATAATTGTATACGAATTATCAATACTTTTTTACGTAATTCTAGCTTTTAATCTTTTGGGTCCTTCGCCTTTTTTTTCTGGCTACGTGTCTGTAAACTGTGTATACAATTAATTCAGACGACATTCATCATGAAACGATGTAAATTATAAATTATCCTCAAAAATAATGTAATTTGTGTATGCATCGTCATATATCATCCCATTAATTATTTAATGTTTATACATTTATGCACTTTTAATTGCACGCTTATCAGTTGTAATTACCCGGGAGTAACAATAACGTGAAGTTTGACTAATTAGTAAAATTTAATTTTGAATTTGCATATCAGTAACTACGAAGATACTCATAATTGTTTCCTTCGAAAATTTTCTGATCAGAAACATCCCCGCTATTATTACAAATTAGCCATTATAACAAATATATCTCACACACAGAACACAAATATATATATATTTAACTGAAATATTGTTTCTATTTATTATAGGTAACAAAGATATACCAAATCGTAAACAATGGTGCTGTATCTTAATTATTACAGAAAAGGGCTTCCTCCTAATGTGATAAGAGCATGGAACTGAGAAATTTCTTTAATTTTATATGAAATTAAAATCTAATATCACAATAGTAAAATTAATATATATATACATATATATGTTACAGTGAAAACCCGAAATCAGTCAAAACCCGAATTAACTAGGGAAAACGCGTTCTAACTGAGAGCTTTAGACAGAACCCGAATTAACTGGGCAAAACGCGTTCTGACAGACAGCGCTTGGGAAAACCCGAATTAACTGGAGAAAACCCGTTTTATTTGGGTAGCGGTAGAACATATCGAGGGGCCCCTACAGCGGAGGCCGGACCCACTGATGTTTATTTTGGGTCTCGCAAAGGGCATCGTTCTCATATTTTCGAGAGGGGCCCCCTAAAGCGATGGTCGGACCCACTGATGTTTTTTTGGGGTCTCGCAAAGGGCCAGCGTTAGCATATTTTCCAGGGGGGAGCAAGATCCAATTTTTAGTGCATAAAGCATTAACATTAAGGAATTCACAGGGGAAAACGGGTTTTCAATAGCGCTGTCAATCAGAACGCGTTTTACCTAGTTAATTCGGGTTTTGCCTAACGCTCTCAGTTAGAACGCGTTTTCCCTAGTTAATTGGGGTTTTGGCTGATTTCGGGTTTTAACTGTACCATATATATCATTAATATCCATAAAAATGGAATGCAAATAATGTTGGTTAACTGCAACTTTATACTATGTTTAATTTGTTATTTTACGATTTCTGACTATATGAGCAAAATACTATTTATGCATTATTATTTCTACTTTGTGTTATATTAACATCACACCAATAGTGTATTAATAAAAGCACCCTTATTTACTAAAAATGCAAATGCGTTGTTTATTAGTATCATTTTTTGTTTAATCGGAATAATTAAAATCAAATTAAAGTTATTTTGTGTAAGTTCTTTTTTTCTGCTTAGATGATATTGGAGTTAAGACTTTGAGATCTAAGACCGAAAACATCTCGGAGTGAACTTCTAACTCGCTGAGCAATAAAAGTACTGGCTATATACTTTTGTAAGCTTTCCACATAATATCTACGATCATGCTTAGTTTAAAAAAAGCATAAATAACAGTTAATGAAGTTAATGAAAACAGTTAATGAAGTTAAGTTAATGAAAACTACGTAGTATAAGAGATACTTTTTGAGCATTTGGTCATATTTGCTACTTTAAAAAAAAGTTACCTTATGGAACATATTTTCGGGCATTTACTGTACAGTTAGGTACAGTATGGTAAGCTATTATTGGGCAAGTCTGTAAAATATTTTATTAAAAATGATGTTTTCTTACGTGGGACTTTTTTTTTACTTAAAGCATGGCTCTTCCAATAATTTCTCAAGAAACTTCTTAAAAAAAACTTTATTCTCCTTACGTGTAAACAGTTTTTTCAATACGAATAAGAATAGTTTTAAGTTTAGAATTAAAGAATATGAATATATATATATACATATATATATATAACTCGGCTGTTCGTGGGTCTCGTGAGGGGGAAACGCCCCCTGAACCCCCCTAACTTTTAGGTTTGATTATTGCCATATTAAAACGATATTAATTGACTATGTCGTTTTATCCCTTCTCTTTCGTGTATTTCGCCTGGTAACCGTATGTTGAAATTCATTTGATTGTAACATATTTATAGAAAAATACATGTGATGCATATTCTACAACTTACGAAATATTGTAACAATAGATTAAATATACGGAAAAAAACACTCAAAATACTGGTGTTAAACGATAAAGTAAATAAAAACTCTGTAAAAAACACGCATAAGATGTAACAGGTAAGTAGATACGTACGTTTAGTCGAAACGCGTACGTATCTACTTACCTGTTACATCTTATGTGTGTTTTTTACAAAGTTTTTTATTTACTTTAATAGATTAAAGCTGTTGTGAACTAGTTGTATTTAAATATATGAAAAAAATACATGTGATGCATACTCCACAGCTTAGGAAATATTGTAACAATAGATTAAAACTTTTGTGAACTAATAGTATTTAAATATAAATGCAACCTTACGGAGCTTACAGAAATCGGTGGTTTTACGTAACACATACTAACATTTTATTTTATCTACACATTGTTGCCACATTCTCATGTAACATTTACAAAACGGATGAAAATTTTAAACAATCATTTTATGAAATAAATGCAATCTTACGGAACTTATAGAAATCGGTGGTTTACGTAACACTTACTAACATTTTCAGCGGTCATTTATTCTTACTTTTATGTCGCATTTCGTAACACATTTTCGTGTCTCATTTTTATTTCACATTTTAAATAAGAGGATGAGAGATAAAATGACATTGTCATTAATATATTTATCAATTAATTTCTTTTTTTTAAACATGTAAAGTATCAAGAACATACAGACAACTATACAAACAGCAGTTTTTAAAATTTTCAGTATGATAGAAAATGCAGAACCAACAGTTACTTTGACTTAATTGGGAGCACACCTCAGCATTTGTAATACCTTAGAATAGCCCTGCTAAATAAAATTTCATATATTTTAAAGGACGTGTAAACAAATGCTTCACTGGTAAATATTTAAAACATACACTAAAACTAGATTTTTATGTATGGTTAATTTTTAAAAAATGAAAACGCATTCGATAATTTGCATACTTTCAATAAGATAAAATTGCTTGCTTTATAACTATAAAAAAATCTGATGTGGACGACCCCAGGGAATAAAAAAACTGCTATAATACTATTGTTTAGCAATTTCGAGCCAAATATTTCCGATATCGGCAAGCTGGGTTCAATATGAAAGATTTGTTTTTGACACTTAATTTGGCGACATTTTACCGAAAGCAGACAATCTTGAGATAGTTCGCTAGATTTTGGGGATAGCCAAAGTAGTCATTGACCCCAGACTTTCAATGAATTGAATATACCAATCCAACTTAATGTATTAAAAGTCATTTGGATGATCCTGTAAATAAATTACACAGTGGACTGCAATAAAAAAAAATAGATCTACAGTTAGATGTTACAATAGTTCGAGATACAAAGCTTCAACACCTTACAGTTAAATTTTTTAGAGTTATGCGAAATACGAAATTGTTTTCGGCGGCAAAATTGGCGATATATTAGCAAAACTCGTCAACATCGATGACAAATGGCGAGATTTAGAGCATGGATCAAACAATGATTGACTACATACGTAATATATTTAAGACTACAGTAGACATTAATGTACAGATATTACTTTGGATGTTCGCATAAATAAACTGTCCAATAGATTGGAACCAAAAATGGAGATGTACAACTAGCTGTTACAACAATTTTATATGCGAAATTTCATCATTCTACGAAGAAGTATTTTTTAGAGATGTGAGAGTTAAATACAAACACGTATACCAAAAGTAGTTTGATGATATTTGGCATAATTTTATAGGGAGGCGCGGGACTGTGGTAGGACCATTACCTAACAATATGATAGAATGGTATTGTGGTTGAAATCTACTAATGTCTCTAAAACTGGCATTGGCCGTAATGTGTTGAAATGTTTTAGAGTGTTCCTGTAGAAGAACTAAAAGTGATAAAGGCTCTATTTTCGATGAAGAGATTCATTTTGTAGCCTTTAACAGTATGCATCAATTCTGAGTCGTTTGAAATAGCCTAATATCCATAAAATACGCTTTGATGAATTTCTGTCCATAGAGCGTAATGTATTTAAAATTTTTGGGTGGCCCTTTAAGGGGACGGTGGACGTTATGAAAGTTTTTTTTTTTTAATTTTTGACCGAAAATTATGAATTTTTGTATAGATATAATTTGAAGTATGACAAAATTAAATACTTAAAAACTTTTTAAAAATAATTTTTTAAATTTTAAATTAAAAAAAATGAATTTCGAAAAAATGCCTCTTGCGCGCCAATTTTTAATTTTTTCCTTCAATTTTCTCCTGTTATTCAAAAATGTATTCGGATCAAATTGTCTTATTAATGAGACTTTAGAGATTCGTTGAAAAGGAAAATTTTAGGAAGTATTTTTATACGTTAGCACTGAATTTTCATAAAATTTTCATGTTTTACAAACTTATATTAAATGTATATAATCTTAACGATCACTAAAATTAAAACGGATAAGAAAATTTATTCTTCCATCTGAGTATCTTGAGTATCTGTTATGAATTTTATAACACTTCTTCAAAAATTGTGTCGCAAGGGACATTTTAAAGACACAGATCTGCAAAAAATATTCATTTTGCACAAAAGGCATTTTTTCAGACATTTAAACGCTTATAACTTTTTACTAATTAAGTTAGAGACATGCAGTTTTTTGTTTCAGATACATTAAAAATCATAGAATATGAATAAATTATAAAAAAATCGGATTTTGGCGAATTTTTGGTAATGTCATAGTCCACCATCCCCTTAACTAAAATATCCAATCAATTGGGACCAAAAAGGGAAGTGCACAACTAGATGTTAAAATCCTTAATATAAAGTTTCAACATTTTGCGATTAATAGTTTTTGAGATATGGGAGTTACATACGTACGTACGAACGCACGTGCGTTCAGATGTCAGGGCAAAACTGGTCAAAATGGATTTGCGGCCGGTTAAAATAGGTTGTACATGCATTTATATGAACATGCATAAATACGTACGATAATATGCATCGCAGAAGTTCTTAAAAGTAAATCCAGAGGTGGTCGTTTTTTTCGTCGAAATCGTGTTTTCGTGAAAATTTGGCTAACGAAATTATTCGCGATCACATTACTCACTTATTTCGTACGAGGAATTAACAAATAGCAAATTAGTTACTGAATATTCAATAATGCTCTGTATTTTCTAATTAAAATCCTCGCTGCCTCCATGTTTTTTCTTGTGCTACTATCTGCATAGGCACACCGATTTCCTAGAGTTGTTTTTTTTTCCTATTATGAGAAGAGATCTGGCATAATTAAAAAATATGTTAGTATAGCAAAGAAATCAGACATTTAATTAGCATTAGATTAAAAAAAAACAGGGATGCATAAAGAATTTTAATTTCCTATCCGACCCTCTTAAAGGTTTGAAAGCTGGTTTAGCTGAAATGGTTTTTAACTATATTTTATGATATTCACTCTAATTGTCGTTTTTATTTCTATTTTTGTGTTGCTTCATTTACAGTTGTAGCTTTCTATAACACTAGTTGTGGGTCAGTAAGCAAAGCTTCTTCGTAACCACATAAAACGAGTGGTTACATACATATGCTTTATGCACCTGTGAATAATCGCTTGTTATTACAAGCTTGTTTCGTAACATGTCTTTTTTTTCTCTTCTAGAATATCCTCCTTCAAAAAAAATCTTATCAATTAATTATTAATTGTAGCGAGTGTTTCCTAATGTTTTTTCCAATCATTTAAAATTTTCAAATTTATCTGTATAACAATGTGTATTTGTGCTCAGGACTTTCATATTTAATAGTCTTTTTGAAAATTAAATTAATATTTTCGACCATAAAATACCCAAGATATGGTTAAAATTTTTGTAACTGGTTCTAGCAGGTGATAATTGCAATCTCAACTTCCTTTGTAATAAATGTATGCATTACAAATGCATAGAAAATGGCTATCACGCCAATAGCTTTTTTTTTTTTCAAGGGGAATGAAGTTTTGATGATTTATAATTTTGAGGGTGCCTATTGGGTGGCCAACGAACCATCTCTCTAGAAATGCACCTGGATTGGCATCCCATGAGGCATCGTTTCACCATGGAGGAGAATGGCTTCACGGCAGATATTAAAAAATGGCCAACTGATAATCTACTATTCACATATTTATTTATTTTCTAATAAAGCGATGTTGCACCTACATGTTAAAAAAAAGAAAACTTGAATAATCTTAATTAAATTAGTTTCGTATAAAAATTTAACAAATTCTAAAATCTTGAAAATTCATGGGAAGACCCATTTCATAAAAAGGAGTCTTATTTTCTAGCGTGTATATATATATATAGAGAGATAGATAGATAGATAGATAGATAGATAGATAGATATAACTTAAAATTCTTAACAAAGTTCTGCGTAAACACCCTTCATATTAAAGTAACAATTCTTATTCATGTAAGGTAGAAATATGTAAATACCAAAGTAGGACTTGATAGTAACACAACAACCACGGGTACCATTTATCATTCCATTGAGTTTCTAGCAATATTTTTAAATAAAAAATAAAATGCTTTTCTTAAATTAGCAATCTATAGATACGAGGTGCCTCATTTTGCAGACGACAATGAACAAGAATCATCCAAAATCGACCTGTACACCACAAAAGAGTTTAAACCTTTTTTCGAAAAGAGAATAAGAAATTATTATTTTATTTTACATTTATGGCGACAAGAATTCAAAGGATTTAAACTGCTTACATCAAGATTTAATTCATCTCTTTTGTGATGTATATATTAAATGGAGTTTTGTTATTACACGCACAAACATATATATAACTCAAGTCATTGCCAATAAAGTAATTTAGATAAGACAAAAAATAAAAAATAATTTAAAAAAAATTGAAACACATATTCGATGGAGATTTGTAACAATTTATTACTTGAATTTAAAATTATATTAATTTAGAAATTTAATATCCAGATACACACAATCACACGTAATATTTAAAAACGGTTTTAATGCTCAAATCAACGGGCACCAGCTCTCCCTGACCTGTGAGGCATTAAATAAAGTTAGAAATGAATAAAAATATACTTCAAAGTTTAATTTCTAACTTTATTTAATAACTAACGTGCTTTACAGGGCACGGAGAGCTGGTGGCCGTTGATTTGAGCGATAGCATCTCAAAATATTTGAAAGAATTTTGGCATCGATAGTTCACACATAACATAATTTTAAATTTTATTCTATTCCATTGCAGTTTTTCAGGAATACAGCAAACATGTTCTCTATTTTTGAAAATTTTCAAAATCTATAAACAATGGAATTACTTTGAAACAAATAGTTTAAGTGACCGCCTACAATGATGCTAAATTTTATTTCATTCCCTTCAAAAGTTTACATGTGATAGGCAAACAAATATTTGCACAATTTAAATTAAACAAAATTTTCAAAAAAATTGGACAGTATCTTTACATATTGTGTCACCAAATTTCATTTCGTTCCTTTTAGTCGTTTTCAATGATGTATGAAACAAAATTTGAGTATTTTAGGAAGATTTTCAGAAAAATATCAAAATCTACTAAAACACGTAAATAAATTCGTTTTCCATTGTTTAAATTCAGTGACAGCAACTTATCATGCCACTAAATTTCATTTTGTACGCTTTAGTCGTTATTAAATAATGCGCGAACAAATATTTACACTGAAACAATTCTCGCAAAATCTCAAAATCTAATCAAAATTTTCAAGATTTTTAAAAAGTTCCACGCCTATGTTTTAAGTTGAGTGATCACCTATCATGTCACCAAATTTCATTTCAGTCACTTTAGCGGATAAAAAGAGATGTGCGACCGAATATTTATGCAGTTTGAAACAATATTTGCAAAATCTCAGAATCTGATCTTTCTCTTTAAGTAGAGTGATCAACTATCATGTTACAACATTTCAATTATTTTTCTTGAGTCATTTTTACGTCATTGCGTGAAAAATTAAATCAACATGTTTTTCTACTCATTTATTAGGTGTCAATTACTGCAGCAGAAGTGTCGATCACTGGCGCCAGCATTTACTTCTTGGTTTCAATTACTAGTGTAGCCACCATGACAACATACAAAATACAGAAATAATTGAAATATCCAATATTCTGTAATAAATTTTACCTTGCATGAATATTCATTTGACATGCAGTTTATTTAAGTTCAGGAAACAATTTTTATCATCTAATTTTAGTAACTAGCTGTTACTAGTTAATGTTTATTATTGTCCTTAAAGTGTGAATTACTGGTTCCCTTACCATACGTAAAAAAATAAACCATGTTTTCACAATGCATATCTCAAATACACGTATTTGAGTACTGCTCTACCATCTATTTTAAAATAAACTAGCTCCGAATGAAGTTAAAAATAGCCTGGTATTGTCATTTGTTGCGTAAAATGAGATATAAAAAAATCCATGAACAAGAAGTGAAATGTTCTTAACTTTCTGACGCAAAACTTTTGAACACTACTGCTCGGCAATTTAACGGTCGCGAGGAATAGGAAAAAAAGCTTATCCCGGGAATTCGACGGGAACGAATCTTAAGGGGTTAAAAAGCAATGAAGTGTATGACATAAGCACCTTAAACGATTAGTACATTTTTAACCACAAAAATTACTAAACGTGACATTTTTATTGGGTTTTTAAACATAAAACTAACACAAACAAGAAGCTTTTCCATTTTACCATCCAGAGTAATGAAATCTTCAATGCTACCGGAGTTAAAAATGTGAATATAAAATATTCTGAAATCACATTCTCCATTTTTTTGAAAACACGATAAATAACACACAAATAGATATATTTAATTTTAGAAATTTACATATTCGATAAATCGCATACAAAATATTTCGAACAATCTTTGCTTTGGATGCATGAATACAAAACTAATTTCCTTGAAAACAATTCAAGAAACCCATAATAGCCTTAATCTTCCATCCACAGTTTATATAAATGGTTACATATAGTAAATATTTCCTACTATTGTTGCTTGTTTCCTCCGAAAATAAATGGGTACACAGAATAATACAATTTATCGTATCTCAAAATTTCCATCAAAAAAGGAGATTTTTCATTTTTGAGAATCAATAAAAATATTATAAAATCGGAATGGTATACTTATATTCTTTTGTGATCCAACAAGATGAAAGAAATGGATTCTTATTATTTTTTAAAACCTTTGTTTATTTAACTTTTAGAATGACATTTTTTTTTTTTTACTCTCCATACTAGTCAATATTTTGATATGTTCCACAAAATGTATATGCTAGTAAAACTTCAATGTCTACTTGTGTTTTTCTATAGTTGTTTATTTTCTCGTTTAAAGTTGCAAGAGGCATTTTTCGATAGATATGGATTTTAGCGCAGATTTTAAGAGAAAGCATTTCATACAGAATAAATTGTAAAATCTTAAAGATCTACTATTTACAGTAAATATATTCTTGGTGTATACTGCACGAAAAGAGCATATTAATATAAGAAGCCATTTAATAACAAAAGGAAAATACTTATGTAAATATAAAATAACTTTAAATATAGCAAGATATTATATATATACTATAGGGTTTATAACATTAATTTTTAATCTTAAATGAATGCGTTAATAATACAAGAAGCCAGACATTTTTTAAACTTTTCATTGAAATGGAATTTTATTAATTACACTTACTACGAAAAAATAAAATAAAAAAATGAAATAAAAAGCACATGAAGTTTTAAATAACAATATTATATCCTCAAATATAAGATTTAGGTCACTTAAATTTTAACGCCAAAAATTACCTATAAAAATCTTTTCCTATACAAAATTACCTATACAAATGTTCCTATATTAAAAATTTAGGAAATTTTTTAAATTGTATTTATATACAGAACCAATACCTCCAATACCTCGAATAACTCCAACCATTACCTCCAATAAGTAATGAAAGTAAATCTACCGGTTTCTCTATGGAAGAAATTAGTCATTTGAAGCGTTACAAATGTATTAGTGGAGCTGAGAGTAATATCGTTCGTTAACACGTTAATATTTCGCCTAGCAAAACCTACTAAAGCTAATAATTAGAAGATTTTCACGAAGTAGATATTTTCAACGTAGCTATATTAGAAAGATTTTTTCAAAATTCATAACCTATGGGAGGGTACGGGGCCAAAACGTTGTTTAAACATTTTCTGCTTGATCGCAAAGGAAAAAATGAGCTATCTATAAGATTCCTGAAATACAAATAAATTATTGTATTCAGTGCCTTCTCGTAAAACATATTATTTGCGCATTATTAAATAAATAAATTTAACAATTAAATACTTTACGAGATATTTCTCCACCTCGAAATTGAGCCCTTCATTGTCCTTATTTCTGTTAAATATGTGTTTGGGTGTAATGGAAAATTGAGATTAAGTATTTATTTACTTTAAATTGAAATTAATGTGAACGAAAATACGAGCTAAAATCCCCATGCAAAAAAGTATCAGTATACATATTTCCCGTTTAAAGAATGTACATATATGCAAATAAATTGCACTTTATTTTTACAAAAAATCCAATGCTACATTTAATTGGCTATCACGTGTGCATTATGATTATAAATTGGAGGTTTAATTAGTTGATTCTGCTGGAGTTAATTAGTTTCGCTCCGATGCGTTTTGTCAAATGGAACACAAACACTGTAATTAAACTCTGATCGGAATATTATATTCATTTTATGCAATCTGATAACGTCTGAAGCTTCTAATATATTGTTCACAATGGAGATTTGCTGCAGTAGCTAAATGTTTAGCAGACAGTAACAAAAAACTCTAATGGTCTACAAAGCATGTCATGAAGTCCAACATCACTTCATGAGTAATTCAAGCTTAAGAGAGTTTGTAAGCGATATACTATCAATAATTTGAGTTCTGTAACAGCATTGGAATATAGGAAGCGGTATTAAAGTAACGTTGAGTTACAGTGCGGGCTGTTCAGAGAGATAGTACAGTGGTCACCGCTTCTTCCAATTAAAATCTCAGATTGACCAGAATAACCGAAATCCGAAATAAACGGTGTGACAAAAATGAGTGAATTAAAGAAAAAAATAACAGTAAGTTAAATTAAAATCTACGAACTGTATTCAGTCACTTTTTGTACGTATAAAAAAACTTCTTGGAGGGAAAAAAAACGAAATTAAAATCTGTTTTAGGACCATAGTGTCATGTACCGTAAATTGTATTTCACTTTATTTTGATCGTTTGTATGTTTGTGTGTGATTATGGCAACGCTGCTCTAGGGCAATCTGCCAAGGACAGAGGTTGCCTTGATAGGAGGACCTAAGGCGTTCTCTAACGAGTTCTCCTAAGGGGTTCTAACGCGTATTCACATCTGGAGAAAACCTCCCAAAACTAAAAACCTTTAGATCGACTGCCGATCTTCATACTGCCACTTTACGTTGTTTTCTCTTAACGTTCTACGTAAAGTCTCTTTAACGTTTAGCAAATCTACTCTTGTGCCACGCACCCTGTTCGGGTGCACATCGTTGTCATCATCATCAGGTGATTCATTGATTCTAGGTGCCGGATTGATAATTATTTTTATTAACATTATGTTAAATATATTAACGATTGTGTTGATTGAATTAGTGTAACATGTGCACAAAAATATGGGTTATCTTTGACTGGCTTTCACTTCGCCCCTACTTCCTTCAGGACTAGATACGATCCTAATCCTAAAATTTGGCTTTTTTTATGCAAAAAAAATCTGTTTCATCTTTCCTCCTTTCGCTTTTCTTTTTTTTTTTTGTACAAAATAATGGTTTCAAGAAAAAAAAATTCTGAAATAAAAAAAAATAAAATTTAAGTAAAATAAATAACAAAATAAGGTCAAAGAAGGCATAAAATTGAGAACGACTAACATACAGATGTATTTGATTATTAAAGTTATGCATCAAAAAGGAAGCACATTTCAAAGAAAATAAATTATTATTGTTTACAATTTTTGTTAAAGTGGCAAGGCTTAGATAATGTAGCTTTCGAAGAGTCTGGAAAAGTTTATCTACATTCGAACCTAAGCAACCTATATCAAAAACTGCTTTTGTTCTTCATCCTCAGTTAAACAGGAATTGAATCCTTGGATTAATTTTACTCCCCTTTCAGCTGAGTCATTAAAAACCTTAAAAGCTTTCACAATTTCTTTTTCTTTAATACTGATTCCACACCATGAATCGGGATCAGTATTCAATAATTGCATATTACAATTAAATCTCTTAAAAATTATGTTTGAGTTGAAATAAAATAAATCAATTTCTTGGTCTAATAAATGATGCACTTCGTTGAAACATTGTTGCTCTTACATCTTTATCATCATACACATCCTCATTTTCTTTTTCAAATGCAATTCATTTTACAATGCTTATTTTGACTTTTTTTGCCAAAGTATCAAAAAAAAAAAAATGGAAATGCAACTTGCTCCGAGTTAAGATACCAAATATGGCTTATCATTTTATAGATCTTTGTTTGCGGCTTCTTTATCAAATTTTCAGTATTGAACAAGATTTTAATAATTTTAAGTCTTGATTGGGTCTAAAGTATGAGTGGGAGTGTTGGACTATGAATTTACATAAAAATTTCTTATAAATAAACAAATGTCTGTAATACCTATTTTTTTCTAAATCGGTTAATGAGATCTGATGTCGGAAAAGAAGTATTTTGAGACAAAATTGCCTTAGACATCCACCTGGCATGATGAACAGCACCAGGTATTCAGAAAGAAATGTCTATTTGGGGGAGATTCTTATAAAAATTAAACAATGTTGGATTAATTCTTTATGATTATCCCTGAGCTGTTGATTTCTTAAATTTTCCGCAAGAAAATTTGAAATTTCTTCCAATTTTTTCTATTTTTTATGGTATATTTTCATCTTAAACAGCAGTTTTAGTACTTTGTCTTGTCCAACTTAGACCACCCAATCTGATTTTTTTTTTAAATATCTGGATGAGGAGCAGTATTTTTGCCCACTTTGCAATTAAAACAGATTTTAGAATGATTTCTAAAATATGGTGGCAACAAGGTAAATGTAGAAGACTTTCATCCAGTAATTAGTGCGGCAAAAAATACACGTGGAGGAAACCAGTGGCAAGGACGTACCCACGGGTTGATCCAGGGGATCCGGACCATTCCCGAAATTTGAATTTTTGTTAACAAAATAATAATGATGAAGTCTTTTTGTGGTAAATTCTCCCTTTTTCACCGTTGAACCCCCTCCGAAATTTTTGGACCCACCCCGAAATTTTTTTCTGGGTACGTCCCTGACCAGTGGTATCAAAACACATTTCCTGAATTTAACCAACTGCCTCACATTCTTCAACTACTGAAAATACAGCTTTTGCCTGGGTTATTCTCATACTATTTTCAAACTGAGGAACTCCTAGTAACTGTTTTCATCGCCACAGCTAATTAAAATCGCTATTTCCTCTACTTATTCAAAATATGAGGAAGAATTTTTAGATCCCAATGAACAAAAGCACCCTCTAAATCAGATTTTAAAATCTGCTTTTTATGAGATCAATTCTTTGTTTTCGAAATTCTTGTCTTCGGAGTCTTATTGCTTGTGAAGTGTGCTGCACCAGAACGATATTATGTGTTAGTGTTGCACCAGTTCTACGTTATACCAGTATGTAAATCATAACGATAATATGAGAGCTAGGGGAGGCAGGCATAGCTCCTTCCTGCCCATACCTATGGGCACCCATGCCAATTCTAAAAGTAACTAATGATAACGTATAACAAATAGCCTTGTAATAAAGAGAAATTTAGAGGTTTCTCTTACATGTGCTTCAATACAAATCAAGATCTTTCTATGCGAATTGTAGCTTAAGTTATGAAAATTCTTGATTTATTTTTTAGATTTTTGCTACAATCAATACAAAACATGCTCAAAATTATTTAAAATTCGTAATTTGTCCTTTTTTCACTAATTTTACAAAAATGCAGATGGTACAATTCACAAACTGACCTAAAATACACTGAATATCATTAAATATCGGTTTTATTGAGAGTAAAACTTCAAAACAACAACATTTTTCATTAAATAAAGCAAGAACCAGTTTGAAGAGCAGATAGTTTATACTAAATGAATGAAAAAATTAGATATTTTCGGCAAAAATCGTAATTTTTCAAGAATTTAACATCGGTGCGGCACGGGTTCATATTATGCAATTGAGATGAAACTTTACCAAACTCATTATCTAGTCAATTGGAAACTTTTAGGGGGGGGGGGTGCTCCCAAAAATAATATTAAAAAAAATTTTCCCATATAACTTGTGATCACCCTACTATAGAGAATTCATTAGCTTTAATTTGTTAAGTGTTTTATGAACAAGTGTTTTAATTTTTAAGAGCTTTTATTCCGTTACAATTTTTGTCGATCATTGTGAAACATTTCAGGTACTGTGATATTTTTTTAATCAAAAAGAATCGCGTTTCGATGACATGTTATGCTGTTGTCGCGAAAACCGTTGTCGTTGTCTTTTTTAATAATTCCAAAATCATTTAAAAATAAATCCATACACTAGTTTACAATTATGTGTGTTTCACGTTTTCCGAGTGGTTTAAGGCAAACGATTTAGCCACTGGTATTCGTAGAAAACGTGTATTCAAATCTAGATAACACGGTTACTACATTATTCTAATTTTAGTTCGTTTATTCAGAAATCTGAAATGAAAGAACATGGCCTGGAATTAAAATGAAAGAACATGGCTGGTATTACTTTCTTTGTTGTTGAAGTTTCAAAAGCAAACTTTTAATTTCTTTCTTTGAAGGGAAACATGGCCTGGATTTCTTAAATATATTATAATGTAACAAAATCAAGTCATATATTTAGGATACAGCAAAGAAATGTGATTCTTTGTGTGTGTTTGTGTATCAATATATCATATAGCCGAGATATGGGAAGCTAAGAATACAAAATATTGCATGTATGCCATGTTTGTAACGTATGTAAACCGTAAGAGGGAATTTTCCGAAAACAGTAACCAATGTGGAGTAGTGTACTGTAGAAATACAATATTAAATTTATAAATAAACAGCGTTGTAAACGCAAGATGCACTAGTTCGATAATACACATTTTTGCAAAGAAAATATTCAGGCTTAAAGTTCTTGAAAGGAAAAAGAAATACTGGGCAAGCAGTTTCATTTAGCCATATTAAATATCGCAGACTAGTTTTGGCCATGTTTAAGAGGCCTATGTAGTGGGCTTGCGGAGATTCAAGTCCCAATGCTTTGCTATGGAGAAAAGTGCCCTAACGCGTAATCATTTTTCTAAGAAAATATTAGGCATTTTTAAATGAATTTTTCCTGTGTGAATCATAAGAATTATTCGCAAGGATTGCGCGAATCAGATTTCAGTTAATTTAGACGAAAGCGATTTTATTGCAGTCTACAATTTATGTTACTTTTCAGGCTGCAATAAAATCTCTTTCCGCTAAATTGACTCAAATCTGATTCTCGCAATCCTTGAGAATAGTTCTCAAGATTCACACAGGAAAATTTCATTTTAAAATACCTAATAGTTTCTGAGAAAAATCATTAGGCGTTAAGGCACTTTTTTCCATAGCAAAGCAGTGGGACTTGAATCTCCGTAAGCCGACTACAGAGGACTCTTAATAATCAATATCACGTCCTTACTTAGCAATCGAAAAGCGGTGAGGGAGAGAGAAAATTTAGATGCCAACAGGAATTCACATTGGCGAGCACATGCGCTTGTCCGAGGTAACCATTACTGAATTACAATAAATTCATAAAAACATAGTAAAAAAAAATGAATTAGAGATTAGATAATTTTGAATTCCGGTGCATGGAATCAAAAAGGATTGAATAAAATCAGTACAAAATTATGACGAACAAAGGGGAATGAGAAACACGTTACAAATTAAAAACTGACGTAAGAAAATCATGTGCTAAAAGAGAATGATATTTGACCGAGCGACTATTGTACCTACAAGAAAGTAGGAAAGTAACTTCACGAGCAGCCTACCTACATGGTTTAAGAACTTTTCGTACTCTTGAAGCCAAACATTTTTTTTACATATTATACACACATATCAGAAATATAATTACATATTACATATAATAATACCAAACATATACAAAATAATATACAGTAATAATCAATACAAAATAATTAAAAATACAATAATAATTTTGATAAGGTATATAAAAAGGCAAAAGAAAAAAAATACTTTTAGTAGATGTAAATAAAATTTTGAAAGCATGCCAGAAAGAAAGTAAGTCAAATAGTGTAAGGTATTTAAATATATTTATACTAATTACATAAAAATACGTATAATAAAATACAAATAAAATTTCGAAGAAAGCCAGAAAGTGGGCCTACAAAACTAACATGCACCTATATAGATGTTTTGTATAACGCTTTCAGAGAGACAGAAATGTAAATGGCACTATAAATAAGATACGAAATAAGCAAGTGTTGTAAGAGCCAAGTAATATAAATATATTATACATTCTGAAATCAGAAACGAAGTTTTTATCCTCACTACGCAAGGAAGCATGTCTGCTATAAGAAACGCTATTAAACAAGGGTTGTCTTTTCATTTCAAGAATGTAAGTTTTTCCGTATGACTGAAAGGATATTTTACACTCAGATATCGGTCACTAATAAGGCCCGAAACCTTGGTCATTTGGTTATCATCGGCCACCGTTATCCTCTATGAAGGAACGAACAGTGTAACAACCGACCCTAACCGGGAGTCAAAGCCTTTAATGGGTACCATAATAATTACGCAAGTAAAGTAATTTTAAGGAATAAATAATATAAAATATTCTCAATCTATTTAACCGTCCTCTCCCTATTAAAAATCTGAATTTCTTAAGGACTGTTTACAAATTCAAACTGATCGCAATGAGATATGCAGTAAAATCGCTTAATGGAATATCGGTTAAAAAAATATCGCGTATAATGTAAAAAAATTGCAATGTATAAAACGATAGTAATTTGTCAATGTTACCAAGGATAATGGGATATCTCGTTAATTAAGAAGTATTTTCGTGTCAAATTGGAAATTTAATTACGGAGGGTCTACTCTGTATTTTAACTGTAAAATCACAAATTAACTTTGTCTTATTATTACTTCCTTGTACGTAGTATAAGGAAGTAATGTGATCCCGAAAAATTTTGGGGGCCAAATTTCGACAAAAAAACCGATTTTGACTACCTCAAATTTTAATTTTAAATTTTTTTTCGATGCATCTCATCGTAGGCTAGCATGCACGATCATATTAACGCGTCTGCAACTCATTTTGACCAGCGGCGAGTCTACTGTGGCCAGTTTTTCCATGCCGTCTGTACGTACGTACGTACGTACGTATGTATGTAACTCGCATATCTCAAAAACTATTGGCCGTAGAATGTTGAGATTTGATATTTAGGATTGTTCTATGATCTAGTTGTGCACCTCCCCTTTTGGTGGCAATCGAATGGATAGTTTATGTACAGGACCGCCCAAAAGATTCGAAATACATTGCGCTCTATGGGCCGAAATTCATTAAACTCGCCTAACTCAAAAGCTATTAGGCGTAGAATGTCGAAACTTCATATTTTGGATAGTTGTAACATCTAGTTGTGCACCTCCCCTTTTGGTTCCATTCGACTTTATAGTTTATCTACAGGACAGCCCAAAAGATTCGAAATACATTACGCTCAATGGGCCGAAACTCAGTAAACTCGCATATCTCAAAAACTATTAGGCGTAGAATGTTGAAACTTTATATTTAGGATTGTTGTAACATCTAGTTGTGCACCTCCCCTTTCGATTCCATTCGACTGGATAGTTTATCTACAGAACCACCCAAAAGATACGAAATACATTACGCTCTATGGGCCGAAATTCATCAAAGCGTTTTTTAGAGGTATTGGGCTATTTCAAATGACTCAGAAGTGATGTATGCTGTAAAGAGTTAGAAAATGAATTTCTCCATTAAAAAAAGTGTCTTTATCATTTATAGTTCTGCTACAGGAACACTCAAAAGATTTCCAATACATTACGGTCAATGGCAATTTTAGGGGCATTCATCCATTTCAAGCACAATACCGTCCTACCACATAAGTTAGGTGATGGTCCGACCACGGTCACGTGCCTCCCTCAAGAACTATGCCAAAAGTCGCCAAGCTTGGCGACTTTTGGTGTACGTGTGTGCATATTTAACTCTCAAATCTCAAAAACTATTATGAAATTTCATATGTAAGAATGTTGTAACATCTAGTTGTGCATCTCGATTTTTGGTTCCAATCTACTGGAGAGTTTATTTACAGGACCACCGAAAAGAATTTTAGTACTTTAATGTCTATGGACATCTTCAATATAATACAACTGTAGACAGTCATTGTTTGGTACATGCCCAAAATCTCGCCGTCTGTCCTCGACCTTGGCGAGTTTTGGCGAAATATCGCCAAATTTGGCGATAGTCAGTCATTTGGTCCATGCCCAATGTATCGCCATTTGTCATCGTTCTTGGCGAGTTTTGACGAAATGTCGCCAAATTTGGCGATAATCTGTCAATGTTTGGTTCATACTTAAAATCTCGCCAAATGCCGTCGACATTAACGAGTTTCGCCGAAATATCGCCAAATTTGGCGCCAAAAATTATTTCGTATTTTATATAACTCTAAAACTTTAACCCGTAGATTTTTTAACTTTTGTATTTAGAACAATTGTAATATCTAACTGTTTTCCATATCTTTTTTGACAGCAATCGACTGAGAATTTATTTACAGGGTGAGCCAAATGACTTTAAATACATTGAGGTGTATGGATGCATTCAATTCATTGAAAGTCTGTGGTCAATGACTACTTTGGCTATCCCCAAAATCTCGCACACTATCTCAAGTTTGTCGGCTTTTGGTGAAATATCGCCAAATAAAGTGTCAGAAGGAAATCTTTCAAATTGAACTCAGCTTGGCGATATCGAAATATTTGGCTAGAAATCGCTAAACCTTACTATTATTGATATTTTATCTCTTTCAAACAAATAAGTTTAGAGGAAGTGCGTCGAAAATATTTTTGATCTAATGGACGTGCAAGGAAGTCATGTGTTGGACACATCAGATTTTTTTTAACTAGAAATGCGAATAAATTTTATTTAGTGTTTGAACAGGATTTTCTCATTTTTTTTATCTTTTTTATGTGTCCTTGAAATTAAATATTTTTCTCATTCGATAGTATTTGAGTATTTGAATTTGATTAACACTATAATGGAATGCAGATTCTGTATGTCTGGTGTAAAGCATATACACATCTATATTTTCATACTTCTCACAGAGCTTTAAGAGTATTTTAATGTAAATATTGTTAATGAATAAATTGAAATACAGTTCGTATAGACATATTAAATATTTGCATTTTATTAAAAGGTTATTTGCATACCTGGATTAAGAACTCACGATCTGCTTATTATTATTATTATTATTTACTAAATAAATACAGCCTCGCCCAGTATTTGTTTAACCGTCATTATAATTAAATAAGAATTTCAAACCTCGTTTTTTTGTATCCAAAAAATTTAATAAATTGTTCCTTAAAAATATTTTTTCGTACACTTGTATAATATTAATTTTAGGCAACCTAAAAGTAAATTAAAAGTAATTTATATTAATCTAAACTGTTAATATTAAAAAGAGTCGGCTTATATTATGTGTATTATAAACTTGAAAATAATAAAAAAATGAGTTATTTAGAAAATTAAAGAGCAGCATTTGTGTTTAGAAAATTTTGAACTAATTCTTATCAACAAACATATTTATGCTTTATTAACATTTAGAAAGCAATGAAAGTACTAGCCTTATAGACATATGTTGTTCTTCTAGCATAAAAGAAACCTGTTATAGAAAATATTGTTTATAATGTGATTTTAAGCTGTAAAATGTAATTTACGATGTTAAAAGAAATGCATGCTGTATTTTATAACATTTTTTAAAAGCATTATTAATTTTTGAAAGATTTTTTTATAAACATAGTTAATTTAAGAACGATCTATAAATATGCTTTTATTACATAAACTAATAAATACACACATATATAAATATATATATCCTTACACTTACTGCAGCAGTTATTTGGGCTAAAAATACTGTACAGTACTGCCTGAATAAAATCAGTCATTCATGCACAGCGTTCCTTAATTTTCCTGTGTAAATCGCTTCAGTATTTTACCTACACTCCTTTGGACAAACCGCAATAGCCAGAATTCAGGATTGAAATCATGAACAGCTGGTGTCGTAGCCACACACGTAATCATCAATACATAACTTGCTACTGACCTGGTTAAATTAAATGAACTGATGAAGAGAAGTGGTAAATATTTCTTATGTATGAATTATCCGAGTGTGCCGCTGGCAGATAATTTAGTGATGTTTGCAACTTTATAAACACGGGTACCAACTGTTATTGTAAATTGTGCCTTCGAAAGGATAAAACGCCAAATATCAATGATTTCGTCAATTAAATCTGAGGGTAACTGTTTGGAAGTTGAGGATTTTGCGTTGCTAAGAATTCCAAACTCAATTTAATAACTCGTCTGTCTTCTTGATAGACCTTGTACTTTATTACGATATTTCAATAAAATGTAAGCTTGATATATCTTTGCTTAAATGTTTATTTTAGATTTGTATTGTGTAAAATTTCCCACCATACAAACTGTGAAAAAATGAGATTTTATTGTAAGCTATCATAAAAACAATTACAACGATGAACTTAGATGGATTTTTAATCTTTTATAGATACATTTTTATATAATATACTCCACTATATGTATATATGTATATATATATATATATATATATATATATATATATATATATATACATATATATATACATATTTTTTCCCCTCAGCTTAATCAAAGATGCTGAATTTTTATGGATGCATTACAAAGTATTTATAAAGTAATTGTTTGCCCTGAAAGGAAAGAGCAACCTTGGAGATATTTCGAATACAATTTTGTATTTACATAACTGTCAAAATTATCTATAATAATAAAAATGAATGTTTGTAAATCTGTCTGTATGTGTGCGGTCTCCAGACAAACCTACTGCACGCAGAACTCTGAAAATTTGAATATATAAGCCCATGAGTCCGATAATGTGCACCTGAGAATCAGAATTTTAAAATTTTAATTACATTTTTTTAATTATTAATTAAAAACCGTTCTAAAACGGAAATTTTCTTACGTTACGAGAAACGTACGTTCCTGTGTTACGAATTTTGGGAGCAACCCGCTGTTCTGGGGTTTAAAATAGTTTAAAATTCGTATTCTATGCGTTAAATAGTTAAATTTTGCTTTTTGTTGCATTGATATGTAATGTTTTGGAAATCTCGGGTTCTATGGGTCGTAGGTCTCCGAAAACCTAATTTTGGGGACTTATTTTTAGCGCCATTCTTTATTTGGCGCGTTTTTCCTAATGGGGCCTTTTCATGAAATTTTTTTATGGTATTTAATACGTTTAATGACCTAACATTTCCTAAATTTCAGAAATTTAAATCGAAAATATCGGATTTTACATGATAATTTGTTTAATTGGATGAAATATTTAATAACTCCAGCAATTTTAATGCAAATTACACAATATTTCTGTGAGAAATATGTGACGGCCACGGCAGTGAGTTGTCCTTAGTGGTGCGTTTGTAAGTAGGTATCAGTAACTCGGGAACTATAACTTGCACATTCTGTAAGATAATTGTGACCTAGAGTACTAATCTGTGAGTTGCAGTTTACATGCCAGATTTTGTAAATCGCATAATTTAAGGGGTTCATGGGCAACGCCGTGCGGGTCTGCTAGTACTAAATGAAACTCCGTGCATGCAAGAATCTTTAATTTAGGTCTGCGAAAACTGAAGGAGAATCTTCATCACGTAGGAAAGTATTTGACAAGCCGAAGCATTAAGAGAAGCAGGACATCACAGAAATTGTTGTGGTGGGCATTTCGCCTAATATGTAAGGTAAAGAATAATATTTGAGATTTTAAAAATTTCACACGTGAACACTTATGCAACCATGGAGGACGCGCAAGCTTGCTGCCTAAATTTATGTCGCCGATTTCATCATACGGCCAAATTTTACTATCAAATCTTTCTGAAAAACAATATGATCCCAATGATCAAATTTCCAATGATCAAATTGGAACAACTTTTTAATTAATTATTTAATAATAAACAAAACAATTTTCAGGAAAACATGCCATTTCTTAAATTATTTTTGGAAATTTGAATATATTAATAAATTTCTTATTAAAGATGCATATTTTCTATAGTCGAAATATGCTTTGCTGTATTCTGATTCTATTTAGGACAAATACAGAGATTATTTTTACATACAAAAATTTGAAACAACACGGTTTGTGCAGAGCAGTTTCCATATGTTGTAAGCAGTTTACGAGTGTTCTGGTGCAGTTCAGTTCTGTCAGAGAAGGTGCAGGCGTGTTATTGATAATTCAGTATTAAAATAAAGTCAGCGAAACGAATCAGTGTAACGAATAGGTAGGTCTCCGTAAATTATTAACGCATAGTTCACGAAACAACCGGTATAATTAAAGAATTCTTACCGCATAATATTAGCAAAGCAAGTTCCGTAAGAACTCGTTTTGTTTCTCCTCCATATATTTATGATTTATCGATACATATATAGATATATATATAATGCAAAACTACGTGAAAATTTTAAATTATCACTTATATATGGAAAAATATACAAATTATCATTTTAAATGAATCATTCATGATAATACAACATTTTACTGTAATTTTAGTGTGATACAGTGTATTTAAGATCCATGTTATATTTCATGGTTATTTTACAGACAATGGTACGTCAAAAGAATATTTAAAACATCAAAAACGAAAAACGCATATTGCCAGAATATTTTTTATGGTGTATTTCGATAAACCATAGAGAAAAAAAATATCAGATTTTGCAAATGAAGAGTGTTAATACACTTCTACTAATGCGAGAATGCTGCCATTCACTGCTGCTATACCACAAATTACGCATATTTACAATAAAGATTGTCGTGGCAGAAGCAACCGTTTATAAATATTTATTTGAGAGGATATGAGTGAAACATATTTCATTATGAGTAGATATCGTGACTCGATCTATTATTTTAACTACATGAAACAGTTTCAAAGTTTATTGCAAATCATTACTTTCACAATAAAACTTCAAATAAATATATATTTACCGACAAAACTCTTCTATTTATTTGCTAACAGTACGAAAAACATCAATTTTTTATTATAATGCAAAATACATATATATCCAAAATTACCGTAGTAATAGGGTAATTTAGGGAGGGATGGATCACGTTTATCATTCGTTCTCTAAAAGCCAAATGTTTATATATGTTTTACTTTCACAGTATATGCATATAGCGTATGATATTTTTTTACAAAAATCCTAATGCAGAAGATCTTATATGCAAAAGAATTTTTTTTAATAATTTTTTAAAATATTTGCCATGTAGTCTCTCTCACCCGGGAAAGATGAACCGTCATCAAATAATGAAAAAGTTGTATCAGTATTAAATTTATAAATGTTTATTTTCATTACATGGAAATTAAAATTAACTTACTTCCAATTAAGTTAATTTTAATTAATTTATTAAGATTACATGAATGACACTGGTACATTTAATATACATTAAACTGTGTTTATTGATTTTTATGTGCTATGACTTAAGATTGACAGAAAACCTGGTCCATTTGTCCCACCTAGACTTGGTCCATCTCTCCCGATCGTACGGATGACAAGTACAATCCACCCTGACTCTACTTTGTAGATTTCACATAGCCATTTTAGGTTATTTGGTAGGCTACACGTTCCACGAGATTACATCATCAAAACTAGGTGGATCACATGTAGAATAAAACTTTTAATTGTAGAATTATAACCATACGAAAAAAATATTTGACTCAAATAGAGCAACAATGATAATTAGCTGAAAAATTATTATGCTTCTTGAGTAGCAAATAGTAGCATGCCTTAAAAATCTCTTTAAGTTTCTCACTGAGATAGTTGCGCCATATAGTGAGAGGCGCATTAACTAAATATTCGGTTGGCCTATCTCACCAGGTGGTCCAGTTCCTGGAATGACCCTATTTTGTTCGCAATAGTATAATATCATTTATGAGACATAAAATGAGACCCCACCCAAAAATAAAGCTTAAAAATTGCTTTTATTGATGTATTTCCTTTTTATGTGCCAGAATTGATAAAAATTGGGAAACAAATCTCATTTATAAATATATTATTAAAAGAATCGCAACTCTTTTCTTCCGTAAAAGGGAACTAGTTACAAAACGTCAATTATCTACTATGGAATCTACAACTATAAAGGAATATGAGTGGTCAGTAAATAATTAACAATATTTAAAATTTTATTGAAAATAAACACATAGATAGAAATTATAGATAAGTGAATATTTCTAAGTTACAAGACTTTATGTTTGCAATGGCTTCTTCTTTATCACAAGGAAATTTTGAGTTTACTTCATTCAAATGTTTTGCGCATGCCATTAGAAATAAATCTTCAAAATTTCAGCTGTAAAAGGATAATGCAAATTTACTACATATTAGCTTCATTCTTTAGTAATTTACGAAAACTATGTAAAATATACTAGATTACTCTTAAAATATTTTTTATTTAAACATTTGAACATGGAATTGTTAAGTTTTAGGTTATATTTAAAACAATTACTACAAATGTATTAAGATGTGAAGTGAAAAACATGAAAAAATAAATTTATCGTTAAAAAATCTATCATTTTGAAGTAAAAAAGAATATGAAACAAAGAATGCATCATTGAATAAAAAATCTGTCATTTTATCATTTTAAAAATTCCTTCATTAAAAAAAAAAGAAATCTATACTTTTTTTTCTCCTTATAGCACTCAAAATTAAAAGAAAGACTAATGCATATTTACGCCGTACCTCTTTCCCTGTTGACCTTCTTATATATGTACCTCTTAAAATTATAATTAAATTCTATATATGAATTTACCTAAGAAGAGGGCTAAAAGCAAATTTTAATATGTTTTTACGTCTCAGTATGTTAAAATTTATTTTTAAGACTATCCCTTTTTTTAGGCTGGCAGTGATGAATGAGGGAATTTATTTTCCCTCTCGATTTTATATTTTTCAGATCGTTTCTTTACTTTATTTTGTTTTCTGATTTTGTTTTCTAATTTTGTACTGAATTTTTAAGTTTATAAATGACTTTTCTACTTTTAGGAATTATTATTTCAAATCTTCTCTTGCATCTAAATTTAGATATACATACATATACATAGATAGATAAAGGACTTTCTAATGCAATATATAATTGTGTGCGGACTCTGTTAAAAAATGGATCTATATAAATTAAGTGCTATCAATCTTGAAATAATATTTTAAAGTGAAATCATAGCAAAACCTTCCAAATTTTCCTTTGTAATACTGACAATTCCTTTCTAGAGCAATTGTAATTAAAATGTTTCACTACAGCATACTGACAGATTGTTTATCTTTAACCTATGGTATGTTGTTGCAAAAATATCGGTTTATGGATAATGGATTTTAATTCTGTTTCATCCAAAAATATAATAAAAGTGGGATTGAAATATATAAAATTCTATAGAACATAATATCTCGATGAAACGTATTTAGAAATAATATGACTAGTGAACAAGTGTTGCTACTCTTACTATTAAACAGTTACAGCAAAGCGCTTTTAAAGGTTTGCGGACCATACGGTGTAGTTTCTAACGGACCATTCTGACACAGCTTGTTTTGAAGTTCAATTCCCGGCATGCATTTCGGTTTCTGTGATGCCCTTGTTAGGGGCAATGATCGTCGTTCATTGGGTCCTCCTCCATAAATATCCATCACGTTCCACATTCAGGCCTGATGTTCCCTTAATACCAAAATTCATTAATAAAAATTATACCTATCAAGATAATCTGCCTATTATATATCTTTCAGTTACAGAAGTACTTAGAAATAAATGCGGTGATACTTATATTCAGTTGTTATAGTTAACCATGTCTATATTACCTAACAATAATTTAGGCATAAATCTAAATCTGTGTTTTTTGATATATTGTCAATAGTATTGTAGCAGGATTAAATATTATGTATGTTCTGGGGTAATTTAATACCACCAATTATAAACTTTTCTTTCAATCTGCCACTAAATATATCTACCTATCTAACTCTCTATGATCTTATTATATACCCTCGATCTAAATCGTGTGTCCTTTTTTTTTCAAAATAAACAGAATTTGAGAAGATAAGTTTTACATTTTTTTTTTTCAAAAAAAAAAAACTAATTTAAAAAATATGAAAAGTAGTTACATTTTTTATTAATGCATTAACTATTATTATAGATGTTGTAGTTAGTGATATTACATTGTTAATTTATATAATTTAACTAATCTATGTAGTAATTACTTTTAATACGCATAGCTATCATAGCACGGTTTAAATTTAATACTGTTTCTGAATATAATAACATATACATTATTAATTTGAGAAAGTACTAATTTTAGATTTATTAATTATTAGAATTGATATTTTATATTTTCTTCAAATACATATAAGTAAGATTTATGAATACAAAAGCTGAAATCAACGTTTAATATGTGAAAAATACACGTATTTTTAAATTAATAATACTAGTAATGATAAACCTGAGTGCTATATTTTGAAGGGTTTCCCACAGTTATTCCCATTTATTTACTAATTAATTACAAATTCAAAAACAATGTGAAAATTCAACTAATTAGAGGCATCGCCGTTACAAAGTATATTGTATTTAAAATATAATCCATCAATATAAAAGTCAGTGCACTTTCCAAATAAATTTTTAACTAATAAACTAAATGTGATTGATGAACCGCATGCATGGATTTTTACTATGAAATTAAGAATAAAGTCTTATTAATATAAAGGAGACTTTAGACATAACTGCAAAATTTTCTATAAACTTAACTTCAATAAACATAAAGCCTTCAAAGATAATGCTCTTCCTTCTATGCAAACATCCTGCATTGTAGTTGAGGCGCTTATTTTAATTTTTCGCACTAAATTAAATAGCTTCTTTCATTAATCTGACAGAGATGAATGAATCTGGATTGAAAGTTTCAGGCTTTTCTTTTCTATACTTAGCGCCTAACTTTGACTTTTGTACTGAGCAAAAATTCGAGGTTCGCGTTAATTGAGAAACTTTTGTGCCATGCATTTCAAGATTATTAAATTTTTAATAATGCTTTGAAAAGCATTTTTTTTTCTATATCATTTATAAAGGTCTAATGTTGTGTAATGTCTAACATTATATTTTTATAAATTAAAAATGATTCAAATATTATTATTTGAAATTAAATTTTTGGAAGTAAGAAATTAAAAATTCTCAGGGATATCTAAATATAGGTGGTTGGGTGATTGAAGGAATCAAGACATTTCCGGAATCACGCAGCAATATGCTGTCCGAAACGACGTTTTCATTTATGTGGAACACATCAATAATCAATTGGTAATAATCAATCCTGCAATCAATATATAATCTGTACTTTAATCATCTATACACATACAGAACTTTCCTATTAGTAATTTTTTCTTTGTAAAATTTTGCTGTTTAGTATGTAAGTGATGTGTTATTATGGTTATATTGCTTAAAAATATTTCTTTGAATTCTTTCTGGCGAAAACTAATGTAAAATGCTTCAGGCGAAGTACTTTTAAATTTGATTCAATTACATTTTTTTTGTTTCTATTTTTTATTTAACAAAATGTCTGATGCAAAATTATTTTAGCAACAGAAAAAATTCAAGAAATAAATTCTTAGAGCGGCATAATATTTGATTGGAAAAATTGCTAACAGATAAAGAGACATGAAAGGAGTAATAAAAGCAAAAAAGGCTTAGAGTGTTATCTGTTAAATTATATGGAAAAGGGGAGAAAGGATTAAATCATTCACAAAAGTTGAAGCGTACATAAGTTTTTGTAAGAACGTACAATATTTTTAAGAAGCGTACAATATTTTTTTAATGTTGGCATAAAAGTAAATATTAAAATAGTATGCATTGTAAATTGTTATTTGTACGATATGTATTTTTATTGTAACTTTTGTTTTAAAGAATTTTTTATCTTAAATTAATTTCTTTCAAAACCTAAGCTAACCTAGCTAACCTAGCTAAGCTAACCTAAGTTAAAATCATGTAGAAGTTTCAATTTTACATAGTGTTTATACGAACTAGGCGCTTAAACAAAATATGATCATTGTAAGTACGACGTACTTAAAATAATCACCATTAAAAGTTCCGTTTATGTCAAATTGAACAATATCATGCCTATGAAAAATATAATATTGCATTCTTGAATAAAATATGTAGGACATATTAATTTTAAAGCCGAACATCATATGTATAATTCAGGAAATTTGTAAATCAGGTTTACAAACGAATCTCGTTTCAAAATAAAACAAATTTGGTTATTACTCATGAACGAAACATTAATGTTTAAATTAATATTAAATGTTAAATTAATAATATGTTTCCAATTTTTAAAGTAATTTTATCTATTTCTACATGGAGTATATTTTGATTTTATTATTTCAGCTCCAAATAATTTATTGAATTTTAGTACTTTCTTATAATTTGTTAATTTTCTGTGAATTTCTGTATCTATTGTTACAAATTTTTGGGGCAAATCATTGTTCTGGAGTTTCAAATAGTTCAAAATTCGAATTCTGCGGGTCAGATGGTTAAACTTTGCTTTTTAGACATCAAAATTGGCCAACTGTATCGACTAGCTGCAGAAGCAGCCATCTCGAAAATCAAAATTTTCCGTGAGAACTGATTTTCTGCCACACTTCGCCAAAGTGAGATAGGGACGAAATTTTTTCTGTTTTAGAAGCATTAGGCCAATGTATTTTAAAGCACAATATATGGTGATAGGGGCACGTGAATGGATAGAGTTATTCAAGTTTCTTTTATGGATTTGGCCGGTTTTATTACAAACCAAAACTTAAAATTTCATAAATTTGTGTAAATACTAGGTTTTTAGAATCGAAAATAGACAAAAATGTTTAATTCAACTAATTTTTATTTAACAGAAATTGAAATTGTATAACTATGTTTCAAATTACCTTAATATTTATAAGGCTAGGACTCCAGGAAACTGGACAAGGAAAAATGACTATTTAAATCACAGCGCTTCAAAACTCACTTAAAAAGAACCTCACTCATACTGAGTGATGTGAATAATAAATTATATAATTATAGTATATATATATATATATATATATATATATATCTGTGTGTGTGTGTGTGTGTGTGTGTGAAATTCAGATTCTTGTGGCGATTTCTTCTTGCGAAATCACATATCGTCATGCTAGTTCATCCATGCATCGTCTTTATCCAAGTCTTCTTCTCCATCGTCTTTGCTTCCTACTGGATCAGTTGAAGAATGGATATATTTGTAAAAAATAAGTCGTTCGTCAGTATTCCATTTCGGTCCGGAATGTTTTGTCAGCAAGTTTTGGACATCTCAGTTTTAGAGGCTTCAACAAAGAACCAGGAACCTTTACCTCAAGTTTGCTGCTCATAATATTTCTCTTGCTCTTCACAGCTGGCTTTCTGACTCCCACCTCAGATCTATAGAGAATTTCTCCTTGCACCAACACCTTATTCTTATCTTTCGTAATGAAAAATCTTTTAGTCGGAGAGAATTTAAAATGCCACTGTGCAGGTAGTTTTAGGAAGGCATTGCTGGTCTTCTTCCAATCAAAGTCGGTGTAATCGTTTCCCGGCTTAAAAATTGTTCCGCATTTGGATATCATTTCTTCATACTCTACAGGCTGAACGTCAAAATTGTAAAAAAAAAGAACGTGTTAAATATATGTATCTATGGTCAAATGTTACTAAGAACAATATTGTGAGCAATTGTAAACCATTGTAAACTAACTGCTTTTATATTGTATAACACTGATGTATTTTACCAATTGTAATCCAAAAATTGTGCTGTAAAAAAATAAAATAAAAATGAGGGAAACCGCTGCTTGCTGGACCTGAGCCTAGAGCTGGTGTTCAGCAGAACAGTAGGACACTTCAGGAACTAAAACAGGCTTTAAACCAAATAGGTAGGCCGTTCCTGAAGGTAGCATCCTATAGTATCTACAGGCTGAACGAAAGTCTCATTTTCTTTCTCTTGAAATCTATAAAAGTGTTGAAATTTCACATTAATCTGAATGTTCGTTTTCAAGTTATGCTCAAAAAACGAGGCTAAACCAAAAGAAAGCATGGTAAGTAAACAAATTACAAGGTACTCACCTGAGAAATTCTGCTCTATTCTTTTTCCATAACGTAGGATCACTTTTCATTTTTCTTGTTTGACTAGGAGACACTTCTTCTGCAAGCTTCACCATAGTAAAAGAAAAACATTTACATATATATCTATATATATATATACACAAAATTCAGTTTGTAGCTTTGTGTACTACACATCCTCAGGAGAAGACAATATAACGGTAATCAAAAAGTACGACTAAGCAGCCACCGGGTACGTCGATCCTTAGCTGGAGGAACAGCGCCATCTGGCGGAGGTGGAGATGGCCGGTTTTGAAACTCACCGGTTGAAGGAAATGGCCGGTTTTGCAGCATGCCGCGGTTTTCAAACGCGTATAATTTTCAAAATTTGAGGACATGGCCGGTGTTACAACTAGCTGACACAACTATAACCGGATATACGGAGGTTTGGGTTTGCCCATTTATTACTATGGCGTTTCTAGAAATCTCTAGAAATATGGTCTTAGGCCTTCAGTAATTTCACTTTTGGGGACAATTTTTTCTCTCCAAATTTGTCGATATTTCAAATAAAGTCGCCAAGCTTGGTGACATTTTGGTCAGTTGGCGCAATTTTTTGAATGGTGCTTCATGCATAATAGTCTAATAAAGAGTTTTTCATTAAGAGTGATACAATTTAAAAATTTTTAAAACACATAAATCATTCAGTGAGCCACGTTTTTTTTGTTTTTTTTATAGCTTATATTATGCCATTAAGTATGACAATAATATCGTTCATGTGAGCACCACGACTTCTCTGTACATACCGCATTCTGTCAATCCAATTTTCCATCACTCATTCAAAAAAATTTGTTGTTATTTCACGAATAACACGTCCGATGTTGGTTTTTAATTGCTCAGTTGTAACTGAATTATCAGCATAACTTGTGGCTTAACATATCCCCAAATAAAGTAATCGTAAGGTGTTAAATCGCAAGAACTGAATTATGTCGTCCATGAATTCTTCTCAAATTTCTCTCAATATTCACATGCGAACACTAATTTTGATGAAACAATTTATTAATTTCGATAATTGTTCATGCGTGTATCTTTCCATGATTAAATGGCAAAGCATACTAAACACAAATGACACAAGAAATGTTAAAAAGTAATACGCAGTGTTGTCATTTTAACCGTTTAAAAGTGCATCATGCTTATTGGAAAACCCTTTTTTCTCTCTATGACGTAATTAAATTCCCTCCTTATGTGGAATCTTCGAGATATACATTGTTCTGGAAGCTCCTTGTAGCTTCTGAGACACCTATAAAAGCAACGGGCTCCCCCAGTTTGAGGCAGTGATGATCGAGTTTCCGATGAGTACGCTGCATTGCTCTGTGAATTGTATTGTGCTATAGAAGCGTTGTTTTCGCTTCCCTTTTTGAAGCTTTGTTTTTAAGTGCTGTTTTAAGTGCTGTCTTGCGGGACTGAAAGTGATATCCCTCGTATATTTCCACTGAATTTCTGCCTGAGGAAGTGTTTTATTTTCTGTGAAAAATACAGCATTTGTGAAAACTTCTGATCTGAGCGGACTGTTAAGAGCGCATTACTTTAAGATTGTGCTTGTGAATTCCGTACAGCTGATTGTTCGACGAAATTCTAGAAACAATAAAGATCGTTTTACATCCTGATTAGTGGACTCTTTACTAGAACTTTCTAAACCTACTGGACTTTAGAACAACCAACCAAGGAAATAAGCAGAGGTTTCTGCAATAGTATAAATATTTTTCAAAGTAAAAATTAAAACGAATATTTGTCTTTTTCTACTTAGAAAAACTTTATGTTCGTGAAAAGGAACATTAAATTAATTGTATTCTGTTATGAAAATGATTTTGAAGGAAAATACATCCGAAGTTTGTCCCAATACAAAAAATCGCCGTTACATTTCCTGTTTAAAGAATATATATGTATAAAAATTATTTTCACACTATTTTTAGAGAAACCCATAACTACATTTATAATTGGCTACTCATCAGTGTATTGTGTTTATAAATTCTAGATTTATTTAACTAATTATGTTCTAGTTAATTAGTTTCGCTGGGATACATTTTGCCAAATGGAACACTGGTGCACTAATTAAAATCTGATCGGAATATTACATTCATTTTATACAAACTCATAACATATGAACCTTCTAATATATTGCACACAATGCAGATCTGCTGCAGTGGCTAAATGTTCAACAGACAGTAATAGATAACTGTAATGGTCTTTAAAGCATGTCATGAAATCCAACTGCATTTCATGAGTAATTCAATCTCTAGAGTGTTTGCAAGCAAAATACTATGAATAACATGAATTCTGAAACATAATATAGAGAGTCAAGTTTAAAGTCAAGTTGTTTTTCAGAGTAGGCTACTTCAACAGATAGTAGAATTAAGCACTTTAGAAAAAAAATTATATTTCTAGAACTTTCAGTAAGTTTATTAACATCAGTTTGTTAAGTGGTTCATTTTCAATACTACTCCAGATTAATCAATTTTTAAAATCTTTCAGTGAGCTACACTCTTTCATGGGTCACTATAAAACATATCACACAGGTACTGTAATAAATTTTTACCCATTTGTAGTAGTCTTATTGGTTTAGAAGTTAGGAAGGGAATAGGCATTCATTATCAACAATAATGAATTCATTCTCAATACACCGGATTGTAAAAAAGTTTTTCAACAAATCTATACATTAATTAATATTTATTTTGTTTTATATGTCAATATTTTAAATTGCCGAACATTCAGAAAAAAATGCAATTTTCGACATATATGTGATGTTTGTAGTGTGAATGCTCGATAAGAGAGATTTTATATCTATCGTACCATATCTGGGATATTAGTATATTTAGGTTCTGTAGGAAATCCGAAATGTTTTTGGTGTTTTCCTTACCGGGCGTTTTGCTCGCCTAACTCCGTTTATCGCCAAATTTGCACCGTGAGATTTTGAGTTTCTAACATGATTTTTGCTCTAGAAATTCATTTAAAAAAACTCGGTAATTTTGCCTCCCGCTTGCCACCAACCACCGCAGCTGTTAGTATTTTTAAAAGAATAGTTTGCTTAAATAAAATTCTCTAAAAGGATCCCCCTTGTGTCTTTTTCGAGTTTGCGGTTTATTTTCGAAATACATACAGCACAAATTAATTATACGTTCACCTAATTTTAAAATATGTCTTGAATTTAATTTTAATTCTGAGTTCAACCGAACTGCAACAGTACAACATGAGCCATTAATACATACTGCGCCCCTCATTGAGTTTTATTAGCTACGACCGACTGAAAGTAGCGGGCATCACACACAGATATAAGAAAAAATTGTTTATTGGAGTACAAACTTAATTAAAATAGAATTACCGTATAAGCATACTCCTGATTGACAACTTTTTCAGATGGCGTTTTTCTCAAATTGAATTCATTTAGTATATACTTAATCTGATGCAGAAGCATAACGTTTAACAAGTATTAACATATAACTCGAACGTTTTACAAAGCATTTAATGATATCTCATCTACATAAATAGAATCATTCAATATCTTCAGTCTGATCGAAACATTCATACTACTGCTGAATTTTGCATTAAATTTAAATGTTACGAAATGCAAATCATTGATACGGTTAATAATATATTCAGTATAATATTTGTCAGAGATGGAATTATAAACTTCTTTTGCAATTTACTTGGATTGTATTCCTCTAATACGCTTTCAAGACCTGAATCCCAAAAATTATCGTTAATATAAATCGCTTCTAATGCAAACAATTCCGTTACTGAATTGAAAAATTGCGTCATATTTGACAAAGTTATTCGGGTACCGTGCTGAAAATCATGCGTTGTAAGTCCCCCATAAAAATAGAATTATGAATGTCACTGTAACCAAGGTATGTAATTAGCTAAATTTGCACGTACAAAATACTAAATACGTTCTAAAAAAAGTGCAATCCCATTTAATGCTTTCCAAAGAAACGTGTGTGTTGTCTGTTCATTTCAATAAAATAATTAAGTAAGATATTTTCCCCTATCTGTGAAAACTTGCAGTTCAGTGCATTGGGAACTAATACGGCTAGAAGTGTTCGATGTTTGATTATAGTAACTCCCAGCAAATGGCCAGGCTTATCCCCTACGAAGAGAGCAACATTTTAACAGCCAAGCCATAACCGGACGTCAAACTTTGGCCCACGACAGCAATAATGATGTAAGTAAATTAATTGTAAGGAAAAATTGAAATAAAACACGCTAAATATACTTACTCTCACTCAAAATCAATCCTATAAAAAAAATCCTAGAAAAGCCTAAAAAAAACATATAATTTATATTAATCATAAAAAAATACTATCAAAAGAAAAAAAATTGAATTTATGAGCGACTACATTCACAAATGAGAACTGATCACAATAAGAAATATATTTTAACTGTACAGAGAAAAAATAACTTGCCTGATTATACATACAAATACATATGGCTCACAGATGCAATGATGATAACCATCCTAACTAATATTATAAATGCGATAATATTCGGTAAAGTGAACCTGAGGCTCAGAAATTGTAATTACTTTTATAACTATTATTTAAAAACCGTTTTATCGTCCACACAAAATTATTTATGCTTTTGAAATAAAGCAGAAATACTATTTGCAAAATCACATGCATTTGGAAATTATAAATAAGTATGGAAATTATAATGAGTTTAAGCCAAATTAAAAAGAAAAGTGTACTTACGTGTATTGTCCCGGCGGTCTGCCAAGACGAGCGATTATTTGCCGAGATAAATGCCGGGCACATGAAATTATTAATGGCTTTGAATACGATTGGCAACAATTTGGCAACTCATTTGACGAAAAAACAGTTTGGCGGGAATGACCGCCGGGATAATACGTAAGTACCAAGAAAAGTCCAGATGTGTTTCTTAAAGTTCGTAAATTTCCAAATCCTACCAATAATATAAATGTGTACGTTTATGTGTTTGGATGTTTTTGACTGAATCACTCAAAAATGGTTTGAAAAATTTGTAATGAAGATAGCTTATCCCCTGGATTAACATACAGGAAACCTTTCAAGCATATAGCATAAATAATTCTTTTACAAAGACACTCAAAATAATGCTAATGCATTGCGCTCTATGGGCATCTGTTTAACTACAGAACCGATTCCAAAACTTTTTCGCCAATAGAAATGAGCACTATTCCTGATTAACATAGGCTAAAATTCATGCATATATCATAAATATTTCTTTTACAAGAACCCTCAAAATAGTTCGCAAATACTTTCGTAACTGTCTTTATTCGCCAAATGCCTGAAAAAATCTAAATTTAGTAATTCTGCATACTCTCTTATTTTAAATGAAGTATACTACCATGCATTATACTTCATTTAAAATAAGTAAAAAACAAATAATATTTAAATGCAGTTTCTTTAGTCGCAAACATATGTGTTATTCACACATTGCTTCGTTTCTCTCGGGACCTAATTCTAAAGCCGACGCTGACGAAGTCGCGGGTAGCCGCTAGTACAAAATATTTACATTTTTTTAAAGGGGATTTGTAAATCGGGATTTAGAACATGTATGTAAATAAATACACACGATGCCAAATCTTTGTTTAATCGTAAGATTTCAATTAAAATACCGAACGCACTGTATTGATTTTGCATCCGTAATTTTTCAAATAGATAGCTCATTAAAAGGAATTTCACATAAACAATGTAATAGTGAATTTAATAAATATGCGCGTTAATATGTGAATGAATGATAATTTATCTGTTTTATATGAGGTCATCAAATAAAAAGTAAGTGGATTAAATTGTGCTTATAATAAATCAGAAGATAATAAGATATACCCTATTTATAAAATTAATTCACGGAAATAGTGTTTATAAATTAATAACTCTGCACGTAACCATCATAACATTATTTGCTAGTAAACTGGTTAAATTAAATGAATTGATCTAAAGATGTGATAAATATTTCTTATGTATGAATTATTTGATTGGGCCACTGAGTGTGAAGTTTGCAACTGTGTAAACACGGGTACTAACTGTTATAATAATGTTTTTCCGAAAGTTAAAATGTCAAAGAGCAATGATTAGATAATTAAATCTAAGAGTAACTGTTTGGAAGTTGAAAATGTTGAGTAGCTGAGCATTTCAATCTTATTTAAACAACTGGTTTATCTTGTTGATATGGAGTGATATTTATTATTTTATACTTTTAAAAATTAATATTTGATTTTTTTTCATTTTAAATTGGTATTGTGCAAAATGGACTACCATACAATCTATAGGAAAATAAAATTTATTGAAATATCGTTATAATCGATGAACATAGAGCGGCGTTTGATCTTTTACGGCCAAACATTATCTAGCACACATTTTTTGTACTTTTTATAAATTTTGCTGATTTTTTCAAGGGTGTATTGCTAAAACTCTCTACAATAAATTATTCTTCTAAAAGGGAAAACTAGGAATTTCATGAAATTTCTAAAATACGTTTGTACTTACAGCAATGTCAGTATTCGACTAAGATGGAATTCCATGCATTCAAGTATCCTTAACTAATTCTGCGGAACCTGAAATTAAAATTTTATGACGAAGAAATGTAATTAGCAAGTCAAAGTAATAAGAGGAACTGCACCTCAAAGAGATGGGCGTAGTAGGTCCTTATCCCAATATGGAATGTGAAGAATGATATTCTTTTTATTTAAAATATTACTCTAGATTAAGTTTTTGTAATCATGGAGAACTGACAAGCTTGCATCATCTGTTGGCGTCGGTGCTAAATTCAATAAACGGCGATTTCTTAGCGCAACTTTATTGCCAAAACATTTCACAAGCAGTATGATCTCAATATTCAATCCTTCATCGATTAAACATAAATTTATGTTTCTGATCTTTTATACTATTTCTCGCAGATACACGAAGTGACTATAAGACGTATCAATGATTTCTAAATGCAACTAATTTTTATCTAATTACTTTAAAATAAAAAAATGTATACAAAAGTGCATACCATTTTTAAAAATTATTTTTCGAAATGCAACAAAAATGCCCTATACTTGCATTTTATAAAGGAAGTAAGAAATTTTATTAGGCGTAAGAAATCTAGTACGAAATTTACATTTATTCAATGTAAATCCTGACTTTAATTTAAAAAAATTACTGCGCTATATTTTGTTTCTTATCAAAAAAGATACGCTGAATCTATAGATATAAATATATGACTCTTTTATACAGAACTATTCAGACATGCTATGCTGTACGCATGCTTATTAGCGCTCTGATGGAGTTCAGTTCTGTTATAGAAGGTTGTGGTATCATATCAAGAACTTAATATTGAAATGAAGTAAGCACATACCAGTTGCACCTTAATCAATTTGCATTGGGTTATAAGTACCTTCTATTGACAATCTATGAGCTATTGCGAAGTGATTACCTGTACCTTCGCGGATTGCTAAAGCCGGGAATTTTCTGCTACATAACCGCGTGATTTATAAATACGTGAAAGTGATTTAAAAATTGTTATTAAGGTTTCGATGCTATAATCTAAAAAAACTAACAGTGCATTTTTTTAACTGCACTGCGATGTTTTGTATTGGAAAAACCAAGATGCTTATCATCAGGTTTCGTACGTTTCATTATTCTGCTGAAATTACGAACCTTGCCATCCTAAAACGTTCTACTATTTAAGATATTCCAGACAACTTCATTCCGTATTTTATAAAAAAATAGGGCCAGTACGGGTTTTTAGCTTCCTTTAACAAAAGGCAAAGGAATTTATGGGACTTAAATAAAAACCTATATTACTCTAACATAATTCATACATTTCCAACGCCTGTTTATCAGGCGTCCAAAACAAAAACAGTCCCAACAAAATTTTATATAAAAACTAAATTAAATTTTTAGAATCCTCGCATCTCTCATTATTGTAATCTACTCTCATCCTCCAGTACATATTTTATAATTCAGCTCGAGTAAAATTTCCCAGTTTTATTACCGGGGAGTTTCGTGAGTTTGTTAGTTCATCATCACATAATTCGTTCATAATGTCGACGGAACTTTACTACTCCCATGGGGGAAAGCACATCCGTCACAGAAGTGACGATGCTGCTAAAACAAAATCTTTTGTTTACATTCTTTTACGGACATGTACCAGATTATCCGGATCACTATATTATTAATAATTTTTTTAAACAGGTTCGAAAAATAAATAATTATATCCTCATAATACACATTAATAATTCAATTTACAATAAAAATTCAATATAAAAATACATAAACCTAATCCTCCTTTATTAAGAAGGATCTAACTTGAGCCTGGATAATGCATCGGTGTTTCCATGTTGAACGCCCCTTCGATAAGTAATTTTCAAATTGTATCGGTGCAGCGCTAAAGCCCACCTTGTTAATTTGGCGCTGTTTGGAAGGCCATCTGTCAAATATGTTTAAAGGGTTATGATCTGATACGATCTGGATTTCCCGCCAAATATAAAGTATCAAAATTTTTTTAGTGCTTCTAAAACTCCATATGCTTCTCTCTCAATCGTAGACCATTTCGTTTGGCTGGAGTTTAGTTTCTTGCTGAAAAAAGCAATAGGGACTTCCTCTCCCTTGGCGTTCTTTTGTGCGAGACACGCGCCAATAGCTGTAGCCGATGCGTCACTGTACAACTAAAACGGCTTGTCAAGATCTGAGGTGTGTAAGATAGATATCTTCATCAATTCCTCTTTCAATCGAGTAAACGCTTGGCCCTCAGTGGAGCCTCAAGGTATAGCAATCGGTACTTTCTTCTTGGTTAGATTTGTTAGTGACAAAATTATTTGTCGAATTGTGGTATGTAACTCCTATAATAACTTGCTAGACCGATTAAGCTTCTTAGCTCTTTCTTGGTAGTAGGTCTTGGTATCCTCTTTACAGGTTCAATCTTCTCTGGATCCGGTGTATGTCGACCGGAACCTACAATATGGCCCAGAAATTTTACCTGGGTTCTCCCGAACTCGCGTTTTCCAAGATTCACAGTAAGTCCTATTTACCTCAATGTTTTAAAGACTTGGCTTATGTGCTTTAAATGTTCTTCCCAACTATTAGAGAAAATGGCTAATGGTAAATGTACGCACAGCAATAATCACGATGTACGACTAATGCTTTATCCATTGATTTCTGGAATGTCCCTCCGTCGTTCTTCATCCCAAAAGGTAAGACTTTCCACTGATAATGCCCCGAATGTGTTACGAAGGCGGTGAAATGCTTGGATTCTTCATGCATGGGAATCATGGGATGCATGGGAAATTCAAATTCCTTCTTTCTTTTGGAATTACTATTTGCTGAATTTCTTCTCCATAGACATAATCATTATGCTGTAGTATTCCCTGATCAATGAGATACGAATTTTCTTGCCTTCCCGCCCAATCAAAGCATCTCTTGAGTGTCTCGTCATCGCGTTGAAGTTTCGCCAACTCTGAAATGGCATCTAGCTTTCTACTCGCAGACTCACTTGCCGTCAAGACATTCAATTACGGCGTAGTGGAATTCAAATCCGAAGATATTTGTACATTTACGTCCTCCTCTGATTTCCCTACAGTTTCTACTTCTACATTTGAAACTGTTTCTTGCCATAATTGTTTATTATGATAAAGTTCAATGCTCTCATTTAGCATCTCAAAAGCTGAACGATTTATTAAAATATCACTGGTAAGTTCTTTTGAAACGGCTCACATAATTGCTGTATCGCCATGTTTACCATCGGGGATTTTCATGTCATATGTGCGAAGTGGAGCTGTTTCATTTTTGCCAAAAGCGGACGATAACTCTCTTTGTCCTTCTCCTTCAAAAGGCGTATCATGTACTAATTCCTCGCGAATTACAGATATCTGTGCACCCGAATCCACTATACCATTGAAAATTGATTTTCCCTTATTCAAAAAACGACATGGCTTCTCACAACAAACATAACTTCTCCACTTCCTAGGTTCTGATCCTATGGCTGCTGCGCCAGTACGGGTTTTTAGCTTCCTTTTTAAGAAAAGGCAAAGCAATTTGTGGGACTTAAATAAAAATCCCTTATTACTCTAACATAAATCATACATTTCCAACGCCAGTTTATCAGGCGTCCAAAACAAAAACAGTCCCAACAAAATTTTATATAAAAACTAAATTAAATTTTTAGAATCCTCGCACCTCTCATTATTGTAATGTGCTCTCATTCTCCAGTACATGTTTTATACTTCAGCTCGAGGTAAATTTTCCAGTTTTATTACCATGGAGTTTCGTGAGTTCGTTAGTTCATCATCACGTTATCCGTTCATAATGTAGACGGACTTTACTGGGCCACTTTTAAAATACCACACCATTTTAGTACAGTAATTAGAAATTTCGTAATTTTATCAAATCTATTATCCGTACGAAATCTGTACGCATATTTTTTTATAAACTTTTGTTCAGTATTAAAAGTATGTAATTAGTAATATGTAGCATTAATGAGATTTTGCAAGACATGCTACCTTATTATAAACCCGTTAAAATTGTTTTCGTAGAATACTGAGGTGATTATTTTTTTATAATCATTTTTCCCTCGCACAGTTTTATTGTATTTAAGATTTTTTTTCTCAAATTTATGGTGCGAACGGTAGGTACATACGAAACCACATGAAAAACCACATGAAAATTTTAAATCAACACTTTCATATGAAAAAAAATAAGTAAAAAAGAAAAAATCAAAATTCTCAGTATTTGAAAGGAATCACTGAAAATAGAGCATTTTACTGAAAGAGCCTACATTACCAATTTTTTTTTCTATTTGATTTCAATAACTTACAGAGAACAAAAATCAGGTAATGCAAATGAAGAGTTTTAAACACTTTTACTAATGCCAGGGTACTGTCATCCGCACAGACTATTCTTCATACGACAGATTATGCATATTTACAATAAAGATTGTCCCGACACAAACGATCTTTCATAAATATTTATTTGAAAGGATATAAGTGAAACGTATTTCATTATCAGTAAATATCGTGACACATTCTATTGTTTCAACTACATGAAATAGCTTCAATTTTTATTGAAAATCATTACTCTCGCAGCAGAACTTCAAATAAGAAGGTCTTTATTTACCGAAAACAACCTTTCCATTTATTTTCTGGCAATATTAGGAACTACAATTTTGTTTTATATTGCAGATTGTTGTTTAAATGTACCGAAGTAATATTCTGTCGCAATAAAATAGAGTTAGGAATAAAAAGGAAAATGTGACTTTTTGCCCAAAGTGAAAGAGCAAAAATTGTTTTCATTGATTTGTTTCTTTTTCTATTAGAATCTTGAAATATATACGACAAAATTTCGTGTAAAAAAGTGCAATTATAGTTCTCCGTTCAAGTGTAGCAGAAGGTGGCCTAAAATGATCCCCTTAACAGGAAAACTTGCATAGAAAACATAAATGTTTAAATAAGACTGGCCTTTTTCAGTATGTTTTACACTATATTATGTATTATAAACATATCTCAAAAATATTTTCAACCCACATTGAGTAATTAAAAAAAAAGGTAATTCGGAAAAAGTGTCCAAAGGATCATTTTTCCTTCAACCAAAGGGCAAAATGGTCCTTTGTATAAAGATAATTGTAAAATGTTTTAGATTTGCAAAACAAAAATATGCAAAAGTAATTATGAATATACATATTAAATTAAAATATTTGTACAATCAGGTAACACTCGTAATTTATTTTATGAAAATTTTTAAATTAAAAAGTACTCTGAACCAATAAAATAGAATTTTTAGAAAATTACAATTCAAAATTATGTCCTACAATAAACACAGAAATAAATTTAATAACACCTTTTTCCGACACTTCAAAAACTCTGAATATCACAAAAATTAACATGATCATCATTCTCAGGTATATCAGCGGAATCACCATTCACATATCTAGGCATTTGTGACACTGAATCTATCCTAAATAGCAAGCTAAAAAATATACTCCATTCAGTAAGCCATGCCGTATCTCTGTATATGAAAGACTGTTTATCTTAATAAATAGGAATGCTTATATTATGAGAAATGTAAAAAATTCCAATTTTTCAAGGAATTCTATTTAGACGTCTAATACTGTGATTACTTTATTATCGACATTGCTTCTTCTTTACTTGACACAACTATTTTATTCAGTAGATAACGTGGAAGAAAACATTTAATGTATGCTATATGGGTCGTTTTGCATGTAGGATCATTTTTGGCCACATTCCCCTGCATGTTTCAAACTTTCGATTCAAAATCACTCAAATTCAAGTTTTCAAAATTTAATACCGTCAATCGCCTTCTATTATGGTTACTCTATAAAGAAAAATGAGTATGGGATTAAGTATCTGCAATATTTGAAAAAAAAAAAAAAAAAACGGAAGCTAAACACAATGAAAATTATAATTAAGTGAATATCTCTACATTACAAGATTCTATGTTGGCTTTTGCTTTTATATTTTCTCAAAGAAATTTTTAATTTTCTTTTATTTAAGGTATTGTACGCATCAATACGAATAAGTCTTCGAAATTCCAGTAGTAAAAGGCTAAATCAAATTTACTCGATGGCATTTTAGTTTATGGAAATTTATATAAGCAATGTAAAATGTAGATTAGACACATAAAATACGTTTTTATTTAATTTTTTATACATGGAATATAAAAGTTTACAGGTAACACTTAAAATAATTTCTCAAATTGATATCCACATAGTAAAAGAAAAACACTAAACAAGAAATTCTGTGATAAAAAATATCCATCAATAATTTTATCAAAATTACAGCTTAGGATAATGGATATTTAAATCTGTGCAGCTTTCTCTATTGATCTTCCGATCTTTGTACTTCTTAAACTCATAATTAAAAATTTTATATTTTATGCGATTTTTGCTGTATGAAATTATTTTTAAGAAATAGGGTAAAAGAAAATTTTATTATGCGTTATTATGTCTCAGTATGTTGAAAATTTATTTTTTTAAATAGTATCCCTTTATCCATTTTGACAGTGATGTATGAGGGATTTATTTTCTCTCTTGAACATTTATTGTGTTGACAGAGACATGTCAACACTCAACATAATTAAAATTTGCCCGCTTAAAATAAATAACTTCATATTCAATTTTTATTATATACAGAAATCGAAATTGCAAAGTTTTCACACGTTTTCAGAAGAAAATGATTCTTCTGAAAACGTGTGAAAACTTTGCACATTCGAAAGATTAAGTTTCGCTGCGAACTGCCCTTCTTATATCAATGTTTCGTGAAAAGGAAATCATATTATTTCTGGAGAAAGTTAAACTGAGTACTAAAAGAACTGTTTTAAACGAGTTGGATTCGCAATTCCCTTCAAACTCTGATAACCGTGACTTCAGTATGACATCGTTACTTCAGAGAACTAATTTTGTAATACAAATGATTAACTTTTCTTTATTCTCGTATATAAAACATAGCTGAGAAGAGCGAAAAATTGCTTGAAAATTTTGGAATGGTGGATTTTCAGGTTTTGAAAGTTGCGCACATTATTTTCTTTACATAATCATGAAAAGTTTCAAGCGGATCTGAAGAACGGTCTAGATTTTACTTTGTTTTTGTGCTCAACATTTTAATCTTCTGGGATTAACGATAGTAAAGTTGCCCAGAATAGTTATGGAATCAGTGAGTCAGGTATCAGCTTAACTATAAAGTATGATTAAAAGCCATAAATCTTTCAAAAATTATTCAGAAAGTTAAACTACAAACAAAGCAATCTTAATCAAAATGATTCATTACACCATATTGCCTAACTGTTTAACTTATCACATGTTGTTAGAATTATTTGTGTTCATGGGTACTGAATTTTAATTATTCTTCATAAAAATTTAAAAAATAATTTTAAAACAACTTAATATGTCGATAAATGGAATTTAAAAGTTATATGGTTGCCCAGGAAGTGTTGCTATTATTACTATTATATCAGTGCGTTTCAAATATTTGCGGTACCAAATGGTGTAGTGGCTAAGGTACTATTTTGCACACATGTGTCCGAGTTCGATTCTCACCATTCGTTTGGGTGTCTGTAATGTTATTATTACAAATGGTCATCTTGTTCGGCGACCTCCGGCGAAGGCTTGATATTCCAATACAAAGTCGTCAGAGGAAAAAGAAATTATACACTGTGTCCGGAACTTCATGTGCAAACTTGATGGGTAGGTACGGCACTGCAATAATCATTTATTGAGCAGGAATAGATGAGCGCAAACGTTGTCTCCGTGTACCAAGTACTAATTACTTTCAAAGAAGCACTGGTCTTATTCTTAACCCTCCGTTAGGCGCGTGGACTGCGATCGTAGCGTAAGTCAAATTTCCTACGTTGATATTCGAGCATAAGTCAAATTTCGTATGTCAATTTCATATTTAAAATGTAGTTCCGTAAAAATGAATGATGTGTTATACAATGATAGCTCTCTCATAATTCTTTCTAATTTTGCGTTTTTTTCAAAAACTACTCAATTGTTGACAAAACTAAAATGGGGAATTTAGCCATTACTCGAATACTCTTTTACTGGTGTGTGTGCGTGGTCTACGATCGTAGTCCACGCGCCTAACGAAGGGTTAACTGTAATTTATAGAGTCAGAATATGTTCTCCGAAAATTTCATCTTGCAAAGTAAAGATATTGCTAAACATATAGGTAAATGCTTTCCTGAATATAAAACAAATTTTTCGAAAAAGCAGCCGGAATTTTTTTCTTATTCTTCAATACTTCTTTAAAAGTGATGATTATATGATACATGTAGAAAGCTTTTGCACTTATACATTTCTAGATAATTAGTGATTGTTACAATGTTCTGTACCTACACTTAAAATTTTGTACACGAAGTTCAGAGACACCCTGTATAAATCTTCAATCATAATCCTAAGGAACAGATGCCCGACAATGGACGAGTGGATAAGTCACTCAAAATGGTAGAAGACTGAATTCAGTCAAAATGGTGACGATGAGTTCTGGTCCCATCGCACGGTTGTCGAGTGACGATCTGGAGTCTTGGTCGGTTCTCTCCAGATGTAACGTGTATATGCGTTAGAACCCCTTAGAAAGTCCTCCGACCAAGGCACTCCCCGTCCTGTGCACATACTCCTCGTGCAGGTTTGCCTTAATACACACAACAACTCTAAATGTTTTAATTTCTTTGAGCCTGAAACGGCACTCTTTTGTATTTTTAAGATTTTAAGCTTTCGCTTTTACTTTCAAAGGTGTGATGTAGATCAGATAATAATTTATTAATTCTCAATTACTTTCTATATCTTAAATTTAATGTATAATAAATCATGTATTCAAAATTATTTTTCTCTTCTCATTTTTTTTTTTTAATCACTTCGGTTTTTAAATCTGTTATTCGCTTTTTCTAGTATACATTATTCTTAATTGTTTTTTTCTTCTCATGAGAATGTTGGCGCCATCTCCGCTAAAAGTGGATTATATTACGTCGGTTTGCAATCATCAAGTTCTTTTAATTTCCCCTTTTTGACATGGTATTGGCATTATTATTATTTGTTGCCCTGCGACATCTTGAGCCATTCTGTTGCTCTGCGACATGCTCCCGATCCCGTCGCTTTAATTTTATTGGATTAGGTTTCAGGGTTGCTCTGGGATTGGCGTAATTTATCTCAGCGGCGTTTTTGTTCTCGCCAATGTGTCATTCTGTGGTTACGTAACTTTTAAGCCCTAGTAGCACAACTAGTTCAAAAAACGTTTAAATTACGTTGGAAACACGTTTTTTGACGCTAAAAACGTGTTTTAAACGTTTTTTGGAGTAATTGTGCTACTAGGGAGTCATACCATCTTATCTTCACTGCCCTTATATGACGTATTTTTGTTTCGCTGAGCCACCACCAGCCGTTGTAATAAGTTTATGTTTCAATAGTTTCTTTTAAATAAAACGATTTTAAGTATTTTAATACATTTTTCGTAAATTGCATCAAAGTGTATCGAACCTGGATTCATTCATCACAATGTAAATTAATAATTTTAAAATAGCGGAAGCAAATTCCTCTTCACAACTGGGTAATCAGTTTAAAAGAGTATTCTTTAAAATCTTGTTTTTTCTTTTAACCCTTAAATATGTATAAAGAGCGAAAGAGAAAGAGAAAGAGTGAAGCGCTATTTACGAAACACGCATTATTAAAGCAATAATAACAAACCAGAGTGGAATATTTTTATCAGAAGCATCACACTCTTAATCTCATTTAATTACTAACAAATTACAAATACAAAAAGAATATTCAAACTAAACTAATTAGATGCAACACTTTTTCAAAGAATATTAAATTTTAATTACAATCCATCATCATAGAACTCAGTAAGATTTTCAGACAAATTTTTAACTAATTAACTCAGCGTTATAGATGAATTGAATATTTAGTATTCAATATAAAACTAAGAATAAAGTATTATTAATATAAAGGCCACTTTACACATGACTTCACAATTTTCTAACATAGCTTTAATAAACATAAAGTTCTTCAAAGATAATGCTCTTCCTTCGAGGCAAACATCCTTCATTGTAGTTGAGGCGTCATTTTTTGTTTCATTTTTCGCACGAAATTAAATAGCCTCTTTCATTAATCTGACAGAGATGAATGGATTTGGATAGACATTTTAAGAATTTTCTTTTCCACACTTAGCGCCTAACTTTGATCTTTTGTATTAAACAAATTTAAGCGTTCGCATAATTGAGAAACTTCCGTGAAATGCATTTCCAGCTTTTTAAACTTTTAATAAGCCTTTGAAAACGCATATTTTTATTTTCCATATGATTTATAAATGTATCATGTTGTATAATGTACTTAATATTTGAAATCAAACCCTTAGAAGTATGATATTGAAATTTATCACGGTTATAAATTAAATATAAGAATATAATATATATATATATATATATATATATATATATATATATGTATAGGAAATAATCAAGTAGTAGCCTTTAAAAAATGTACACTAATGGGTTTTAGTTGAGAGTTCTTTTATTCCATTATCAGCTTATATGAACGTAGACACTCGTCTTCAAATACAGGTTGACATAAAAACTTTAAGCAATACCAAAAAATCAAAAAATATTTAAAAAGTTTTTCTTCCCCTCTGTAGCCCCTTCGAAATACTATCTCACATGACCTCTAAGGCGGCGACTTCGCTTGCCATTGGAGGCGATGTGTCATGCTGCGTGACGTCCAATACATTTGATTGGTTTTCGGACTCTATGACGTGTACACCGAAGATGAGGGTTGAATGGAGAGAATTCTACAATAGCGCCGTTTCCCATGTTAATTTTTATTACTTACCTCGCTTAAAGAATGACAAAATGGTTGGGATTTAAAATGACGATAGTGAAAAGCTTTATGTTTTATCATTCAGACTATATTGATTGTAATTTCATTACAGTTTCCACCCAACAAAAATAAGTCGTCTGTCGATCAGCTTCACGAGATGCCGGTATTACTCTAGCTACGAGACAGACGTCTCTTGCAACCTAAACAATTTGTTTCTCTTTCTCTGAACCCAGTTTTTCTATTAAATTTAGGCTAAGAAAATAGATTTTTTTAAAGTTTACCCCCCCCCAAGCCCCACACCAGGAAAATTTAGTTCACTGAACACGGACCATGCACGTAACTATAGAAAAACTTTAAATACCTGCAATAATTCATTATACGTATATAATTCAATATTAGTGTACATCACTTTTACGCCCACAGAACATTTACTGCAGGAAATATCCTACTCAGACAGCACATAAGCTTAAATCAATGAATTTGACGTATTAATACAAGCTTGACAGTTCAATTCATTTTAAGCCTGCAGCAAGCTTGAGCAATTTGAACTGTCAACCTTGAATACAACTTGATTGCAGCTTGAAAAGGAAGCCATCTGTCGCTTGACATTAAATAAAGAAAAGTTCGTAAAAGTTGTGTTTTATTTTATTATCGCACAAAACCTGGACATTAGAACACGCAAGGGGAAGGAATAAATGGGATAAGCCCCTCTGAAGTGTAACGCGAGGGGAGATTTAGGTTTATTTACATCTAATTAACATTAGTAAATCCATTAACTAATTAATTAGCCCTAAAATAAATTTTAATATAATTAACACAATTTAGTTAGTTAAGACCCATAGATCAATAAACAAGAATTAAAGAGTTTTCGAAAACGTATGGTATGGCAATATTTTTTATTTCGTGATGAAGTAAAGAAAATTTCGAACTTTTTGGTGTATCAAGAAAAATTTTTGGAGTCAGAAACTAAGCTCCCATGCCTCGTAATTGCCATTCCTGGAATGCCAATCCTGAGCACCCATGCACTAATAATACAAACGGACTAAAAAAATATTAAAATCACTTTTAAATACATAGTCTTGTTCTAAATAAGTATAAATAAATAGGTATTTTTTAATTCAATTTTAGTATTCTTTAAAAATGTTTTATTTTTATGTCGGGAAAATGCAACAGCAAACAAAAATAAGTTAAAATGCTTGTGATAGTAGTATGGGGGTCCCCAAAACAACCTCTTGCCTGGTGCCCCGATCGCTTATGATCAGGCTCTGGCCGCCACAAAATAATTTATCATCAGTCATAAATGTACTTGACCATAGAATTAAAAAAAAAAGATTCTATATTTCCAAATATGGAAATTCTTCAAAATATAATACAATTATACTACGAAATTGATTTCAAAATCAGTTATTTGTGTCGATTTGAGTCGTCGTTTGTCTCATTCGACACAACATGAGTGTTGCGATATTGAAAGTTTTAAAACGTGTGCTGCTGTTTATATTATGTTTCTTTCCCTATTAGTAGAGTCCCTAAATCACACGTAACATTATTTTAATTTTGATGCATCCCATGGAAAAATAAAAGGAACAGATCAACATATCGGCCACTAGATCTCGCCAGAAAACGGAGTGAGCAGGCACATCAAACTTTAGTCACATCAGCCCAACTCAGGTTGGCCGAGTGGTTAGGGGAGGGCCTCCCAACCCAAAGATACCGTGTTCGATCCTATCCCCTGACGTTTGATGGTAACAGATTAAGATAGCTTGAAATTTCAGCGTAGAGGGGAAAATGCGTAGAAAAATTAAATATGTGGGCGAGTTCGGCGCCCCATGTATTAAGGAATTTTTTTTAAGGAAAATTTTTTAAGCTTGAAATTAAGCTTGCTATGTCAAGCTTAATGCAAGCTAGGCAAGTGCAAACTAGAACACTTGATTCAAGCTTGCAAATAGCTTACACGCTTGAAAATTTCAAGCTTAATTCAAGTTTATTGACTTGATAAATCAACCTTGCTGCAAGTTTGATGCAAGTTTGCCGTGCTGCCTGGGCATATGCTCAATCATAATAATATTAAACATACAAGGTTCAATAGTAACCCCAAAAGTAATATATGCAACAATTTCAACTATACAATAATAAATAATTCGTTTATTGGATATAAAATAAAAATAAAAGTAAATGACATATAAATATCAATACAAGAGAACCTACAGAACTCTTAAAAACTTATATCCCCAGTCGAGCACTGGAAGTGCTGCATACAAACTCAAAATTGCTAAACGTCCCGAGTGGTACTCTGCTGAAGACTGCTGTTGCGAATATGAGTTAAATTGAAGTTTATCGTATTGATTTTCTATCAAAATTTTGTATGTTGCCTAATGTAACTTAAAAATCAATAGATTGCTCAAAATACAATGCTCAATGTAGTAATAATCAAAAATGAATTTCATACATAAAGTATACTCAAATCAAAATCACTCAATATAATAATTAAATAATGCAAAGTGAAAACAATAAACCCATTTTAAACTGAAACTCAATAATGAAACTAAATAAAATTGCTCCCAACAAAATCAGTATATATTTTTCATTTTTACCTAATTTTCTTCGTGAGCTAATTTAAATTGATCAGGAGAAAAGTAGCGTCTTAGTTTTGAAAAATGAACTATATCAGTTACTTTCTTGATGTGGTAATTCTGTTTTTCAATTTCAAAAGTGACATCTGAACATTTGTTTACTATTACATAAGGTCCTGAAAAAGCAAGGGACAGATTCCTTGTATGAGGATAGTTAAATTCGTCGTATATTACAAGATCTCTTGGCTCAAACCTAGCGTCTAAAAAATTGTTGCCATGCCCAGTTTTAATTTTCTTGTAAAATTCTTTTGTTTTCTTTGTCTAGGCTGCTATCTTCTTCAGCAGGAGAATAAATATTTTCATAAAAATGTGACATAAAGGCAATCTTCCAAACATTGAGTATGCAGGTGGAAACGTAGTTACTGAATGGAAGTGCATTGTAGTCTTCAATATTCTGTTCTAATAATTTTGTCCAGGATAGGTTTTGAAGATACAAAGATAACTCTTTACATTTTAATCTGTTTACGATGGATTGATTTGAATATATATATATATATATATATATATATATATATATATATACACTGCCGGCCGTCACACTTTGGAAAGAGTCAATGTGTAGTCTTGAAATAATGTACAGTCATTGTTCCGTTGACAGTTCTTTTATTCTATTATAAGCTTGCCCCATTGATGACACTCGTCTTCAAAACAGGTTGAAAAAGAGACTTCAATCAACACCAAAATATATGTAAATAATTTTTCTTTTCCCCGCTCTACTCCCTTTAAAATAATATGCCAAATGACCTCCAAGTCGGCGACTTTGCTTGCCAATGAAGACGATATGTCAAGCTACGCGACGTCCAGTTTATATTATTGGTTTTCAGACTCTATGACGTTTGCACCGAAGATGAGGCCTGGGTGGAGAAAATTCTACAATAGCTCCGTTTCCCATGCTTCTTTTTTTTTATTAAACAAGATTGCCTCGTCGGCAATCCCTCCCACAAGAATCTTTGTGAAAAGAACATTTCTTCAGAGTTTACCTCGCGTAAAGAATGACAAAATGATTGAGATTTAAAATGCCAATTGTGAAAAGCTTTAGATTTTATCACTGAGAATTTATTGATTGTAATCCTATTCCATTTCATTTATTTATTCAACAGGGTGTTCCATAATTATTGGTTCTAAAATTTAAGTGGGGGTATGGCACTAATAAGAATTCAGAATCACATGACAATACGGGACCAAATACTCCATTTTCGCTTATTTATTAATAAACACTTTGGGAAAAGAGTGGAAGTGTTTGTCTCATTTCTGAACCAAGTTTCATAAATATTGAGGGCATTTACTCATAAATTTCATTCACGAAATGAAACAAAATTTTTAAATTGTTCATTTAGTCTCGTATTTTCTGTTCATTAAGATAATCGCACGCTTTCTTGAATCCCCAACAATCACACGTTTATCTGTTAATCCTAGTAGCTTACTTACAGGTTCTCTACCAGCTTACTTTAAGATTCCCTACATATTGTTAAAATGCGTGTTTACAATGGTTACCTCCAGATCCAACATATAAAATATTTACATTTCATTGGATAATTCTGGATCCCATCAAAACCTATATATATGAGTGACTGTCAGTCAGTTTTACCTTTACCTTTCTTACTGTTGTTATTCTTTTCCTTTTCATGTTGTGAGTGTAATGTGCTGTATTTACTTGTTAATAAATTCCTTATTTGGTTCACGGATGTATCTCTTTACACTTTCGCTGAAAGATACATCAGTTTTTTTGATAAGTTTTTCAGCACTGGTTCCAAAATAATTATTTACAGCTACATTAAGACGACCTTTGCGACTTCACATTGCAATGTGATTCTCGACATTTATTACGCGCCTTACAACACCTTAAAATTTGTGCCTATCATATTATTATTATTAGGAGTTAGATGTTTGTAATTTTTTTTTAATTTATTAATTAATTAAACTCTTTAATTTAATGAAATAGATAATTTGAGAATATACGTAAATTAAAAAATAATTAATGAAATATTGTAAATTTTATTAAAATACAGCACGTCACAGAAAATCCTCATAATTATGTGTGTGTGTGTTTTTGAACTCATATCAAAATATTTAAAGAATGGTAGAGGGGACGAAGGCAGTTTAGAATCACACAGTAATGTGCTGCTGGAATTTTCGTTTTCATGTATAGTTGTTACACATCAATAATCAATTTATTTATAATTCCTGTAATCAGTGCAGGAATCCTAAATCTTATGTAATAGTAAACCTCTACGCCAAGAATCAATCCTGTTAATTACCACAGTATTCAGTTGTTTTCAATGAGTGTTTATTCCCTTACCATGGTCGAAAATTTCATTATTACTCCAAAGTGATTATTAACAGGTATATGTAGATGGTGTTCCGAATCGCATTTCTATGTGATTCTCAACCATTTTAATGCTCTCTGGCATTCCTTGTGTTTTCTACAATAGTTCTGCAGGCTAATTACATATCACCCTGTTTATGATACAAATGTCTGTTCGTTTACATTTTCATATATGATACCGGCAAAGTATGAAATCCGGCATTCTACAGAATGCCTAGGCATTGTATAGAATGCCCAAAACTAGCCGGCAATGCATTAAATGATTAGTATTTCACACATGTCCTAGGCATTTTAGACCATGCGAAATCAGAAACTGGCAAAGTATGAAATACATATCTGACTGTATGTAAAATGTAATGAAGTGTAATTAAAAATGTCTTTCAAACCTTCCATGTTGCATAATTAGTTTAATTTTAAATTCTTATTTTTTATATTTAAAATTTGTTTCCGTTAATAAGAAAGGCATAAGTTTTGTTTTCTCCAACTTGACATTTCTTTACGTATTATAAATAATTTTTATGGCACTCTCATAATTTTTTTAGAATAAGATTTGTATTTTTGAAGAATACACGTATTTTATATCTGGATGGGATAGTTGCACAGGGTGAAGGGAGAAAAGGGCGATTTGCACGGCGGATGAATTTTATCCACGGGCGAGATGCATCCGCGAAATGGAGGGTAGGGGGACAATCATTGGGGAACCCTGCGGTCTCGCAAAGGGGCGCAAGCATATTTTCGAATAGCCCTCTACATATATGGTCTGAGCCAGTGATGTTTTTTGAGGTCTTGTAAAGGACCAACGGTAACAAATTTTTGAAGGGCTCCCTACATCGATGGCCGGACCTTATGATTTCTTGTTTTGGGGGGGGGGGTTGCTCGAAAAGGGCCAGCGGTAGCATATTTTCGAGGGGGAAGCAAGATAAAGATTCCAGTGCAGCTCGTCCCTCGATTTAATAGATAGCTGTTGGCGCGAGTGCAACTGACCCTCGTCCCTTTATAGAGGGTGTCCCAAAAAGGTGGTAACGGGCTTTAATTTTTTAGCTATTAGAGACAAGTAGACAGAGTAAATGGAAAAAAAAATTCAAAATAAGGTTAGAAATATCTATCCGTTAAAAAAATTCCTCTCGTTAATTTACACCAAAAAGTTACACTTTTTAAATTTCTATATGGTCCCCTTAAAAAAATCACAATTAGTGAAATGCGCCATATACACTAATGAGGTGACATACAAAAATTGAGAACTGTATATCTTAAAAAGCGTCAGAGCTATAAAGATAAATATAATGTTGACTTAAACCACTTTTCAATGGCTCTGGAATGATCGCATTTCAGAGGTCGTACAGAAAGTACGCAAGAAAATATTTTTGTTTTCTCACGCTAGCAGTAACATTTATATTCAAAATGATGTGCAGTCCTCGATCATCTTTCATTAAAGATGTGTCTGTGACGTTGTATGACTAAACGCTCACAAATTTGTTACATCACCTTATTAGTGTGTGGGGCGCATTTTACTAACTGATATTTGTTTTTTGTTATCGTACACGAATTTAGAAAGAGTAAATTTTTCAACATTAACAAGAGAAGTACATTCTTAAAACAGTCTTATTATGGATCTCATTTTTAACATTTTTTCAATTTACACTGCCCACTTAACTTTAATAGATAAAAAATTAAATCGGGTTACCCTTTTTTTTGGGATACCATGCATAATAGCCTCATCAGGACCTTTTTTCATACTTAGTCTAAATAGCATTTGTCATTCTATAGAATGCCTAGGTATTATATAAAACGTCTCTGTATTTAATAATCCCCAAATTTCGTACCTTCCCTAAAAACGTCTGGAATTGTATAGAAAGCCCTCGATTCATACTGCGCCGGTAACATGTATACATATACAGACAGAAAGAATTGAAAGGACTAAGCTTTTAGTGATTTTTTCTAATGTAAATGTTTGTTGTTTTGTATAAAAATGTTCTCTTTATGATTGTAATCCTTAAAAAAACATTATTTTAAAAATTACATGTGGTGAAGATCAATGTGAAATGTTGCAGGTGCTGCTTGCTTTTCAATTTGATACAAAAATTGTTTGTTTATTTTTTTAAACAAGGTGTTTCACGCAGTATGTAAAAGAAAAAAATTCAATAAATATTTATATTCCTTGATTATTAATATAATAATTATATTCATAGAGGGATATAATATTTGATCATAAAATATTGTTAAGAGATGTAGACCTATGAAAGAAGTAATAAGTGCAGAAACTGCTTAAATACTTTGCTAAAATTATTCATAGAAACTATAGCTCACAAAATTTCTTTGTTTAATGTATGATATAAAAATATTAAAATATTATACATTCTATGTTTTTATTTATAAGTTAGGTATGCATTATTTTAATTAAAAATATTTCAGAAGTCATATTGAGTTAAATGATGTATAGAATTACTTTCCATCGTGGCATTTCAATTCATTCTTCACTAGAAAGTCTTAGCGCACTTTTTTTTATTTAGAATTTCTGTTCTCTTTTGACTTATGAGGAGTCAATTTTCACATTTGATTAAAAAATATCATTGCTGTATGTTAATACAGTCTAATGATTACGCTACACCAGCATAATATTGATTTTACTCATAACTTAAATTTCACAATAATTAAAATAAATATTTTTTTTTAACAGAAACTTTCCGAATGGCTAAAAGTCTATGCATAAATTTCGATTTCATTTTGCGTTTTTATGGATAAAGTAGTTTCACAAACACTACGCAGGTGTATTTCGAATAATCACCATTAAACGTTTAGTTTAATCTTATTTGCATGCAGAGTACGAAATATTATACATTGGGGTGTTTTTCTCCCATGCTTTAAAAAAAGTTGCAGATAATCCAACATCAAATCTTTAAAATGAACAGTAATTGTAGAATTATAAATTGAGAATTCGACTTTTCAATTTTATAAAATTTTATTCGCTTCCGTTAAACCTACACTGCAGGATATCATGCCATCACCAAATATCAAATCTCAACTACATGTTTTATACTAATAATATAGTGTTCTATGTTGTTTTTGCTGTGAAGGCTGTTAAAATGTCTTGCTGGGTCTAGTTTAATTTGAAAAATATTGCCATTTTTTAACATTCCTCATTTAGCTGTGCGTTGTCGCCGTCTAAAAATATCTAATTTCTGTTAGTGAGATATATCTTTCACCGTCAATCTCCCTTTAGCACCAATGGCCATGCTATGGAATACATAATACAGTAAAATAGTTCTTATTAGTGCTGCATTACGATTAAAACTACAATCAATGACTACTGAACATCACCACAAATCCTATTTATGATAAAAAAGCAGATTATTTAAATACAATTAACATAAAAGGAAAATTTAAATTTAAAAAATAATAGTATACAAAACTATAGGGATACATATAAACTGTAATTTAAATTGTTTTGAAACCTTTGTGTAAAACCTCTACGAAAAATCTCACGTGATTTTTAATAAATATAATTTTTTTGTGGTAGGTAGATTTGCCTATCAAAAAAATTGATTATTTCCTAATATTTAAAGGTCCTGTTTATTTTATAGAAATATAAAAGTGGCTTTAACCTACTTCCATATGTCAGATTCAGAATGTATGAAACGGAGATAAAAGAATAAATTATTGCTCATTGAATCTACTATCATAAAACGAAATAAATAAATAAATAAATAAATATTAAAGACAGCCATTTGTGGGAACAAGAATCTTTCAATTGTATTCATAACTCAACTGTATTCATAAATGTTTTATTACATTACAACAGGGTAGTGAATATCGCATTGTAATTTCCTTTACTTTAAACAACGGATGAAAGAAAATAACGGAAGCTTTTTCCCATCAAAATTTCGTAATGTTGATGTAATTCAGTGTATGTACCCGGTGTTTTTTTCTAGATGAAATGGCGCAGTACGAAGACTGTTAAGATCTTAACAATCTACAAAAATATCGAAACATGAATAAAGTACTTGAAAGTTATTTCATTTACTGATAAGTTTTGGGCATCTGAAAGTTTATTTTAGATATGTGTAGCAGAAATTATTAATGATAGATTTATAAGATCACAAAAAATAAATATTTCATCAGACAACAACAGTTGTTTGTTTTTCAACAATAAAAATTCTAGGTTTTAAATAATATCACTTGAAATTTTCCTGAGAAAAGTGGATTTAGTGCAGATACTTGGTATGAAAGAAATATAAAGGGATCTCGAACTAACGTCATATAGAGATTTGTGAACTTGAATCTTGGAATGATGTTTTTATTTTTCCTCTCTCTTTTATTTATTTATTATTTTTTGCCTTTTCAGAGTATTTTCAAATATAATACTTGAATAAAACTAAACTGTTCCCCTGTATAAAAGGAAAATACGCGTAAATTAAGGCAATTTTATTGCATACATACATACATACATACATACACACACACACACACACTCACATATATATATCTATATATATATATATATTTTCAATTGCACAGAAAGTGATGCAAAATTGCTAACTAGATGAAATTCAAATTTATCATAGAAATGTTTTTTGAAATACTTCTTTTTTGCTTTAAAAAACGCATATATTTTCAAAACTAAGACACTTACAACTAAAATATTTTACGCATATCTATAGCACATGACAGAGTGAGTGCATGAGTACGTTTAACTATTTTTTGACAGATTAAATAGTTCAGTTAAGAAAAATAACTCTCTAACAACTTTTTTCTATAAAATGATTAGAAACGTGGAAGAAATTAAATGAGTCAATTGATGAGCTTCCTGAAATCCATCAAATACTAGGCAATAGAACGAAAAAAATACCATTAAAAACCTCTTTTTCGAGAGAATAATGATGAAGCTATGTTATCCTCCAACCGTATTGAAGATGAAGATGCTTATATGTCAAAAGATATTTTTAAGTCACTCAGTAAGACGAAAGTATAGTATCAGAAATTCAATGATTAACTATAATATTACGAGTACTAACGCTTTATGAAGTGGTGTGAAGAAATTTCAAACGATAAAATGTTCGCTACTACAGTTAAACTTTCAAAGACAAGTCATGATATGAAACATTTAAATTTTCTATTACTGTTGAAAGAAATCTTTCACAAGCATATCCCACGAGCAAATAAATCACTTAAAGGAAGAACATTAGTAAATTACTCTAGAAAGGACAAAATATCCCCAAGCAGAATTTTGGTGTTTATTTCAAGTATTACTAAATCCAAATTACTCATTGTCTACAGAGGAAATAATTTTTTTATACATGTTTCCGTAAAGATATAGAAAACATTTGCAAGAGATTTTAAAATTTTAAGTGCCAGGAAAGATAACATGAATCATATAAATAGATTTCAGTGGACATCTATGATGGACTACATGAGAAGTATTTTAGTGTCTTACATTTTCTTTCCCGTCTCATCTTGTTGGGAAAAAATGCAAACAGATGGAATTCCATGTGTTTATTTTTCTCTTCTTTTTTTATTTGCTTGTTCTTTTATTCCATGTTTTTAATGCTGTACATGAGTTTTAAGTACAAAAGATGTCTTTCATATTTTCCAAATGGCCATATAAATTCCAGATATCATAATTTAAATTTTGTGAATACTAAAAGTTATCATTATTAAATCATTACTGAACGTTCTGAAAAATTAGGAAAAAATATTAATTTATTCATTATAAAATATACTAGATTTTTAAAAGGATCTATTTCAGTTTACATAATTTTTAATGATAAAAAATATGAAATCTAGTTCGATATTTTTTTAATCTAGGGAAATATTAATTACGTACGAGTTGTATATATGTTATTTCGAGAGAAGATACTTGTTGGCTTGGCTTTTTCACAGATGAGAATTTACCTTAAATTAAAAGTATTTTACTTTCGTAATAAATGATATTTTGAGAGAAAAAAACCACACCATCTAGTTGCACTTAAAAAATACTTCAAAACTGAAATGTATTTTCAGAATCTTACTGAAACTTTAAATGCATTTTCCAGAGTTCAGAATAGTGGACATTATTTTTCGTAAATACTGACACATATTTCACTAGCTTATTTTTTAACTTTCAAATGGTCGGTTTAGCAGCCTATTTCATGCTTGACCACAAAGAGGGCAACAGATGTTGGTCATTTCATTATTGGAAGTGCCTATTAGGCAGAACAAGGTTGGTCTTTTAATTTTCAATGAATTCCATATAAGAGACCTAGCATTTGCAATCCACAGCCCCAGAAGTATCGTTTGGACATGGAGGACATTGCAACCATGGGCATATTTTACGTGCACTAGAGAACATGGTCCCACAACAGTCAAGCCGAGAGGAATTCACCCTCCCAAGAACTGGCCAAACTGGTGCTGCTGACTTTCCGTGTTCATACTGGAACAGATTTTATCGACAAGGCCAAAGCAAGACCTCATTTTAACATAGGTAAAAAATATTTTTCTATTATAAAATCTTTCTAATATGCATGATTCAATTGTAAAAATAATTACGTTTCTCAATACCTTTCCAATATGTATGTATCTTCTATGAATTGTTCCTGACCTCTTAACAAAAAATGTTCAAAATATTGGATTTTAAATGAAATGCTTTATTTTTTGTTACTGTACTTTCTACGAGTTTAAATGAACGATCAAAAATTTTGTACAAGAGGAGAAATATTTTAAAGCAGTTTCAAAATATTTGCACCAGTGGGTTAAAGGCTAATTATGAAAAAAAATTATATTGAATTTTTTTGTAGCTTCTCAAAGCTAATTTGTGGTCTACTATATCGTGAGTTCCAATATGCTATTTATTTACTTATTGTTTTGACATGATAGAAAATGCCAAATTTTTCAAGCAGTTCCTTCTCAGTTGCAATTCTGATATAAGAATAATAACAGAATTCGTACTATCGAAGAAGAAATTTCTATTTTTGTGTTGCATATGTTCACTTCATTATACATTTCACAATATTCGAAATCGACGGATTGGAATGCTTCTCCTGTGCCATTATATTTACGTGCGTATAAGTTTCACCATATGTTTGTGTATATTTACTTTCACTGCAAATAAGTGCTTTAATTGCGAATAATTCAGTTTATAAAATATTTCGTACGTCAAATTTAGAATATTCAAATAGCTTCCAGTTCCAAGAAATATACACTCCCCTTGTCGATACTGATATCGGTATGCACAAATAAAAATAATGAAGATCATCGATGCTCACATCTGCTCTTGTTTACTGATATATATTCTTTTCTTATAATGATTTAAGAAAGTTTCAACGGTTTGATTCTTCGATGCTCCTGTAAAAAATGAGAAAAATTTTAACTTTGTTCAATAAATAATGTGTATGTTGCATTCTGGACTGTATTAACCCATTTATGCCTAGCGTCCCTTTTTTGGGACGGCATTTTCGCTATTAGTCGAAAACGTTATTTATTTTTCCTAGCCTTTATTCATGAGTATTGAGCCTCAACTCTACAAAATATTTTAACATGACCAAGTAGATATTTCGATTTTTATGCATAATGATTTTAAAAGATGTCATCCCTTGTTCAAGAAGTTGACATCAGAAATTTATCTATTATATCTGTTATCAGTAAAAATATCCAGGCACAAATGGGTTAATTTAGTAAGACAAAATGTTAAATATAATTCTAAAAAGTATAAATTAAATTTTAGATTTTAGCACGTAACAATAAATATAAAAATACAGTACAACAAATATAGTAATGGCGGGCATAGCATCGAAATTTATAACAATTGTGAATTTTGTAATATAATCATAGAATTCCATCATTGATTGTACGTCAGATGAACATTAAGAAATTGAGTCACTTTATATTGTGCGTTCGTGTGATTGGTCAGTGACTCCAATTTGTCTATTTCTACATGCTTAATATATTGTAAATTACACTAGGCAACACCAAAAATGTTTCAGGCTCACACATAGTTATTTCCGAAGTATTTTGTATCGCTAAACACGGAAATCACCATTAAAAGAGTTGAGATTAGCTCTTGTTTTCAAGATAAAGTACCGATTTGGATAATAAAATCTCACTATGGCTGGTTTGTATGGCTACTATGGATGGTACATTATCCGAGTGTTCCATCAGGCATTCGGCCCATTTCACACTCGGCTAATCTGCCAATTTATAAACCACCTCCAAATTATGTAATTGAAAAAGATAATGCTGAAGAAGTCACTACACCTAGGACTTCTTATGATCCAGATTTTGAGGCATACGAGTTGAATGAGCCCCACAGATTAAATCAGATAAAATTCACTGATCTCGTATTTTTAACGAAATATGATCTCCTGCATTGTACTTACTAAACAGAACTTTTCTTTTTATTCCGTGTACCTTTGAGATGAAAAGTAGGCTATTATGTGTCTTTGGGCTTCTGTATATCTTGAAAACAAGAGATAATAAATAAACTTCATTTACCTATTCATTTTTTGCGACCCAAAATTAGTAATAATTGGCTACTTACCGGGTGTCTAGAAAAGGACACCCTGATTTCAAAATTAAATATCTTGAAAACAAAGATCGATAGAGGAATGCAGTAAACGGTATGTTTATTGTGAAGCTGTAAGAAATGTATACAGCAGTTTGAAATAATAGTTACAAAAGCTGCTAACAGATGGCGCTGTAATCGCCATACGTACTGCCTAGTATGAATAGTGATCCGAAGCCCAGAGCGACCAGTTCCACTATTGAAGCGTGAAAGTCGGTTAGCGTACCGAAGGAAGAGATTAAAACCATGTACTCCATTGAACAACGCGTTTTTCTGGTGCTAGAGTATCACAGGTTAAAAGAGAGTCCTACGGCAACAAGGCGCAGTTTTCAAGCACGATTTAATGTTCCAAAAGGACCCGATGCGAAAACCATTCGTACGCTCTTCGCCAAATTTCAACGAACAGGCAGCGTAACTGATGATCTAGTGGGGAATGTTGGCCGCAAGCAAACTGCAGTTACGCCTGCAAATGTCGCCACAGTTTCTGGAAGTATTCAGCAAAATCCAGTGTCATCCGTCCGTAGAATTGCATCTCAGACTGGTTTGAAGCGTTCCAGCTCTCATAAAATACTGAGAAAGAGCCTACACATGTTTCAATTCAAAATTCAAACTCACCAGGCCATACCCGTACCTGATAATGAGCTGTACAGCGTACAGCGCCATCTGTTTGCAGCTTTTGTAACTATTATTTCAAACTGATGTATAAAATTCTTACAGCTTTCACAATAAACATACCATTTACTGCATTCCTCTGTCGATTTTTGTTTTTTAGATATTTGATTTTGAAATCAGGAAGTCCTTTTCTGGACACCCGGTAGAACCAGGAAACAAACAGAAACTTTCTTTTTGTTGCCTAGTGTTATTACGGGATTTGGGAGGTTAATAATATCGAAATCATAATTTAACTTTTTCCTAGACTTGCACCCCAGACTTTCATTTTTAATCTGCCCATCTTTTTCACTCACTTATGTCGCGATGTAGGTCTAGAAATTCAAAACAAGACGTGTACATTATTGTACCGATAAGTTTTTACGTTCTCGCTGCCACGACTGTGAAGCTAATGAAAGGGTCGATTCTGAATCCCTTGTTGTCGAGCTTTTGTAATTTCAATTTTTCTTAAGAAAAATTGTGGCCTTTATGGAAATACTAATGTCACATAAGAGTGAATAATAATCCCTCTGAAGCAACTAATGCATCTCATGAGCTAATTCGTACTGGGTTGCAAAAAGGGAAGCAAGAAACGCTGCAAATACATGAAAAGTAATTTACCAGGCACGGGTCTATGAATATGCGAAGGAGATTGTACCAAGGTTCCGTAATGAGAGTTCAATAGTTTGCTATTAAAATATTAAACACAGAGATAAATAAAATTGTATAATAACTGACATTAAAAGGTAGTTATCGGAGTAATTAGAGCGCCTTTTTATATGTGTTATTATACAAAGATTTACCTATCTTATCTTTTTTACAGCAGGTTCTTTTTGAGACTTTTTTTATTATATTAAACAGTGCCATATGGTATATGAAAATTTATATATGTTTAAGTTTAAAGAATGTGCATATATCTACAAAAACTTTTAAGCAAATATGAATTTTTATAGGACATTAAACGATATTTGATTCCTGAGTTACATTGTGTTTGGAAAATTGCACACGTACGCATACTAATATTTTAAAATTTCATATTCACTTCATGCATTAATGGTGTGAAAATAGGCCATGGCACCGACTTCATTAGCAAACGTAAGAGGGCATTTGTTTTTACTATGCTATGCCATGATACCTTATGTCGCAGCTCAAATCAGCTACTGTTCATTAGGAATACTAGAATCAGTTTAATATACATTTACTGTACTTTCATCTTTAAATACCAAAGTGAATGTACTAATGTCCAAAATGTGTAAATCTAAATATCTTCAGTAAAATAATGTATGTATGCATGCATGCATATATATGTGTGTATGTGTGTGTGTGTGGTGCATATATATATATATATAGAGAGAGAGAGAGAAATTGAGATAGTTTCCAAATCTCGTGCACGCGGAATACAAAATGCACAGTATCTTAAAATGATGTTCATTTAAAGTACCATCAATGATAAAAATTCCATGTTTTTGTCATAAAATGCATAATTCTTTTGCTGTCTGCCCAACTAAGAGCAACTGTTAAATCAAACCGAAAAATAAAATAATATTTTGAAATGTATAATGTGAGAATAAGTTGAAAAGTGATGGGAAATTACGATAAAAAAGTAACATTGATTAAAGTATCTATTACTGATGTTTATTGGCTTGTGTTTGTTTATTTACTCATTATAATTAGATTATTATTCTGAATATGTTTAAGCTTGTTACCACAGAAATAAATATAGTGGAATTCTACAAATTTTCACACTTCCAATACATGTTGTAACATTGGGCTTTGTTTCTGTTCTTATAAAAATGTATTAATTTTAACAAAAGAAAAATATCCTTAAAATCTTTATATTTTTCTTCTATATTTCATTCTAGAATATTTCATCCAGCTAAGAATGATTGCTCTACACTTTCGTTCTAAGTTGTTTGTAAGGGATTTAAGGTGACGAGTTTTTACTCTGCATCCCATGAATGCATATATATCCTCCATTAAATAAGCGTTGGAATTTTTATTTTGCCTATTTATCACTCTCTGTGACATCCCGTTGGCAAACAATGTCATGATTCTGAAACAAATGTTCTGTATTTTGATGGATACGAAAACACTACGCGAGTTGGTCAGAGATATATTTTGAAACAAATGAACAAAAATATTTAAGTATTATTCTTGAGATATAATATCTGATAAGTATATTTTGATTTAAGGAAATACCTTTTCTGAATACCATTTAATTTGACTTAAGAAATACAAAATTTCAAAAAATTTTTAAAAAACTCAAAACTTCCATTTTATTGTAGAATTCCCCTTGCTTTATACTGCTGCCATATTTTTCTAACCTTTACTATGCTGTTGGTAGTAATAAATTAGACCACAAAATATGTCAGATCAACGAACACCTTAATATTCCAAATGTTCCTCATAATAATACCCTTTCTTCTTCTAATCAAAATTACATATACACTATGCCTATCATTGAAATTTTTTATAAGCATGGTTCTACTGCAGAAATTAGTGAACAAATTGTACCCAAATTTTGTATACGAAAACTACACATGGGTTCCGCTAAAATAATTTCAGATACAAAAAAATCTCACCAAATATCTACAAGGTGGTGATTTGCATTGCAAAACAGCAAATTGAACAATTAGTATTTTTAATTCGAAACGGGCAATTTCAACAACTTCTTAATAGTTTCTGAGCGTTTTTCACTGATTTGGGACATTTTTGGAGCTGATTTCATAATGCAAACCCCCAATTACACTACACTTCCTGAACTGAACTCGTATTCTATTCTTCAGCTATCGCATATCGTGTACAATCCTCATACCAAATTTGGTGGCAATCTGCTCATCTTTTACAATTGCAAAATGCTGTTTATAGGGGAAGTTAATTTATATATACATATGTGTGTGATTGCATATTAAATAACTCAAAATGAATACATATTAAATAACAATTTTCAATATGTATATTGCATATCGTAATCGATATGTGCATTTCTGTAATCAAAAAAAGATTAAAACATTCATTAAAAAGTAAATATTATGTAATACTTTCAACCCATTTTTCCAACTGAATTCGATTTAACTGAATGGTTTAAACATATTTTGTAAGTTATTTCGCGCTATAAGTTGTCTGCAGATAGAAAAGGCATAACTACAAATTTTTTTTAGAGTCAGTATGTGAAAAAGGTTATAAAAATCAGCTCACTGTTTCTGATTAATGAAATCGTTTTTTTAATTTATAAATTAGTATTAACACACAAATAGTGAAATGAAATGGTACACAGACATTCGAATAAAACATAAAACAAAGCATAAAGAGTTCCTGCCGTATGAAATATTACTTCTTGCATAAAGCAGAAACAAAATACTCAACTGGAGTTCTTCAATATATAATTTAATGGGATCCCATTGAAATTCTTTTTCTTTAGTTTAAAAACTGTATGGTTGATTTATTGCATAATGTAGAATTTCAATTTTATTTCGCATGTTGTACTTTCTTTAAGTATGCAAAACAGCGTTGAAGGACAACGAAGAAAATTTAGCATTCTTATTTAAGTGAGATACCTTTTTTCTTCAAAATAAGTCTATAAAATTTGTAATCTGTTGAATATACAGATCTCTTTTCTATATAATCTAAAGAAATTTATAAATTATATAGAAAAGATTGAATTAAGAATTATTTTAAGAACTTGTCGGTAAAAATAATCCAAATATATGCACGTAAAATATAAGTCAGATAATTTTCTAAAGTTAAGAGTTAAAATAAGCACATAATGAAAAAGGGCAATTTATATAAACTATTAAAAAACGATTAGATGCAGTTATGTGCTGCTACTTAACATTTTTTTAATTTTTAGTGATACGACATACTTCTGAAGCAATTAAAACTCGAATATTATCTGTATTAGTCTGATATTCCCAACATCTTTTTACATTAGACCTGATACATGGTTTCCGCATTTGTTTCTAATGAATAACAACGTTATCATCAGCAGAGTCTAATGAAAATATATCCATGATTGTAACAAATGCCGTTACTTTAACGTGACACTTTGATGTTTCATGATATTACCAGTAGTTAACATGAAATGTTTTGTGAGAACAGAAAGTTTATGTTTGAAACGAAAAACAATAAATTTACATACAGAGAAGATGAACTAGAATGTACTTTCTGTGAAATTCCTATACCATTATACAGGGAACATGCTAGATAACATCAAAAAAGACGAAAAAAATAATGGTATTTTTTGCTTTATAAAAACATTCAAGAATATGGAATGTACTGCAATTTATAGGGTTATATGAGGGAATTATGGGTCAAAAAACGACAGCATCTTAATATTTTCTAAAGTACGAAAATTAAAATGATTTAATTTGGGATAAACTAAGTCTAAATAATTTAGAAATTTTTCAAATAGGCAATTTATCTGAAATCTAATTATTATTAATTTCATTTAAAATTGTTGTTTGGGCAATTATGGGTCAATTTAGGCAAATGTGGGTCACATAGGGAGTAAATATGGTCACCCCTTTTTAAAACAACGCATTTCAAAAGTAAGTAATATTCTAAATTATCATTATTTAACACATAGACAGCTTGTTTATTTATCTAATGTATTCTATTTAAGAAAATATTTAATTTGAATAATAAGATTATTTTTGCAGAAATAATTGGGGACAGATCAACTTTGTGTCCTCGACTTTGAAACACAAATTGGGGACATTTAATGAATTCAGTGCTTCTTTTAAAGTAGCTTCTATTTATTCAACTGGAGCAGTATTAAAATTCATTAAATAAAATAAACATAATTCATTTCTTTTTAAATTGGGAAGAAATAATTATTTTAATCAAATGCCGTCTCCAATTGTTGTTTTACATTTTGGGGACAGATTGAAAAAAAGTTCTGAAATTGAAGAAGTTTTTGACCGTAATCATAATACGCAGCAAAGTATTCTTGCTGATCACGTACAGTATCAAATGCTTTTATCACCTTATAAGAATCTTCTAAGGAGGATTTTTTTTGCTACTTTATTATTGAACCTTCTTCAGTCTTATTTTCATTCTCCATTACACAGTCTTTATCACTAAACAGTTTCAAATTAGCTCGTTTCTATTTGGGGGGCTTTGTATAGCTCCTAGTTGAAGTATAGTATAATATTAAAGTATAACAGTTATAGTAAATAGCGTAGACACGTCTATAAAACATCAGCTCTTCATTAAATTTTTATGAAAGCCATATAATTGTTTGTTTGATATATTACTTTTGAAAACACGATGGTTTAAAAATGCAAATGGATGAACTATTTTTAATTATATGCAGCGCAAGCACATGCAGGTATCACCAATGTTTGTGGTTGTGCGTGCGTGACCGTTTGAGACACTAAACATTTTAAATTTTAGAAAAGGAGTCATAAATCAGATTTAATACACATACACATAAAAAGAAAAAAGTAAATCATGTACATTAAATTTTGCGGTAGAAAATTATTGCAAGTTTTCATGAAATACAGGTGAGAATAATATCATGTGATTAATTCAGAATGCTGAGAAATTTTCTGGCATATACAGGGTTTTTTTTGAAAGTTTAAAAAAAACTGAAAATATTGGAATAGTAAAAAAATGTTACTTTAAGAAAAACAAACAAACAAAAAAAGTATTGGAAATTTTCAAATGTCCCCTGAAAGCTTGGGAAATCATGCAGATTTGTCAGTAATATTTTCTCAAGACCGTAATTGCAAATTAACTATACATTTTCCGTATGTATGGAAAAAAATGATTTGACAGAGGTGAACAAGGGGCGGATGCGGTAAATTTTTTGGGGAAATAATTCGTGCAGTAGGGTGTAGCGTCGTAGGGTAATAGAGCGCTGAAAATATGAATTCATATTTTCAGCACTCTATTTATACAACAAAATAGCAAGTATGTATATATGCAATATTTTTTCAAATCATATATCATATTTTCCCAAATTATAGTCAAAATTTTTAATTCTATCTTCTTTTTCAGTTGAAATAAAATGTTTTAACTATTCCATGTTGCTTTAGGTTTTCCTTAACCAGCGACGCTGAAAAAAATAAAACAATTAAAAACATTCTCATGATCTTAAAGTACTTGCAACATCGTCATTCATACCCGTATATATTCATGAAAACATAATGTTTCTTTTCCTGTTTTTGCTGGAGCTGTATAAAATGAACGTAAACATGCAATAAAAATAGTAAGTGAACACAAAAAGTTTTAATTTATGACGAAATAATTTAATTTATTTTAAATATAGAAGAGAATATGGAAGTTTAGAAGGAGTGCATGTTTCATGTTTACATTTATTAGGCAATAAATGTACTAAATTTATACATTACAAATTATTTTACTATAAACCACTAGCAATATGATAATGTGTTAATATTTTTTTTTGTTCAATTCATTCTGTTTCTTGATTTAAACCATTAGTTTTGAAGGGTAACGTAAAATGTAAATTGAGTTGATTTCTCTAAAAATATTACTTACATTTTGACTTTAACTCAGATTAAAGAACTTGTAGCACTTGGTACAGACAAAAATACATGGAATTTTTATATTAAAATATCATACATATTGATGAAAAACAAATGAACGGTCTAAATTGTAGCATATTAAGGAGTAAAAAATGTGCTGCTTACTTCCTAAATATACTACAACATCCTGGTGTGGGTATAGAAGTAGAATACAGCAATTTATGTACTTATTAATACGAACAAAACATAAAAGCATCAAAGAAAGTTGTTCGTTTGACCGAGTTAATTTGTCCCTGCAAATTTTAATAGTCAGCATTTTTTTTCTTTTTTCACCTGTTCTTTTAAAATATGGAACACAAGGTAACTTAGCCATTTCAAACATACCTTAAAGATCCTTAACTCTACCATATACTGAGATCATTACGTTTGAACTACCTCAGATATCTTTTAGGTTTATAATATCATAACATTGAATAAAAACATTTCATTTTCGTAACAACAATCTTAAAGTATCTTTGGATAACAATACATTTTCCGAAATCAAAATATATTCTCTGAATTAAGATTTGCTTTCAACAAAATATATAAATTTAATGTTCAAATAATTACATTCTATGACATTTTAATTAGCCTTATGTGCACTAATTTGCAGAGAAATTTAATGTCTCTCTAAATGTTTGTTTTTTAATAAACTAATGCGTTTTTAATTTAATAAAAATATAAAAAATCTTTTTCCATATATACCTTTAACTTTTACTTATTATTTACTTTAAGACGATAAATTTTAAATTGAAATAATTAAAACAAATGTCAAATTAAAAACATGTTATACTTTTCCAGAGAAATATCTGTAATTATTTTACACAACATCATCATTTTGTATTTTTTATTTTTTTAAACTGGAAATTAAATGCATCGCTACGCTCTTTTTCTGTTTAATTTTTATAATAAACTAACGTTTCTTTAATGTAAAGAAATTTGAAAAAACAATAATTCATTAAGAAATTATATACTTTTCGAAGAAATAACTTTAATTTTTGCCTAATATTTATTTAAAAACAGCATATTTTAAAATTAAAATCTTTATACAAAATCTTAATGTACAATTTAAAAGCAATTGAAATTTTCCGGGAAACATCTTTAAATAATTTAGATTTATTTTAACCAGAATTATGATTTTGTATTTATAACATGGTTACATTTTATCCGTGTTTAATTAGTTTTTATCCGTGTAATTATTTCACTGAAATAAAAAAAATCATTTAGTATTAAAAGCTATCCTTGATGATCATTTTGAATTACATAACATTTAAATTACATGATAATACATTACCAAAGCATTTATATAACTTTATTTCTAAGTGCTCATTTTCAATTTCATGATTGTAGCTCTTCCAGATATCCTCTTTTATTCAAGAAGAAAGAAAACGTAAAACTGAGTATTAATCTTCGTGATAACGAATATCTGTGAGTTATAAATAGAGATGTGGAATGTAATTAATATTTTATATAATTTATTTTAAAGAGTAAATTTTATGTAAATTTAAATTAAAATGATATCATGCGTTTTATTAAAAACATGACCATAATTTAGGAGAGTAACAAAAACATTTTATTTATTTATTATAGAATATGAAAAAATTACAGAATTAGTTTTAGAGCAAAACTTCTAGACTCATTTTATATTTTTATGTACATAGTTATTTTATCAATATGTTAGAATCTATAATATTAATTTAATAAAAAACGTATGAATACAATGTAGTGAATACAATGTAAATTGAACAAAAAGTTACACATTTGCAATTTTCAGTTTTGGAGGCATTCAAACTGTCCCCCATTAAGTGCTGTAATTGTAAAACCAAAAACTTTAACTAAATTTACTGCATACAATAAAATCGAACCTCCAATGCTACATACAGTAATTCTTCGCTATGCTGATTTTAAATGAAATAATTTGGTTTTTCATGAAAATAACATCAATGCCAATTTCGTAGTTAAGATTTTAATTGATTTAACATTAGGATGTAGGATTATCATATAAGTCTTCCTATTAGTAAGTTGTATAAATTAAGAAAGAATAAATATAAAAATGCACACATAAATCACTTATTAAAATTTATTTTTTCTTATTTACTGCAACCGATGGAGAGTAATATGAAAAATGTTTCTTCAAACAGTGGCCATTGAGTAAGATATTTTTTATTTGCACAGATTATAATTGCACAAATGATTATAATTGCACAGAAAATAACTAAGAAGTATTAGCCTGCTATTACAGTAAAACTGTAAAAGTACCATTTAAATCTTCAAAGAGAAATCACTTCTTCATATATATATATATTTTACCTATATTTATATTTTACCGACTTCATATTTTACCTTCATATACAGCAAACAATTGGGCCCATTAACCAATCAGTTTTAATTCTCAAGTCTACGTGATTTACGATTGATGCAATATATTCCAGCAAAATTGCAACGCGCTAGTGATTTATAGATATTCTATTTTAACTTATGCGAATCATTGGCGTCTGTTATAGGAAGTAGAAAGCAATTGTATGAACTATATAATAATTTAGAGCAATCATTACGACAAGGTTATCTCTGAAAATCTATTTTCCAGTGATATCCTCCAATGCAGGTAATGATTGACGTGAATTAAAGGTTCTCTCATAACTCAAAGGAGAGATTTTACTTAGGTAAAATATGAAGAAGTGATTTCTCTTTGAAGATTTAAATGGTACTTTTACAGTTTCTTCAGTACACATTTGAATAACTTAGTATATAACTTTACACTCCCGATCATAATAGGTGTCCATAAATTGCCGTGCCATAAATTGCCAATTTTTCATAGATTAATAACATAGCAATCATAATATCAAATATATAAATATATATTCTTTAAAAATTCAAGTTTCTTTTTTATTATTGTCCTTCAAAATTCTAAAAAATTATTTGAAATACCACCGATAGTCAACATGTTAACAAATGAATTGCAAAATCATTTTATCCTCCAATAGTTTTTTTTTTTTTGTAATTAAGGAAGTCACTATATAATCCTTATAAATAAAAATGAAATTCTGTTTGTCAGTTTGTGGATTTGGATAGTATACAAATCCCCAAAAATGGACCTATCAGCCTGAAATTTTGCACAGATATGTAAAATAATATAGAATAAATGATAGTCCACTTTAAAACTTCGAAAGTGCTCCCGTTAACGGAATTTAAGAGATTTTTTGTGTTCTCCACGCAGAAAGCTTTCCGTAATTGTAACCCCTGTAGTGAAAAAAGTGTGAAATAAGCATCTTGGTTGCCATGTGTGGCTATTTAGCAGAAAGAAATGTTTTCAATTCTTAAAGTAAAAATAAAACAATAATAATGATTTTTTTTGTTGTTAGTTTATATTTGTAAGGTTATTTTATTTTATTTATTTTTTTTATATAATATCGTGTGCATGGGAAATCAGAGCAGGAATAAAATGTTTTATACGCAAAACAATGAGAATTGAAGATTTCCCCGGCTAATATGTAATTTTTTTTTAGTTTGGCGAAAAATAAAATGGATGATATGCAAATTTTAAGAAAGTGAGTTCTAGTGGTTTGCACAGTTTTCGGCTTGACGCAATTTACTGAGAACTTAAGGAAATAAATTTTTGAAAACAAGTGCATTTGTTTTATTAGAATACAGTGTTAAATTTTAATAATCCGTGCAGAAATAATGCAGTTATTAAGGGATTTCAAACGATCTATCTTCAGAATTCTTGCCAATTGAGTACATTGATTTAAGTTGGAAAAATTCCGCCAAATTTCAAAAAATTGAAATCTTCGTATTTAGTGCATCGGAGTAACGATGAATAAAACAAGTTCTAGTTGATAATTTAAAAAAATGCGGCTGTATTAAGGGATTGCACTTTTCAAACAAATGCCTGCTTTACTTTTTGGCGGTCGAACCATTTCCCATTTTGATTGCTGCTAAGTCAATGCTTCGAATGATTTCCTGAAAAAACTCTTGCAAAATGGTGTATGTTTCTCAGTTTGGTGAGGTTTAGATTTGAAACTGGATTTTATTTGAGACTGGAATATATAATAACACTGGTTATAGATGAAAATGAATGTTGGCATGTGTGTATGATGTTGAAAAACTCCAGCATCGTTTGACCGATCACCATGAAATTTGGTTCACCTAAGTCTTTTAGCATGGAGAAGGTTTTTATGCTATCTGTTTACCTCTAACTTGCCAGTAGGTGGCTCAGCAGAACGTCGAATTATATTCCGTTTAGCCGTTTGCTATGTGAATATCGTCCAACCGATTTCGATGGCATTTGGTACGCGTGGATATTAGAATTTCGGAGAATGTTTTTCACTATCCATTTTGCTGTAACTTGCCGCTAAATGGCACTGCAACGCAAACTTCTATACCGTTCGGCCGAATCGGTATAAAATTTTTTATACTTGCACATTTGAGCACGAAGAATATATTCTAACTGTGTTACTTTTGATGTTACTCTCCACTAGATGGCACTGCAATGCATTATAATTTTAACTCGCCACTAGATCACGCTGTAGCAAGCCAAATTCTTGACCATTCAAACGGTCGGTAAGGAAATCAGTATACATAGCTGTTTGAACAATGAGAATATTTTGGCGTTATCCGTTTATATACTATCGCAATCTAGTGGCGAGCTATAACTCGCCACTAGATTGCGCTACGCCGCATCGCCTTCTGCACCTTACAAACGATTGCCTTGAAATTCGGTATGCATGATTTTTGAACACAATATAACGCGATATCCATTTTGCCATATCTCTTTATTACAATAAATAGTAATCACAACAAATCGTAATATCAAAAAGCCCATTCATTCCCTTGCAAAGAACGAGCACTTTCGCTAGTTCACTATGTAATTCTGAATTTCATTTTGTATACGTTTCCTGAACTAACGCTTATGAACGGTAACTGTCCACATGTGCAAAGTGATTTAATTCATTTAACGCCCTGTTTCATTTGGCGATGTATATTGGTTGTACCAATGTTGAACTTTTTTTGTGTTTTCAATGTTTTTCCTTAGGAGAGTTTTTCCTAAATATGCACGTAAGGATCGGTCAACTGTATAACAAAATTGAATATTTTTTCACAGGTTATTTTTTTGCCGCTCAAACTTTTAATATTTTCAATCTGCATCAAATCTTCACTTTTTTTGTAGTTGCAAGAATGTATCTAGGAGAAGTAGGTGCGAAAATAATGGTCGGTCAACTTAAAAGTACATACGCTGAACTGTAATTATATAACTGTAAGCTAATTTAAATAAACAATAAATAAATTTTATCTAACGTATTTGAATAAATTCACAAATCACTGATCTAACTATAACAAACATTGCTAATTAGACATTTTTTCTAAAGAAAAACATTTATTACGATATGAGACAGCTTAGTAAATACCTTTAGTAATAATCTCACGATGCACTTGTACGATGAAAAGTAAAATACTTCAGATTAAATGTATTTTACATGTCATGTAACATTAGTTATTGAAAAACTATTAATTGTGAAGTAAAGAAAAGTAAAGTCTTATGAAATCAAGGAGAAATATTGAATTCTACCTCTTTTCATTAAAAAAAAAGTTTTAGAGAGATTAAGTACAAGATGTTTTACAGTGATGATAATGATGCAAGAATAAATGTGCAAATACTTTTTCGTTTTAGTTAGGAACTTAAAAAATTTTTTAGGATCAATCAGCACTGTTAATTCTATCTGCAAGTATACATTGTCAATGACGATTAGTAAGAAAATATCCGGAAGCTTCTAGACTTTCGACAAAATTTTGCCAAATTTTATTGTTCAGTTTCTTTAGCGTGTAGAAGTGACCTTATAGTTAAGCACTTACTTTTAAAAAATACATTAAAAATATATATGAGCTACCTCTAAAGTAGGTAGTAACCATGAAGAATCGCAGTTAAGTGATCCATTACTGACTCACAGTTATCTAGTGATACTTTTCTTTATTGCTGAAAGACTAGAGCAGGAACTCGCTCTATTTTCTTCTATATTGCAAATTCTAGAGCCTTTTTTGTATACGACTAATTGAAATACAGTTTATTAATTATATAACTGAAAATACTCTTTAAAACATATATTAAAATGCATTTTCTGTTTTCAGTGATGTACCAATCACACACACGCACATGTGTTTTTCAAATAAAACTCTTTATTAAAAAACAAGTTGCTGCACTCTACACTATTTTCACTTTATTTTAAGCATAACTTTTTTATTTTTATCCCTATTTTAGTTATCATGTGATAAAAAAATAAAAAGTACTACGCTTGCAATTAACTTCACTTTTTGTTCTTTTATTAAATCTTAATTGGCTGGAGTAACTGGTATCCACCAGTAATTGTAAAAATAATAATAATAATAATAATAAATAAACTAAAAGTAAACTATAGGAGTACTTAATCCTCAATATACTCTTGTTGTGAGTTTTAGAATTGCACCCCGTATTTCTCCGTGAACTCGTGTGGTTGACCTGAAGAGCACGTAAATAAGTGGGAATGATATTTAACTGCTGCTGGAGAAGGTAAGGAATCATTCTTTAACTTACTTTTGGGAGTGATGGGAAAGGCTGTGGATCTAAGAAAATTTGATAGAGGGCAGATTTCAATGGGCCGAAGACTCGGAACGTGTATCTCCGAAACTGCACGACTGGTCGGTTGTTCACGGACTGCCGCTGTTAGTATTTATAGAAAGTGGATTAATAACGGTGAAACCATCAATAGACGCCAAGATGTTGGGAGTTCAGGCATCTTCAATGAAAGAGGACGACGGAGATTGTCCCCGCCTGGTAGGACAAATTTGGCGGCAGGCAGTGGCTCAGCTCTCTGTCCAATACAATGCAAGTCCAAGTACAAGTTATTTAGAACGCAATTCAGCGGACACACACACACACACACAAACACACACAGTGAGATATATGACTGTGGAGCAGACGTCGCACAATTGTACCTCTGCTTTTCAAGTATCATTGTCAACTACGTATATAATACGCGCGGGAACATCGAGTCTAGGCCACGATATGTGATGTAAGATAGTTGCCTGATAGGAGGAATCCGGTTTCTCTTCATCACATGGAAGGTCGAGACAGGGTAGCCGTCTTCCAGGAGTACAGCTGCTCCCCTCTCCTCGGTAGCTCGGAGCTCAAACACCACTATGATCCAATATCTTGACTTTGCCTGCCTGCTATTTAAATATTTGGTACAATCTGTTTCCAGTTTCCTACCAAAAATTCGTGGCATCCATGCCCAGGCGAGTTGTAGCTGTTTTGTAGGCCAAAGGAGGCCCAACGCGTGCGAACCGTTATTTATCATTGCAAATAACGATTGATGTATAGGTAGCTACAATTACATATGTGAAATATTGCAATTATCTTTATGTGAGGATTGATAGATTGAGTCACCGGAGGATGCTTCGTCTTTTGAGTACTTTTTTTGGGAGCGAAATGGAATTTCAGCAAAAGTAGCCAAGTATACATATAGGGTGTCCTGGGACTTCCTGTAAAAACTTGGATGTGAGGTAGAAAATATTGTTAGGAATCATAATTATGTAGAAAAGCATGGGCGGAAACAGATAGTTGACGATGAACTCAAACTCTCAAGGTTTGCAAGTGCGTCTTGTCAACATACATGTCTCACTGTCATATCTGCTTCTTTTATTCTTTTTTTTCGGAAGATTATCGACTGCAGCTTTCAAACAATTTTATTTTTTTTCAAAATCTTTGATTCATTTAAACATCACATTACTAAAAAAATTTAAAAATATAAAATAAATGTGTAAGCTAATCTTCCGAAAAGGTAACAGTTGTGAAGTTGTATATTTTTATAGGTAAAAACAGAGAGGTAGAGAAATATTTAAGGAGAAATTTGGAGAGAAATTTTGTCATTAAATGTAGTAAATTTTATAATTTTTTTCATGAAATAAGTTTTTTTATAGTTTTTAAGTAAATTAGTGTTTCCTTAAATAGAGTGAATTTTATAATTCCGTTCAATAATTTTTTTATAAAGTAAATTACTGATTCATTAATATTAAATCTTTTCTTTTTTAATCTGGTTTTCTGGTGAAGTAGCGGAGTTCTTTTTTAATTATTATTTTTAAATTTTTAAAAGAAGTGTTGATTACCATTTAGTTACTTTATCATTCTAAATTGTCATCATACAAAAATTTCTGTTATTCTCAATGAAAGAGACACAGTTGTATTTTCCTCGTGCTTCCACAGGTAGAATTTATTCAGATAAGAATACTAGTTGTATAGCTATTTTAATGTTAATAATTGATTCCGTCTCATCTGAATATGTGCAATTAATTGACAAGAATTAATTCACAACAGCATTATTTTATTAAGTACTTAATATTTATTAATTTTACTCTATTAAGTACTTAAGCCATTAATTCCAAACAATGGAAAACGTTGAATTTATTTAAAATGTTTTAGATTTTTCGTTTAAGTTTGTAATAATTTTATTTATTTATTAGTAAAAAATCTAAAATCTCATTGGCTGTTTAAGTGTTTATTAAAAACACTCTTTTAACATCTAAAACATAAAAACATTATATATTTAGTCTCTTTGAAAGTTTTTAACATAAAGAAACAAAAATCAAAGTATGAAAATAATCAATATTCCACAAGTATTTTTGATTTACTTTAAATAGTTTAGCTTTCTTCGTTTCAGTATTAACAGGTTTTCAATAATCACTGTTACGTAAAGCGTAAAAAAAATTAAGCAGAAGTGTATCATTTTTTTATCGTACAAGTTATGGTCAGATAATTAATAAAACTGTTTATGGAAATGCCTTACTTATCTCATCAAAATATCTTTTTAAATAAAAAATATTTAGTTATGGTCTTTATAATTAGTTAGCAATTTTTGATTTCATTCAAAAATTGTAGCTCAACACAATTTCACTGCTTCTTTAAAGTAACAATAAAAAGGAAGGATCTTGACATTAATTTTTAAATATTGACCATGCACATTACAAAAATTTACAAAGTTTCGTAAAAAAAAGGTTCAAAGTTGAATGATATCGATGGAAAATTTCAGGAGATTGAATCTAAAAAAGTTCGAAATTTATATTTGATACAGCCCCCGAACCAAATGAATACCATGTAATATGTGTCCTGAGACATAATTAGGTGATGCACAAAAAGTGAGTATTTCATCCTAAACGTTTCGGAAAGTTTGATCGATACCAACGAATTTTAGACTTTTTTTACGTAGCTTTATATATTGTATATGTCAATAAACAATTCTTAAAGAAATGTTAGTCCAAGTCCACGTAATATTAAACATTTTACATAACTCGGCTGTTCGAGCCGCGTCAGGGGGAGACCCTCTTGAACCCCTCCATTTTTTTGGTTTCATTATTGCCATATTAAAACGATATTATTGACTATGTCAGTTTATCTCTCATCTTTCGTGTATTTCACATGGTAACTCTGTTGTGAAATTTTTATGATTGTAACCTATTTATAGAAAAATGCATGTGAAGCATTTTCTACAGCTTAACGGAATATTGTACCAATTGATTAAAGCTGCTGTTAACTAATAGTATTTAAATATATGTAAATAATACATGTGATGCATATTCTACAGCTTACAAAATATTGTAAGAATAGATTAAAGCTAATGGTATTTAAATGTATGTAAAATTATGTCGCATTTTTATGTCGATTTTTTGGGACACATTTTTCGGACAATTTTCAATAAAGGGGTGAGAGATAAAATGACATAGTAATTAATATATTATCTTTTTAGCTCTCTAAATTAGTAAAAATTCTCTATTTTAAGGTGTTTGAATAAAACGATATTAATTGACTATGTCATTTTATCTCTCATCTTTCGTGCATTTCGCCTGGTAACCCTATGTTGAAATTTTTATGATTGTAACCTATTTATAGAAAAATACACGTGATGCATATTCTACAGCTTACGAAATATTGTAACAATAGATTAAAGCTGTTATGAACTATTAATATTTAAATATGTGTAAAAAATACACATGTGATGCAAACTCTACAGTTTGCGAAATCTTGTAGCAATAGATTACAGGTGTTGTGAACTAATGGTATATAAATATGTGTAAAATTATCTCTCATTTCTATGTCGCTTTTTTGGGACACATTTTTCGGACAATTTTCAATAAAGGGGGGGGAGAGATAAAATGACATAGTCATTAATAAAAATACAGCTCCTAGTAGTCATCAAGTCAGTTCATAAACAATCAAACACCTTAAACATACCGTTTTACTCATATATGTATTTTTTTCAGATTGAATTTGCATTAAGTAAGAGATTACATCATTTCACTTATATTTTGATACTTACACGGGAATAAATATACTTAAATTAAACAAAAGTATTAAAAAACGATAAAAATAATTTATTCAACTGCGTTTATCAAATAAAAATTAATATCGAATAATAAACTACAAATTTTAAACTATAAGAAACATATTAAGATATGTCTTTACCGAAACGCAGCATTGCGCCAACAGCCAAAAATGTCATTTAAAAACTTTCAAGCGAAATCCCTTGCTTATATTTTAGCAAAGTAAAACTTTAACCTTCAGTTATGTCTGACCCTTGAAATCCGTAATTCCCCCTTTCAGTGATTTCGCCGAGCAATAGATTTTCATGGATATTCTGCCGTGATGTTTGCTTTGAATTATGAATCCATACTATTGCATTTAACTTCCTGTAACAGTCGCCGATCATTCGTATGGTCTGACAGAATATTTGAAAATCACATGCACGTTGAAATATCATTGGAGCCATGCATGATTTGTAAATCATGCAGACGGGAGAATTAAAACAGACTGGATAATGACGCCAATCGTTAAACTGCAGGGGCGTAGCCAAGGGGGGTTAGGGGGTCATAACCCCCCATGAGGTATTTTTGCCATACAAAATGTATATTCTTCACTCCCTTATCACACACATGTATGCATATATGTGAGTTGCAGTAATCGTAACCCCCCCCCCCCATGAAAAATTCCTAGCTACGCCCCTGTTTAACTGTAATGCATCAGAAGTGGAATGGATTTAAGTTCAGAGACATAAAATTCGCATATTGATAGAGGAAAAAATATATTTTAGCAAGTAACCATTATTACGAAGAATAAGCGAGCTATTTTTCATATAGCGATTACAAATAGGATTTACAAATACTTAAAAACTCTTTTTTTCGAAACAGATAACAAAATATTACTATTTTTACTATTTTAATGTATTTTACTATTTTAATATTAAAGAAGTCTTTGTTTTGGTAAGGATCTTTGTTCGGTAAGTAATTAATTTGACCTTAATTTGAATAAATGAAATTTTGCTTAATTTGAAATAAAAATCTAATTTACTTATTTATTTTTATTTTATTTTTGACAGTAACTCATCTGATTTTTTTTCAAATGTACAAGCTTATCGTGACTCATTAAAACAATCTAAGGGAACCGTGGAACTTGATATAGCAAACACAACATGTAAACATATTATAACATCTTGTGGGATTCTAGTTCAACAATTTATAATCTAAATAAGTTTTGCTTACATATTGTTGTAGAAATATAGAAAACTTGTTTTTTAACATTTTTCCTTTCTCTATTTATTTATTTATTTATCTCATTTTATTTTTCTTCATAAATTAATCAACGGATGCTGATTTATTATAATACATGTTACACATTCATATATTCTTTTGACACACTTTTTTCTTAAATTTGGTTTATGAATCCGCAAGTTCAACACATTGTTAAAAAACGGCCCAAACTCGCATGCACAAACACATTCACACGAACACAGACACTTTTGAAAATTATTTTTATGTGCATACGCTACATGTTATGAAACATTGTTTATTCATTTCCATTATGAAAGTATCTATTTTTCAATCATATAACCGTGAGACGTAATAATTACTTTTAAACAAATCAAACTATTTTGAAGTTTTACGATAATTCTTCCACCACCAACTTAAATGAAATTTCTTTAATTTCTACAGTTCGCCAACAAATGGATATCATACTACACCTAATCCTAAATCTTATTCTGTATATTAATTCGCACCGTGCCATTACAAATCCAAAGCTTATGTTCTCTGTCTGCGTGTTAGGAAATCCCTTCTGCCAATCTGTGACACAATGCAATGTAATTCACATGTCACATACTTCGTTAGGGATTGGATTTAGAAGGACAAAATTATTTTCAAGTATTCCATAAATGTTTATTATCCCTTAATATTGAAATTTTTGTTAAAAGTAGTCACATTTAGAAGCCACAGAATTCACTGGTATTTGACTTAAAAAAATGCAAAATCATTACGGAATACTCTCCTGAATTTCACGTTCCATAAATTTTGAAATACTCGACAAAAATAGTTTTAATAATAAATTATAGAGTTTTCCGTAATAAATTATAATTCAAATATTGTTAAGAAAAACCTTATTAATGGAACGCCCTGATAATATGTACTATTTAAACAATTCTATGTGTTTGAATCATGGGACATATGCTAAGAGTACAGTTTAGAGCGCAGAGAAACGTTTAAAAATCATAGCAAATCATTAAACAACAATGTCTTTCATTAAACGGTTGTGAACAGCAAATATTTTGTAAAAATTCATACTTTGATTATGTCCTGGAGAAAAAGTTTTCAACCTTGTAGGCCTCTTTCTTTTCAGATGAGCTGGTCAAACTGCAGTACGAAGAGAAAATCGATGCTAGAACTGGAGATCATTACTTACATTTTTACAGGATACCCACAGTTTAGATATACGATCAACGTTATTTGACTGGTGTTCTAACTGATCTTCGTGACGAGTGTGAAACCGAACACCTGATTTGCAGAAGGGATATTCCCGGTTACTTCACCAAGACAGTGCGCCATTCCATTCTGCTTTGTTTGTAAAAGTGTTCTTTCAAAAAAAGACAACATCGCCGAGATACTGTCTGAACATGACCCCCTGTTTTTTTTTTTTTTTTTCCAATATGAAACGCAAGCTTAAGGAGGCAACATTTGAAAGTGTGGAAGAGGCGAAGTAAAAGTGGCAGCGTTTTTCGACAAGCTAAAAAATGGACTACCAGGATTGTTTCGAACAGTGGAAAATACGTAGGGCGTGTTGTAGGGATCAGCAAGTAGAGTACATTGAAGGCGTTAACATTTCTAAGATCGTTGGTGATCAATAAGTTTTGTAGCACCTGTCCTACTATTTAATTGCCACACCTCGTGCATTTTGTGCCTCTCCGAATGTTCTCTGAAAGATAAGAGCGTTTAATATTTCATAAATCGAAAGTGGATACCGCAAACAAACACTATTGGTACGTTTGAATTTCAATGTGCTAAAACTTGTAGACCGTCTGTGGAAAGACAGCACACTTCTACGACAGCATGCAATGGATTTACTTGACTTCGGCAGCAGTTTTATGAACGGATTTAGAGAACTTAGAATGGAAAACGAACAGAAACGCGCTATCATCAACGCTGAGGACATTCTAACTACCATTTAGTGAACGGAATTTTTTTCTGAAGGTCTTTAGCACAGTGCATCCTATTCTGCTTTGCGGTGGCACGCAATGCATTCATTTGACTGGAGATGGATTGTGATCGACTTCAGTACGACACAGTGTGTGTGTGTGTGTGTGATTAGAAAAATTATAAAATTTCTGTGAGTATTAAAAGTTTGTGCAACAGTGCTTTGCAATTTCACACCTCATTAAACAATTTCTCTTTGAACTAAATAATTTTCTTCTAGAAGATGACATTATATTTGTAATTGAAAAGATAAAATAAAAGATCCCGATTATTAAATGGCCGATAAAAATTGGTTTCTCTACTTTTACGCAAATTAGGACATGCATCCTGTCTGGTAGTATAGGTAAACTTCTGTCCACAATTGTTGACTCAGTCTCTAAAAAGGTAAATTTGTCAATAACTTTACACCTGTAAACTATAGTGGTAGCTACCACGCGCACTGTCCGAAACTATTTTTTATGTCATCTTTCAGTACGTTCACTTGTAACATTTCTCAAAGCAAAAAATACCACATCTTCATCATTGTCAATATGGCTGATATGATTTAACCTTCAAATGGAATTGAATATACATATAGCCATTAAAAACTTTGACTTAAATAAAGGAAAATATAAATTCCGTCTTTTATTTTATGAAAGTAATTGGACTTATGTCAAAAAACGTATTGAAACACTAATTGAAATATGCTTAAGAAAAATCTTCTAATTCACATTCTACATTAAAACATGTTTTAACTCTTAAAATATGATGTAATTATTAATTGTTACATTATTTGTCGAGTAAATAAAAAAAGGAAATAACAATAAATTATCTTCAGTAAACCTATTTAGTCTTAACATTAATATTGATATCGCCTAAAGGAAAGAGTATGATTATATTTTACGATTATCTTCTTTCAAAAATATCAGAAGTAACAGTGCATAAAAGAGAAATGATAAAGAGAAAATGCATAATTAATGTATGCTTTTAGGCAGCATAATTAAGTGAATAAATGTAAAATTTGTTTCTCTGGAATGTAATGTACAGCTGCGGAAAAAAAGGCCCACTTGTACTTTTTTCGGCTTTCGTTCGTCGTACAGCAAAGTTACTGATACGAATCATTTACGATTGAAGTACACTTTAATTCGCTATCCATAAAAATTGCATAAGGGGCCATCTACATATTAAAAATTGCACCAACTTTTTTTTTCTCAATAACAACCCCTAGATTTCACTTCATATTTCAAAAAAATCAGCTCATTTTAACCCCGGATACCAATTTTCAATAAATTTGAGTTAAAAATGGGTAAGTTATTAGATTCCAAAATCCCCCGCCCCCTATGTTAAAATATTTTTTCATCCTTTAATTCATATCTCATATAATATTCATAGTAAGGGACTGTTTTTTATTCGTACTATTAGAACTCAACGACATAAGCATAATTCACCAAGCAAGTGGGCCTTTTTCCCCGCAGCTGTACAATATTAAATATTTTTGAAATAAAATATTTCATTGTTCTTAAATACGTTTCATGGATATGATTAAGCCAAGCATTTTTGTATTTTTAAGTACTGAAAGCTTATTTGTCTATTTAATTTACTTACTTTAAACTGATTCTTAAATTGTCAAAACAGATACTGATACCTTCCGTTATTCAAAATTATCGCAGCGTAGTTATAAATGTGCAGTTATTTTATAAAAATTCTCCATTTCTTTTAACAGTTTGTATAGAATATCTTTCAAGTTTCTCCTTTTCAAATGAAAGAAAATATATTTAAGGACCCTAAAGACCCCTACATCTGCTTCAAAGTCTTCAGCAATATTCATGAAAAGTATTGTTTCAATCTTTAGATCTTATTGGTAAAATAAAATCATGTATTGTTAAAATAAATGCAATAAAAATGAACTGATGTTTAGGATTTTAAAGTGTTTAAAAATTATCATTGATTTAAAGCTAAAAGAAAAGGATTGACATAAATATGATTTAGAGTCTCTAAAGCAATACTAAGAGTCTAAAACTCTATTACCTTGTGTGTTCTTTTGAGATCTTTTGGAGATTATGTGTAATAAATAAAACACTGTAGTAAGCAAAATTACAGAATATCCCTAGAATTAGAAATAAACACATACGCAGTCATATTTAGACGTTGTAACCAAAAAAAAAAGAAGAAGAAGAATAAAATAAAATAAAATAAAATACAAACTAACTGAAAAGCAGAAAACACTGCAAAAATGTTGTATAATTTTATAAAAGATGCTTTATTTAATTATCGAGTTACTTATCTTTCCAATGGACGACTTGTAATGTAATAATCATTAATAGGACGGGCTTCTTCTTTTAAATACAGGTGTTTATAAAAAAATAGGAAAACCTGTGAACAAAAGTGACATCTTAAAATGCCTTTCGTAAGCATAAAATATACTAATAGCTACCACATTTTTATTAACAGAAATGTAAATATTCTGGTAGTATGCGGTAATTTTACTGAAGTTTGTAAAACTTGGATTTTTTTTTTTCAAATGCATAAAATGTTGGACCTCTCAGATTATCAGAGGCCAAATTTAAGGAGCCTGTCTACCTGGAGCAAGTGTGGCCGGAACATCCCAACTTTTAAGCGATTCTAGAAGCACAGTGTCTAAAGTCATGACAGAAATGTCACAGCGCGGCAAGGCAAGATAGGGAAAGCAAAGTAGTGGGCGGAAAATGAAGCTCAGTGTAAAAGACCAACGGGTATTGAAGCTGATTATAATGACTAATAAGCAAACAACTGCAGGAAATGTGACATCAGCATCTGGATTCTCCAGTGCCAATGATTACAATTAGAAGGCACCATTATAAACAGAACATTTACAGAAGATCTGCAATTCCCAAGCAACTTTTTACAGATGTTAATGCCTAGAGTAGTGTCAAACTCACAATACTTGGCCAATTGAAATGTGGAAGTAAGTAATATGGTCTGACTAATCATCTTTCACACTTTTTCCTACAACAGCACGGGTAAACGTTTGGACACCTGCACAAGCGTTTGATCGTTATTGTCTCCTTCCAGTTGTCAAGCATGGCTGTGAATCTGTCATGATATGGGTAGCCGTATCTTGTTTTTTTTTTTTTTTGATGGACCAATCGTAACCCTGTTAAAAGGATCACTGGGGAGAAGTGTAGATAAATTTTAGCTGATCAGGTCCACAGTATCATGCAAACCTTGTTTCGAGCAGGAGAAGGAATTTTTCAGGATGATGATGCACTTATCAATTGCGCGGGACTTCTCCATGATTTGATGAACAAGTGGACGAAGTTAAACATATACCTTCGCCCGCACATTCACCTGACTTCAATATAATTGAAACATTATGGTCTACTTGAGAGCGTTCAATACGGAATCGACATCCTCCACCTCTCTCCCAGAACTTTCACAATATCCCCATGAAGAACTGTACAATATTCCTCTAACCATTATTCAACACTTGTATGGATCAATTCCCAAGCAAATCCAAGCTGTATTATATGCCAAATTCGATCCTACAACATCCCAGCAAACACAGCTCTATCGGATAAGTTTTGGGCCGACACTGGCATGCCGGCGCAGAATGTGCCGGGGCGACATCGCTCACGGGGTACCGAAAACGACAAAATTGCGTCCGCCTGGGCGTGTGTCGGGCCGAAAGGATGGGGTGGTTCTGGTTCGGTGTCGGCAAAAACGATAACGGCGTCGGCCCAGCCCTGTGCCACTTTTGAACCAAAACCATTACGTTTTTGGTGTGGTATCGGCAACGACAAAATATCGAAAACCGGCCAGCACCTTATTGATTCCCAAAATACCCTAATTAGCTCCGTAGTTAGTTCTCTAAAGTATTAATCAACAAATTAAAGAAATAATAATTATTATTATATAAATGACTTTACACCACTAGGACTAAATTTATTAAAAATACCTAATTGGCAAATTATTTTGTTTTTAAGAAAATATTTGATGAATTTAAGAAGGAAAGCTCTTTTTAAAATTAACCGTATTATTTTTTTATGCATCAACCAATGGTTTACTTTTTTAAACGTGTTACTATATGTTTATCAGACCATATACATTTTTTAAACAACATATTAGGCTCAACTAGACAATGTTCCTTTTTCTCTTCCAAAAATTTTTTAGAAGCCAAGAAAATTTATAATTTTCTAGAACCAAAGATTATAAATAAACATTCATGCAATGCTAAAAAAAGAGAGAAAAAAATATTAAAGTTATACAACATGCTTTTTTAAAAAATGTTTTAATTTATTTTTTTGTTAAGTTATGTCATAATACAAAATAAAGTTGACTTTTGATTTTATATATATTGTTTTAAAGAAGAATGTAAACAACATACGTTAAAAGAAATTAAAATATTGGCTGATTCTACAAATAAACGGTTAATTTCATAAAAACGTTTTCTCTTCAAAATAATTAAACATTTTCATATACAAACAAATTATTTTGTTTATACTTAATAACTAAGTATTTTGTATATTTCAAAATTAGCCCCAGTGATGTAAAGTAATTTATATAATAATAATAATTATTTTTAATAGGTTGATTAGTGCTAAACTATATATGAAACTAATAAGTATTAATAAAACCATGTTTATTATTAGAAGATACTTACTTTAAGTAAATATTTTATATATTACTGAATTTTCATAGGATTATCCTTTAGTAGAAGAAAGGAACTTTCTATAACAGAACATACTTATTTTTTTCTGTTGTTTTGAGTAATATGAAATTAAGTACTTAAGTAAATAGACACATTTTTCAATGCAGTATATAAGTTATTTATTAAAAATACCGTCCTGCTTGTTTATTTATAGTTTCCAAGTTTGCTTATTTGAATTATAAATTTCATTTTCGCATTATTTAGAAATAATTAGCAGTTTTGAACTACATCTTATTTTAGTAGTCCCTGAGATAACATAAAAAAAATCTAGCTAAGAAAAATAAAAATTCTTAATATATACTTAAAAATCAACTTACCCCTTTTTAACTGTCGTGAGAACTTAGCAAAATGAAAACCAAAAAGCACTAACCACATTTAGACAACTTTAAAATTTTTGTCTAGTTGAGGTTAATACCAGTTAGTCTTTAGAAAAAAATCACAGTTTATCCAGAGAAAACTACAGCAAAGTCCGATCTAACTGACGTAAGAACTTAGCCTATTTAAAACTAAAAAGCACTAACCACATTCAGACTATTTTAAAATTTTTGTCTAGCTGCAGTCAGTGCCAGGGAAAAGTCTAGGAAAAAAAAAATCGCAATTTATCCAGAGAAAAATACAGCAATCTCACATCTTCATTGCTCTGAGAAAACTCAAAATCCACGTTACTGAAAAGTTTACGTTGCGAGATGATTTCTGTTACAGCCTTGGAATGGAATGGACAAGCAAACGAAAAAAAAAAACAAACCACCAACTTCCGCTCTCCGATTGACCATGAATAGGGACCGAGATAATAGGGAAAGGGGGGTGGAAAGCTCTTAGGAAAGCACTCGTCCCCCCTCACCCCCCCACTGCGCCTGTGCTATATGTTATGTGTACGCGGACACGGGACGGGGTAGTTGGAAAAGAAAGTCCGAGGGATTTTAGCTTTTAAATTATTCACTTTAAATTAGATCGCGTGGAAAAAAATAAAACAAAATAGTGTTATTCTACTGCAAAATAGTTTATACTTCAATATCTGCAATGAATTAATCAATTAATTTTTAGAAAGATAAAGTACTATAATCAGCAAAAAATGGTTACTTTTATTCATTTTTAAGGAGATAAGAGCATTAAATTTTATTTAATTTGTAACAGCATTTTACAATGCTGTAGCAAAACATGATTTTGGCGTAATTTTTACTATTATTTTATTTGGACAGAAACATGACAAACAAGTTGTTCAAATAAATGCTATTAAATTAATTATTCATAGTGATAATTTTAAAATGAAACTATTATTATTTTTTTCAATTTATAATTATTCAGTATAGTGAATTAAAACTTTTATTTATTTATTTAATATTATTATTATTATTTTTTTAACAACAGCAGCTAATGTATTATAAAAAAAAATTCCTTAACTATAAATTATACTGATATTTTTTATTTTTATGGAAATACTAATGAAAAGGTATTTTTTCTACTATTTTAATCCAATTTAATTTCAGAAAGTTTTGTTGTTTTGTGTTTTTTGTAAGGCAAAAACACAGGAGTTAAGCCTTAGGGCTTCGGTGCCCTGAGCGGAAGAAAGCTTCTAGCGTTTGTTCCAATATATAAAACAATTAATAAGCAATAAAATTGGGGTTGAACAGTAATTATAATAATTATTTGTTCCCTAATTTTATAAAAATCAACCATATTTCCTTCATTTTATAAATATTAGATAATGTTTTGAATTTATATAAAATTTATAAAATATCCCCAATTTTTGTTCCAGAATTGGGGATACAACGGTGATTTGTCCTCAATTCTATGTTCAAAAATCTGGTTAATTTATATAACTCATATTCACATTACATCTGGAGAAAATCGCCCAACATCCAAACTGTAAATTGACAGATGCTCGGTAGACCTGAACCCTGGACCTTCACACTTGAACCAGCGGCGGATCCAGAAAAAAAAATTCTGGAGGGTGCGCAAGACAATTTTTGTTACATTCTCTTATAGAATGACTTGAATTTACAAAACAAGTCAATGCTCTATAGTGTAAACTTCATTCGTCAGGGGGGGGGGGCTCTGGATCCGCCAATGACTTCAACCATATTCGGTGTCTTATCCACTCGGCCATGGTGGGCTCTTTTGTGAACTTTTAAAATGCAGCGTTTAATGTTATGCATTGTATGTATTTTATTTTTAATTAATTAATTAATTAATTAATTTTATTATTATTTTTAAATTAGAAGTACTTAACAACTATCACTTTATATAAAATGAAAATTATAGTCATATAATTATTTCAGAGTTGTGAATAACTAGACAGAAACTGCCCCAATTGAGGGGTGGGGGTGGGCGCTTAGAAACCCCTTCAATACTAAGTCATAAAAAACTGGTTAACTTATCTAACGCATATTCACAATACATCTGGAGAAAATCACCAACATCTAAACTGTAGATTGACAGATGCGCGGTAGACCAGAACGCTGGACAGGACCTCAGGTAAATTAACCAGATAGAATGATTGCCCCCTTTCCCTCCTTTTTTTTGCATGTGAAGGAGGCACTTGAATCCAACGGACTCAAAACATTGTAAATAGTAACTATTGAAATCATAAATTAAAAAGAATTATTATAACAATATATATGTGCTGCTTGTGCTGGCTTTATACCGTTCAGTTTAGAAATTACACTTCTGGACCGATATTGGTTTTGACGTTTGGTGCAGTACATCGCCAAAATCACATGTTAACCCTAAAAGGCTAGCCGCTATCGGACCGTTGCATGCCCGAAATCAACTTTTATTTGCCTACGCCAAATCGTTTTGCCAGGACAGAACCGACACCGTCCCAATTACCATTATGCCAATGCCGACATCGAAACGGTACTGCCGATGACGGCCCATCCCATACCCGATACGGCTGTGTTTGCTGGGATATTAAGAAAGAACTCTTTATAAATTTAAGGTGTTTCCATTATTATGATAACCTCCTGTATACTTTAAGCTATTAACTGCATGGTACACAACTGGTAAATTTCGCAGTTTGTAATGTTTGATACACCAAAAGCAACCATTAATGTTCAGGACTTTCCGATATGTAAGTTAACATATTCTTTACATGACTGCATTTTTTTTTCGCAGACATTACTTCCACGTCCTTCTTCTCTACAGTGTCCATAATAAAAGTTCTCTGTCCATACCGTTGTTCTGCAAAAACCTATGGTCAGAATTCTACTCAATTTGCAGGAAACTTTACTAAGGCAAGGGAAAGATAGTTGCGTGCAGACAAATGAGTTCGAAAAATCACCACGAGGAGCTGTTGAATCACGTTATAATGCTGATATGCGAATTCTCTCTTCGCGCAGAGGTATAAAACATGTGCTTGTCCACACAATCTCTTCATATTTGCCCCCCTTGAGAATGGTTATTTTTCTGTTTTAACCACACTAAAACGTTGTGAAACGCCCTCTTTTGATGACTTTTTAACTATTTTTTCATGCAGATCTCTTTTTATTGGTCTCAAGGTTTTCCGAAAATTTGGTAGCATTCTGATTAGGTTTACCCGGGATAAAGAGCGTAACCTGGGTAAAATTGGTATAATTGTTTTCATCTTACTAGGCAATATTTTTCTAAAATGAAAAAAATTAAATGTTTTAAATGCTGACACACGTTTATTGAAAATTCTATCACTTGCTACAAACTAAGTTCCTTTGTAACTATTGATGTACAGTTATTTCCGAGTAAAGCTAGATGTCGTTTCACGCAATACATGCCGAATAATCCGGACAAATTTGGCATTAAATTTTGGCTTGCCGCTGACGTTGAAAGTAAATATATATTAATCGGTTTTCCATACCTGGGTAAAGATGACCAGCGCTCTGAGAATATAAATCTCCCCGAATACGTCGTCTTGCGTTTGATACAACCATTCGAGAACAAAGGAAGGAATAAATGTAACAACAGATAATTTCTCCACGTCACTAAAACTCTCAGAATTGCTAAAAGCAAAGAAAACTAGCTTAATTGGAACGATGAGACGTTGTCGGAAGGAAATACCAGAATTTGTGAAAAACATAAAAATGCCTTTGTACAATACATTACTACTAAAGCACAGTGATGCAACATTGACTGTTTATCAAGAAAAAAAGCAGAAGAACGTCGTACTCCTCAGTTCCCTTCATCCCAGTGTTGATATTGGTAATAATGATCCGAAAAAGCTTCCTGAAACGGTATCTTTTTATAATTCTACGAAATTCGGTGTTAACGTAGCGGACCAAATGGCTCGAAAATATTCTGTAAAAGCGGGCTCCAAGAGGTGGCCAGTTCGTGTGTTCTACAACATTCTTGATATTGCAGGGATAAATTCGTGGATTTTATACAAAGGGTTTACTGGTAAAAGAATTTCAAGAAGGGAATTTCTTCAAAAACTCATTGAAGAATTGCGAAATTCTTATGTTGCGGGTAAAGAAAATCAGAGAAATTTAAAGAGAAAAGCTACTGAGGAATCTTCAACAATGCGAAAAAGAGTTCGTTGCCAAGCTTCCAAGTGTTCGAATAAAACTCTTGATAAATGTTTAAATTGCAGCATACCTGTATGTGGGAAATGTACAAAATATACAAAAAGATATTAGGAAAATTGTGAATGAATCATGTAAAGATACCACTGGTAAGAAATTTAATATTTCATTTTTGTTTTTTGTAAATTTTAAGATTTTTTCTTAACTTTGTTCAAATTGTAGCATTTTAATTATTATAACATTTATTTATTTTTTTTAACTTTCGGCTTCATATGAACCTTAATACAAATTTTTAAATTACACTTCTAATATAGTATTAATTTTGCATTGCAACGTGAATTTTACGAGTCGGGTCAATTTGACCCAGTCTGCGGTTTTAGGTAACCTCAATCGCCACGGTTCTAGTGTTAATTATAGATACCCAGCATGCATAAAGTTTGTGCTTCTTTATTCGTTCATATGAATTCTTTTTCACAAAACTAAGAAAAAAAATAGACCGTGGATATCATATAAAACATCAGCGTTTCACTTTAATGTAAAAGTATCCGTTACACCTTTGCGTGTATTTTGTAAGTTTCTATTCGTGTTATGTCGTCGGATGATATGTTGTTACTTGTTAAAAACAGTTGCTCGAACCATATATCAGGCATAAATCAAAAAGATATTTTAAAGACCAGGTTAATATAGGTTATAATAGAGCTTTAAATGATTCAAAAGTCTATTGCATCACAATAAAACTGTTTGCATGAATAAAAATAAAATTTCTACACATTTCTAGTGCAGAAGCGGGTTCATTTTCCATACTAAAAATTGAACATTCTTCACAAATTTATTTTTTACTTCGCATTTAACGTTTCATTCTGAATTAATAATTATTGGAGTGCATGTTTTATATTTTTAAGTAAAAAATAAAGTAGTAGATCATGTCTGTCATCTTTCTATAACCAGATTTTCTCCCCCGGCCTCCCTCCAAAATTTAACCTTGGGATATGACGCAAGTTCTCAGAGTTTCGGCAGTAATTGCACTTTAGCTATCGATTTTGTTGATTTTTCAGAGTGAATGCGAATATTCTTTAAAATGTATTTTTTCTTACTTTTTCGAACTTATTTATTTTTACAGCTTTTTTTTAAGTTCCAAACCAGCAAAAAGTATTGATTTTGGATACTTAAGCATGAAATATAGATATTTATTTCACACACTAGACAGCATATATCCTGAACAAGAAATATGCATTTTATAGGCACGAATAAAGTAATATGGCAGAGATTGCAATAAAATACCTTTACTTATCTCTATTTTTCTTGCACACAGTTTCTTGTGTATGGAAGATATTTTTTCTGAAATATACACTGTATAAAGTGAAGACAGCAGAAAACACACTTATAAACGTTATTGACTTGAATGGACAGTTTTGTTGTTCATAAGTTTTCGCATCGGATATATTTTTGCTTCAAACATCCTTTTTAATCAATTTGGATAATCACTAAATTTTTTATTCCCTTAAAATTTCATTAATTAATGTCTATAACTGATATCGTATTTTAAATGTTTATTCGTAAAATATTTATTCTTCAAATATATTATTTTACCGTGTAATAAAAAATTCTGCGTAATAAAAAAAATTAATTTAAGGTTTGCTTAAAAAAGTAAATAAATAAAAAAACTGCATCAATAGAGTTCAAGGTGTGGGGGCAGGAGATCATTTCCGCTCACGCAACATGTAGGCATTAGAAGGCTGGGCAACTGGATACCATTTGCCCTGTCGGATAGCAACGCAATCTACCATTCACTATTTGCGGGATCAAAAGCACCTTCCACCACACGCTTCTCTTCAAGAATTATATGCACAATCTTGAAATTGAAAAAAAATCTAGTTTTGCACGTTTAATCGTTAGTTCTTATATTACTCAAGCCATTAAGCTGCTTCTGTAGCTAGTTTGTATTGAATCCTCAAATGTTTGGAGATACCTTTTTTTTTTCTGCAAAACCCTCAATTGTTTTCCTTCCCTCACTTGTTAAGCTGAAACAACACGGATTAAACCATTTTAAAGTTTCAAGCTGAAGAAAACTTGATTCAATCATTATAAAGCTTCAAGATCTGAAACAAAATCGGATTAATCATTTTAAAGCTTCAAGCCGAAACAACATGTATTCAACCATTTCAAAGCTTCCATCTATGCATATACGTCTCTTAAAGCACTGATATGATTTATTTATTCATTCAATAAATAAATGAATTATAATACTTAAGAAAATCTACTTAGAAAGTGTTGATTCACACTTAAAATTTAATATCTAAACTTTACAATCTTACTTTTACTTAATTTATTGTTCTTTTTCTGTGAAAGGTATGAATTAAAATTTTTTTACATAATTTGAAATTAGTAAAGAAATCGCAAACTTAAAGTAGAATCCAAACTTGTCCCGATCTCTTTAATTTTAATTTTGATAAACATGTTTCAAATTACAAATCATATTGAATATAATTAATTGTCCGTTTAATATTACTATAATATTATTACAAATTTTCGGGGTAACCAGCTTTTCTGGGTTTTAAAATAGTTCAAAATTCGTATTCTACGCCTCGTTATATAGTTAAAGTTTGCTTTTTGTTGCATCAAAATCGGTCAACTAGAACAGGAGATACGTAGGTTAGCGTTTTCCTCTTTGATGTGTATGCAGTTTCTAGAAATCTCGAGAAATATTGATCCTAGGTCTTCGGTAATTACACTTTTGATTACTTATTTTTGGCGCCAAATCTGGCGGTATTTCGCGAAAAGTCGCCAAGCTTGTCGACAGTTTGGTAATTTGGCGTGATTTTCCGTATGGGGCTTGTAAAGTTGTATTTTATGCAATAAAATCACATAAAAGCTAATGATTCAGATGTATTCCTATACCGTAATCAAAATTCGCGCTTTAAGGAGAACCTTCGGGAAATTTCTAGTAGCTTCTGCGTCATCTATAAAACGGAAGCTAGTTACCCAGTTCAGTCAGTGTTCATCCAGCTCCCTTTTAGTGAGTTTGCTGCATTACGTTACGTATTGAAGCAGTAGAAGCGGTATTTCCGCTTGCTTTTCGAAATTGATTTTTAAGTGATGTGTGTAAATTTTTCAATGCTGTGTCTTAAGGGATTGTGTACAGTATTCCTTGTTTATTTACACTGAATTTTGCCTGTGGAAGTGTTGTATTTTGTGTAAGAATTACAGCATTTGTGAAAGCTTCCGTGCTGAGGGGACTTATAAATGAGCTACTGGCCGTTAGTGCCTGTAAATTTTGTACAATATTTAATTTTCGCTACATATTCCACATGAAGCTTTTCAAGAAGAATATGTCCTTTACATGTCATTCGGTTTGCTTTGATATTGAAAATCATTTAAAAAATGCCCGAGTTCCACTGAATTAGGGATTGAGAATATCATTTTATACAGCGTTGCGTCGTTTTAATGCATACTTGAGAACACTGCTACTTTCTGAACACTTAACATTTAAAAAAAAAGTTTTGTAATCACGAAAAAAAAAAGATCGAGTATGAGATTTTGATCGATTTACAACTTATGAGGTATTCAGATTCCATTTATGCTATGTTTACGTTGATATATGAGTGTATGCGAGGGACCGGAAAGTCCGAAGTGGTGCATTCGATTGAATTCAGATTTGGCGTATAGTATATGTTAGACAACCCTCAAACGATTGAATTTGTGTGTAGAAAAGGCTTTATACAGGGCTATGAAACAATTCGGCCTCTAGACGAAAATTCATGAAAGCGGTGTTTTCGGCATAGCACTATTTAATATGGGTTACGGTCACAGGATCTGTATAGATTTTAGAATGTGTAGAACTGATAGCCTGTTCACAAGGCTGCAAAAAAAAAATGATTCTTATATATGTACGCCTACGGAGACAATCGAATTAAATTTTGATATGGTGTGAATGACGCGATCGAATAGTCGAATAAACAGAAAATTTGTGTGCATGCCATACGTCACCGCCATACAACTTGCATAAATTTTCATGTAAGTAGGACTTATCCGTTTCTCGGTTTCTTTATAGTAAAAAAAAAAGAAAAAAAAAACTTACGCATTATAAGCAAATTTTCGGAGAGGCGAGGAGTTGAGTCACTATAAATTTTAAATATTTTTCCTCATTTTTAAGGTAACACTTCTTCGAATAAATTGAGTTTTTGCTCTAGTGGTAACTGTTTCAAGAATATTTATCAGTAATTATTTATTAGAACTGAAAAACTAGTATTGTGAGCAGAAAATGTTTAGTGGACAAATTAATGTATCCAGGGACTGTATGGCTAGTAGTGTGGTTGTTGTCGAGTCGTTTCAGTCAGAATGGGTAAAACTTCCGGTATAGACGAACAAATAGAAGTCAAGGACAATTAGCCTTCAAACAGCGTTGTATGCTGTATCACACGTAGAAAGGGAAGTCAAAAATGAGTTGAAATTACCTCCCAGCTGAATAAGGTCGCCAGCCGTGTAGGCAGTACGTGGACCGACCAACGCTCGCTGCACCGCGTGGTCGTGAGAAGTAGACCGGCAAGAGTACCATTGCTCAAAGAACGCCAAAGATCTGCCCGTCTTACCTGGACAAGAAAACATAGAGAAAAGACTCTGGACGACTGAGAACGAGCACCTTGGAATAATGAGACCTCATTCTACTATTTCACGCCAATAGGATGCTGCGACTGTGGGATGAGGCTCATGAAGGCATGGATCCTGCATGCCGGGTCAGAAATGTACGAGGTTCAATTATGGATAAAGGAGTATTTTTTTTGGTAGTTCTTTATATATCTCATACTTGCACTAACTTCCCTGTATACCTTGAGATATTGGGCGATCACCCCATTTATTTATGTTATACTATCATCCACATGGAAATGGAGCATTTAGCATCACAGCAGTAGTTCTCATAGGTCCCGGTTGGTTTCTGCGTTGTTGGATGATCATTATTATGACTTCTTTGTCATTGCTTGCCACGAAGAAAACCCAGACTTAAAATCCTATTACACGTCTTTGAGATATTCTGAAAAAAAATTGCTCGAACTTTTCACAGAACACCAGATACCCTTAGAGAATTACAGACATATCTAACCGCTATTTGGAAAACATAGCCGATGGAACGGTTCTGCAACTTGTTGAATGAACGTATGCATCGTCGAACTCGTTGTTAACTTGTTATTCCAAAATCAGTATATGTAAATATGAGTTAGTACTTCTCAAAATCCTTTGTCCTCAACATAAGTTCAATAAACGAACAAAGTTACCAGAAATAAAACGATTTTCAATTAGTAGACTAGCAAATGAAATATTACAATTTTGCCCCTTTTACACGCTATAAGTAATTGAAGTTTTTCAGCATTTTTTGTTTATTATCCTTAATACATTTTTTCCAGTAGAACTTTGTTTATTTTAATGCCCAAAAGGTTACCGATTTTTTTATTGCTGAATTCCACAATATACAGCTCTTCTTTATTAAATTGTTACCGTATGTGTCGTTAATTTATTGCATGGCTGCCAACTGCATCTGAAAGTTAATTTTTCGGAAGAAAATAAATGGACTATATTATGAAGGTGCGTGGTTTTATTCACAATATCCACTATCTTACTTTCTTTAGATTGTACTGTTATGTTATTAAGGATAAAATTAAATGCTATTTTAAAGTCTTATAGAAGTCAAGCTTAAATGCGAATAATCGAAATTAATAAAACCCTAATGAAGCGTTTTTTACCCGTTATGCTAATTAGTGCTCAAATTGTTTTTTTTTTTAACTTTGGTATTCTGATACTCAAAGTTTACATATATTGTTAAAATATAGGAACTATGAACACAATATATTTACATTTGTAAAATAGCAGTATTTCTTGCAGCAGCACGGAAAAATGTATTGCTTACATTGAACGTAAGACAGTGTGTATATATTAATAAATAATATGAAGAAACATATTTATTTAAATAATGTGATATTATTTAAACATTTATGATACTTAGTACCTTTCAATTTATGCGCAGAAGAATAATCATTTTATCATTTTCTTTATGTCTGGTAACAGCGAGAGGACATTTCTCATATTTCTATCCAGAGAAAAAGTAAATTTTGTTACTTACTAGTTTTCTGGAAAATAATAAGAAAAGGATGTAGCAAAAAAAGTATTTTTTTCAACACCCATTGAAAGAGGAAATTTTATTATTATTATTATTTTTAATTTTCCATACACGCTATATTTCACATCTGAAACAATATTGTATACAGGCATATTTTAGGTTATAATTCTAACACATACCTGATTTGTTTTTCTTTAGGAAACTTTTCAAACAATGAAATGGAGTTCAAATACACGAATCAGCTTAAGTCAGCTTTACGCAAACTCATTTACAATATTTCTGGGCTCCATAAAGTAGCAATTACGAAGTTTTATGCAAGGTTTAATATCAAAATGCACATGTAAGCTGACCAAGTACTGGAACAAGAGAGGATACAAAGGGCCGTAATTAAAATTCTGCACGATTCGCTGGGTTTATGTTACATATTACCTAGCTTGCAAAATTTGGAAAACGTTTACATGCATTTAATCACTATTTAATCTCTACTACATAGCAAAAATATTAACAATGGCGTTTGAAGTTTTTGTTTCAAAACCATCATTTTTTATTATTCTATCAATATTTATCTCCCTGCAAAAATAAGTATCAGATGGATGAATGGAAAATTAGTACAGTTCGATGGCAGCTTTCTATATAATTTATTTTTGAAATGTAAAATACTGTGTTGATTTTGATATTAATTTAAAAAAATTGAAAAGCTTTATTACTTTGTACTTTAAATAATGAATCACAATTGTAAAACAAGACTTTTTAAAACAGTTATGTGATATTTTTGGAAATTTACGTATTTACATATATATATTTTTGCTGCTTAAAGATGTGAGAAATTATGTTGCTAATGTTGTGAGACCGTCATAAAATTTCGTAGAATGATGCAAAATAATTAGAACGTCATAAAATCTTGAAGGTGAGTGCAGAATAATAAGTACTGAAATGGCAACGTTAGTAAAGTCCAATGAGCGTTATTGTAGCAATCATTTTCGGTATCTACGACTTAACATCATCAGTGCGAGAATGCAGCGCACTTGACTTTGCACTTAGCTTTTCAGTTAATCACTTTTTGCAATCGTACGACTTTCTTATTGGCTGTTGGTTTTCCCATCACTTTATGACGGATGTCAAGGACTTTCGTGTGCATATTTCGAAGGGAGGTAGACAACAACAATCGGAACCATAATAGTAGGTGAAAGCATGGTCCGAAATCGACAGATGGCAGTGCTCGCGAGCATTTAAGATCGGCACATGTGGCTTCCTCATTGCCATAGCTGCCAATGTTTCGCTTTCCCCAGAGATTATCGACCACAATTATTTTCTTTAGTAATTTGATGTTTAAATAAATCGAAATCATTAATGTAAAATAAAACTGTTTGAAAGTAGCGGTGGATAATCTTCCTTAAAATCCGTAAAAGTTGGCACCTCTGACAATGGGGAAGCTACGCGTGCCGAAGTAGAGATTTCGCGTACAGCAACAAATATCGATTTTCGCACATGCTTTCCTATGAAATTATGATTTTTAAAGAAATTTTCTACCTCAATTTCAAGTTTGTACACGAAAGTTCCAGGAGACCCGGTATAATACTGAGCAATTCTTTCTGCAGCCTCTAATTCGTACCTATGATAGTAAGTTACACTAACCGAAACCAGTCTGCGACATTAAATCCCATTCTTTGCATTATTCTTTCTGCCTTAATTGTGAAAATGCGTTCTGACATTTAACAACAGCTAACACTTAACAGGAAGATAAATCTGATCAACTTTTTATCACCAAAATGGTTCCTAAACAACGATTGCTTATTTTATTTCGTATTATTATAATCTAGCACGTTCAACCCGCAATCATTAGCGGGTTATAGCTAAGATGACTCTATAACGGAGATCGCTTTGTGCATGCCATAAACAGACATTTATTATTCTTAGAGAATAATACTGTTATCATAATAAAAGTACTATAGTGTACAGACGTTTATGCAAATATTTTTATTCTTGATAATTTGGAAGTATATAATACAAAATAATAGAGGGAAAACATTTTTATCTATACATTTTTTCCTTCGGAGAAATAACAAGATGTTATGTAAGACAAACAGAGAAATGACTAAACACAAAGTAGCTCTGTAACTTTTTTATTTTTCCTAACATAAGCAGTTTACTAAAGTTATTCGAATGGGACTGAATTTTATTGCTATGATGATTATACTGCGTCCCTTTATACGTATAGAGACAGTCATGTTGCTCGTGTGACATTTCTGATTCTATTAAGATCTTGGAATTATCATTTTTATCATCTTGTTATTATACTCATGTTAAAATTCCAGTGTACCTCCCAAAAGAGAAATTTTGAGTGAAATTGGCGTAAAATGCAATGTACTACGAATCAATTGTGGATACATATTTATTTTCACTTTTAATTATATATATTATTGAATAAGCTTAACTCTGTTTCATATTGAAAGTGTAGGTTCATCTGAGGTCCAAAATTCTTTGATGGCAGTTTGTGATTTATTTGTTTCATTAAAATTAAAATTTTCTAACATGTGGAGAATTATTATTATTATTGTTATTTTATATTATAAAAAGCTAATATATATCGACTGAAGAGCTATTACATTATGACCACTTTGTTAATAACATGTAGGATCACCTTTAGTCCTCAAAACTGCCAGCACCCGGCATGACATTGACTCCAAAACGTGCTCATAGGTAGCCTGAGGTATCCGGTGCCAAGCGCTTACGAACTGGTCCTGCAATTCCAGCACATTGCGAGGGGATAGCGAGGCAGCACGAAATCGGTCTTCCAAGTGGTACAACAAATGCTCTATTGGATTAATGGCAGGTGAATATGGGGGGCCAAGACATGACTTGAAAGTCACTGGAATGTTCCTCGAATATATCCCTGACGACTCGACTCTTATGAAATTGTGCATTATCCTGATGGTAAACATTATCTCCCGTCAGAAATATTGTTGTCATGAATGAGTGAACCTGGTCAATAACATGTTTACGTAGCGCACAGACGTTAGGGATTGTACTATGGGGATTATAGTAGCCAATGTGCTCCAATAAAACAATGTTCACACCTTAATATCCGCATCACGGGCTTGTCTCCGTGAAACAGTACATTCGGGAGCCAGGGTTTATTTTAGAAATCGGATGGGATATCACATTCCTGGATAAAACATCACATTGACATATTTCATTCAAACAATTTTTTAAAGTTTATCGGAAACTGGTAATCAGGGATAGTCTGAATTTAAAGATAAATTTTATATTTCTAAAATAATTAGAATTCTCCATCCAAAACATTAAAAATCTATCACTGTTGGTGTTCTAAAATATTAACAGTGGCGAGAGCTTACATAGATTCCATAATATATTTTTTGAGTATTTCTTTTGAATCAGTAAACAGTCAGTCTTTTAAAATATATTCACTTGAATATATATTTACTTAAAATACTATGATTAAAAACAGAATGCTTTAATGGAAGCAAAATTTTCACTTTCCTAGCACAGATTTAAGTTTTTATAATATTGGTAGTTTGATCTACTGCATTCTTTAATATACAGTCACGTTTTCATGGTTCACAAATTTACTATTATTCAAAAATTCTAATACATGTTGATACTCTATCTTCTGCAAACTGGCAATGAATATCAAATGGCTCTTGGTAATCAATTAAAGTACAATTTGAAAACATAGATGAATTCAAATGCTAAATTTTACTTAATATCTACCCGACATTACCAATGAAACAGATCGTGGAAGAACAAATTTGAGGGTAAAAATAAAGTCAAGAAAAAATATGTTACCCCATTGATTTATACATTAAAAAAAGAAAATAAAAAATACAATTTCATAATCAATATACAATAAAGAATTTATTTCAGTTGAAGTTTTAATTCCATATTTTTCGAAAAATGAAATGGAAAACAGAAAACTATCTCAGAATTTAATAAGAAGAAATCAAATCGTTTTATCGAAAAGCTTTAATTCTATAAATGCAAATAAGTGCGAACCACTTGTTTATATTTTTAAATGAAAAATAAATTGAATAGAAGTCAAATCTGTAGAGGAAATCTTACTGCGATTGAGTTTCAATTTATGCTAAATATCCAGCACCTGATTGCTTGTACGGGAAAAGAAAAACTAAAAGATATTAAAAGAACGAATAATGCCGTATTTTACCTTAGCTTTTTTTTCCTTTATTTTCAATACTCTGTCCTAGAATTATGCGAAGATAAAGTGAGATAAGAGGAAAAACTGGGGATATTTTCAAGAGAACGGTAAGTTTTTTTTTTCTTTCAATAGATGAAAGGAACACGACAAGAAAAATAAAAGGCGAAAAAATATTTAAAAACTGAAATAAAAGAATTCTTCACTACTGAAGACTTCTGCAGGGAAGTTCAGTAATTTATTTTCGAAAAGTGGGAATTCTTGTCAACAATTGATTAAAAGCCAAGCTGAAAGAATGCTCTGAGCATAAGAGTGGAAAAAGAATAGTGTCTGTGCGAAGTCGTCTTCTTTATTTTTAGTCATGAAGTTTTAGTTTTCAGAAGAATGACAAACAGGAAATTTATGTTGACCAATTCGCGTCTAACTGTCGGGTGAGACTTATTGCTTCACTGTTTCATTTGTTACGTAACATGTTCAATGATGATAATAGAATGAGTCAACTACAGACAAAAACAGAGCATTAAGTGTGCAATGTAAATAATAAGTTGACCACAAGTGCGCATATGTTTAATCATGTAGCATAGATACTATGAAATCTATATTATTGCATTATTATTATTATTATTATTATTATTATTTTGCTGTTGTTGTTTTCTAAAATATAAATATTGTAATGAAAAAATGCAAACAATTTTAACTTTCACCAAACCTTTGTCTAAATCAAAAATTTAATAGACTTTAAAAGAAAACGATATGTTAATTTGGTGCGCTTAGATAAGTGAGGTCTAGGTTTAAAACAAGAAAGAACAATTTGAATCATGATAGCCCATATCCATATATTGTGACATTTTCAGATTTTAGCTAAATGGACATAAGCGTAGCAATTATCTCAAAAAATGTTATAAAAATTTATAGATATATGTAGAACATTACAGATGAAGTGAAGTGGGGTGTGTCGTAAAGGTACAGCTGACGTGTGAAATTGGCGATGGTGGGGGTGGATTTATAAAAGAGTGAATGATTTAAAAGACGATAAGCGAAACCATTCAGTCGCATGGAAAAAGGGACAAACTTACATATACACATACAAACTTACATATATACACATTTGTGTGTGTGAGGTAAAATGTTATACTGCAAAATAGCACTACAGGCACAATTCCAAACATCTGTAAAATACAGAAAAATCCTAAAAAACAACTCAGATATAGCATAACTCAACATAATTTTTATCAGGAAATTAAGATAAATAGATGACCAAACCATATCCTTAAAACAAGAAGAATCAGCGAAATAGTCAGACAATTACATGGAATTAAACATAATCGCGAGCAACAATATATTTATGAATTAGGAAAATAAAATATTTACGATCACTGTGAGCAGACTTAAGGGCCTCAAGCTACAGACTGTAAATATAAAACAAAAATTGAAGGATTTTAGTAAGTGGCTTAACAAAAGGCTGATAAATCCATTTATGGCCATATTCTTCTATAAAAAACATGGCAAAGCGATGTATGACACTTCAAGTGAAGCTCTCCGAAGCATGGCAAGACGTGAACAATATTACTTGAACCTATGCCGAATCATGTTGTTTTATAATGCTGTAGAAACCAAGAAACACAATTTAAAAATGATTGTTTAATAATAATTTACCATCAGGATAATAAGTTTTTTAATTATTTAAACACTAGCTGCCTCCGGCGACCAGTTGGTTCGCCATCTTATTAAATCTTGTTCGAAGAGAATCCTGTTCCATACATGCTTCCTTGGCACTGAAATCTCTCAGATTCTGAATGGAATTTAAAATTAAGATGGTTACAAACAGGAGCGGCCCTACTGTAAGTGTCGCTCCCTGCTAATATAAAAAAGACGCCCCCTTTTATGTTCTACTTAGTTTTTGAGTTCAAAATGAAGCCCTTCGAAGGCGGCGCCCAGATACGATGCTTACTGTGTCGGGCCGAGCCTGGTTGCAAAAATGAGATGGTTAAATGATAAAAACCTACAAAAAGAAACAATTTTTTTTGCCCTATATTAATTCTGAAGAGCTACTGGACATATTGGCCCTTTTCAAAAAAAGTAAGAAAATTGCTATATATTAAAAGCGTATTATAATCAATGGTTCTTCCCTATTTTCGTTCCTTATTTCATTAAGTTGGAAAGTATAGCATTATTCATGAGTGCGATTAAACAAAATTAAAATTGATATTTCTAACATCCTTTTTCTGGGTATAATACATTAGCAGAGGATGGGGGAAATGCAAAATTCCAACTGAAAGAAAATTTTCAAAACTTATTCTCAGGTGTGTTCATAACGCAAGTAGTAGACGATAAAATTACGATAAATTGCGCCTAGCTTTAGAATCATCTCAAAATCGCACATGAACCATTTTATTTTTCGGCAAATTAAAAGGTTGCATATTTTAGTCTCGGAAAATTTCCAAATCCTATTTCTCTTTTGAGGATAAAACATTTCATTCCTACTCTGATATCAGATGCACACGTTCACATGTAAATAAAAAACAACCTTACAAATAATCTAAACAAAGAAAGATCGTTAATCTTTTATTTTTACTTCAAGATTCTGAATCATTTAATAAATTCGACAAATATGGCAACCTAGATATTCTATATTCTCTCTTTTTTCACAGCGGGGTTACAATTGCGAAATGGCGGAGAAAAAATTAGTCTTTAGCGACATTTTTTTTTATCGATATCTCTTAAAATAATATGAATTTCGAAAAAATCGCTTCGAGGTAGGTCGGGACCCCTCCTGGAGAATTTCCATACAAAATTTGGTAGGCCTAGGATCACCCGTTTCGGAGCTACGCGAGTTGCAGACAAACTAGCTAATCAATTAACGGAAATTTTTACAGTCTGTTTTATTTACATAGAAGATTGATTATATTTATTTGTTGTGATAATGCTGTGTATTGTGTTGTATACCTCTATACAAGATTGTGTCATAGTATATCTCTACATTTCACAAATTGAATGGCATAGTGTAACAGTCTAATTTAACAAACTACAACAATAATTATAATAAAAATATTTAATAAACGAATAAAAATCACCAACTTTTTAAATAATGAATGTACACACACACACATATATATACATTTAATAATAAATAAAAACCCCGCATACATTGACTTTTATTAAATTGTTTTCGTTAAGTTTTACGTTTATTTAGTAACAGAAAATACGTCCTATTCCATATAAACCATACACAGTCTAAATAAACAAACCCCCTTAAACGCCGTTTATTTTTCAAAAACATTGAAAAAAGACATCCTAAGGTTAGTGCATCAGTAATTGACATGTTAAGAGCATTAATCAACATTATCTAGAAAAACTGCTAATTTCTTAAACTATCCTGAAATAAAATTTTTGTTTTCAAAACTTAACTGAAATTGAAAATTCATGTATGTTATACTGTATTACAAATAATGGGATTTTCAATTTTCTCTACATTTTTAATGCAGTCATGGTGGCGAAACCATTAACTGACACCAAGAAACTTTTTCGGCTCCAGTGGTTGACATTTCCTGCTCCAGTAATTGACAGCTAAGGGATGAATACAAAATCGCGTTCATTTATTTTTAATGCAAATACTTAAAAACGACTGAAAAAAATGACAGAATTCGGTGACATGATAGGTTGTCATTCAACTAAACCTATTAGCGCCCAATTTTTCTAGACCCTCCTCTACATTATCTTTTGCATAAGTGATAAATAAATTTCTGACATTTGTTTGGTGTGAAATATGTAGTTATTTTTCCAAAAATTTGAATAAAACAGTGAAAAATCATCATTTTACTCTGTTATCGCTGAGTATTTTCTGAAAATCGGATTTATTATGCGAGAAATTAAATTGGAAAATAAATTAGTGCTTAAGTATTTTTGAGACGAGCAAATTTTGCGACCGTATAAAAATACTAGATCTCTGGGTATTAATGGCTAAGCTGTAAGCGCCAATTTTTTAAACATTTTTGAATTGATTTTGAGATCTTCCTAAAATTGTTTCAAACTGCGTAACTATTTGCTCGCACACCCACTAATAATGACTAAAGCGAATTAAATGAAATTTTCTGGTATGATAGGTGGTCATTCAAACTATAAACAGCGAATTTAATAAGAAATGATTATTTAATTTTGAGAATTTTCGGAAACCTTTTTAAAATGTGTAAAATTTTGTTACACATCACGTAAGAACGACCAAGACGTATAAAATAAAATATCGTGGCATAATAGATGAACATGCAACTTAAACTATAGCCGTCGATTTTTTTTTTTTGAAAATTTGAGCTTTATTTTGAGATTTTGAGAAAATTTATTCCAAATCTGTAAATATGTGCTTTTCTATAGTATATAAACTACTGAAGGGGAAGCAAAAAGCTCAAACTACAGAAGCCAAAGTACTTCAAAATTTTCTTTAGATTTTAAATTTTTGTGAAACAGTTTGTTCAATTCCTGAAAAACGGCAATGGAATGGAATGAAATTTAAATTATGATACGCGGTAAGTTAATGTAAGCGATAGATAAACTAATGGGATCACTACTTATTAAGATGGATATTAACAGAGCGAAATTATTTTCTACTGTGAAAAAATAAACAAAATTCCCTCAAAGCTTATATTCCAAATAAATTTTACGTATATCGATAACGTAGCCTCATTGAAAACAAATCTAACAGCTGTCTGGAAACGTGACATTTTACGTTTACATACTTGGTATTTTCAAGACAAAATTTGTTAGAGAAATAGAAAGAGCGATTATTTCAATTATCAGGAAAAAAAGAAAATTTACTCTTAGACATGAATAACGACCGAAGTTAAAGAAAACTGATATTTTTCCTTGATTTAATTTACTTTGGGTAAATATTTTGCTGAAATTATTTCTTTATATTTTCCCCAGTTTCGTTTTGTACACGCAAAAACTGAAACCCAGACAAGTTGATTTTTCTTTTCATTATGACAGGGACCTACATTTTGTTTTAAGTATACAGGCTATGGTTCTGAATTAAAGTGTTTTAAATTATATCAGAATTGCAGCATCTAAATTAAGAAACGTTACAAATTAAAAAAACATATTTTTTAATATGCAATTATTATATATAGATTTTATTTTCTCAGATAATTCTCCTCATTTTCAAAGAAATTCTGTTTTATTACTTTCCGAACATGTAGCATGTAAGGAAAAATATTGTAATCATGAAAAGATTCGACTTCGAGATTTTGGTGCATTGACACGTTTTGAGGTCTTCTAAATTCCTTTATGCTATTTTTACGAGATGTAAGTATGTGTGTGTAAGTGAGTGAACACGATAGCTCCTGAACGGGGCATTCGACGGAGCTCAAATTGGGTATATATGTGATAAACCACCGTCGCAAGACCGGTATTGATTTTTACGTGTATAAGACTTATAGTTTTTCTACAGGGCTACGACAAAGATTTCTTTGACATCATAGCCTATGGGGAAATATTCTTGAAAGTGCGCTAGCGTCTAAACGGCGCATTCAATTGGGCTTCAATTTGTTATGTATGTTTGAATTATTCATCGATTAAAATTTATTTTAATGCTTGATAATGATCTTAATAGTAAGTGTTCGGAAAGTCGATTGGAGTCGCTCCAGACATTTTATATAAAAAGATTTATTTTTCCTTGTTGACATATCCCAAAAATTTAAAGAAAAAATTTATATTTTAAGCATCAGTGTAAATTTATGTGTTTAGGGAGTAAATATTACTTACGTATTATCCCAGCGGTCTGTCAAGACGAGCGATGTTTCTCCAATATAAATGGCTGGCTCCAAAATATATAAATATAATTTGGCTGGAATGACCCGCCAAAATCATGGCTGGTCCCGAAAAAATGAAATGGTGATCAGATTAAAATTTCCAATATTAAAACCAAATTAGTTATTTGCTATTTAGGGGTTAAATAAATGCTATCGGATTTCCGTCATGGTGTATTCTATCGATTATTTGCTAAAACACAAGATGCTAATGACACATCACGTGTATTTGGTTATCGGTCGTTGAAGTCTAAGCAAGCATGGCGAGAGAGAATATGTCGGCGAAGAAAAGAACGAAACCTTTCTCTGATCTTTCAATCATGCCAAATATTCATTAGTCTAAAATTCATAAAATATTAGCTAAGGTACTGTATTCTTAATATATTCTATTAGATATATTGGATGACGGTGCAAGATGCATTTTCTTCATTAACGTACTAAACACCACCGCGTACTAACTTAGGCATTACCACCTGCAATGGAAGGTCTGAGAAGGGGCGGCCCGATACGGTAAGCAAGGTAAGCATCGCATCGTGACGTCAGCTTCGATGAGGAGCCATTTCGCTCTCAAAAATTAAGAAAAACTTGAAATGCATTCATTTCAAGTTTTTTTTTAATTTATTTATTCGATGTAATTGGTATTTAAAATACATTTCCCTCACAAGAAAGGAATGGGAGAAAAGTTTTTTTTTGTCGTCAGACGGCACTTGCTGTTCTGATAATCACATATTTTTAATTATTTGGGTTTCACTTTGTATATTCTAAATTTAACCGTTTTGGCCATTTTAAAACCCCAGTGTTTCCATTTCGTGTTTACTTCCGCTTATTAAACAATTAAATGAAAGAATTCGTTGGCCTGGGTGTGAAGGTCCTTTACTCGGATGCCGTCGCGCGGCTGTCGATCTAACGGTCTGGAGTTATGGTAGGTTTTCTCCAGATGTAACGTGTCAGAAAGTTCTCCTACCTAGTCAACGCCATCTTTGGCAGATCGCCCCAGCGTAGCGTTGCCACAACAAAATTCTTTGGTTTGGCCTTTTCGCATAATGACAAAAAGCGCCTCAGCTCTGTGTGTTAGTTTTTCGGTTTTCTGGAAATAATAACTTTCCCACTAAAGCATGTGGGGTGTACAGGGTCTGATTATCAGCAACAGGGGCCCCGGGGCATTGATGCCCCCATCTATGAAATTTTATTTATTTTTCATAAAATGTTTATATAAAAAAGATTATTTCAGAAAAAAAGTTTGAAATTGGGGGGCCCTTTTGAACCTAGGGCCCTGGAGAAGTTCCGATTTGCCCATGCGATAATAAGGCCCTGGAGATGGAAAATATTACTTATTTTTACTTCCCATAACAGATAGTTTCGATTTCAAAAAGCCAATCAGATTATTTTAGCGTTTTAAGCAAATAATAGTTATTCTCCTTTTAAGAAGCCATAAAGCTGATTTTTTCTAGAAATTGGAACTTCTATTATTATTTGTATATCATATTAAATGAATAGAAGGTGCACCTCATAAACACAGCAAGTCCATTGCACAATCTTATACTTTTTTCTTTCTTATTTACGGGATATATATCCATGGGCATACAATCGCTGAAACTAATATGGTTGTAAAAGTGGCTGATGTAAGCTCATCATCTACCAAAACTATTTTAGAGCAAACTTCACATCTAAGAACATGCATTTTTCACTTTCATAAAATATAGTTTAGTAAATTCCGTAAACTATACTATAGTGTTACATCCTTTGAAGGGCTTTAAACTTTTTTCAGCTCTTTATAGTGGGCCGAAACTTTTCAGCAAACTAGTGTAATATGCTGAACAACGTATCATCAGTAACAAGAAGATTGTTATATAAGTATTATGCAAGTCAGCTCTTTAATCTTGAGTACTTTATTTAAATACATTTTTCTATTTACAACAGAAACAAGAAACATTCATTGCCTTTAAGTGATATTCTTGTTATACTGAAGCGCCACTATAATTTAATGTAACATGAATTAATTCAAATTAAACAGCGAAAGAATTTTATTCAAGTGCAACTTAAAATGTTTATATTAGAAGGAAAAAAAGCCCTTCTAAAAAGCAGTCCTTCATGTGATAAAAACCTCATTTAATTATTTCTGATCAAAATTATTTTAATAAGTACTCCGGCGCCTAATATATACATTAAAAGCACTGACTTTTCTGGTTATTAAACAGACATAAAAAACTCTTTACATACCATTAATAGCAAAGTTTACTGTCAACTATTACAGGGGGGGGGGGGGGGGAATGTTATTTTTAGGAAGGAGATGAAAGTTCTAGACATCACTTTTAATTTTCCCCGTCGAATCTCGACGTTGATTGCATATACAAAGAAAATCATAAAAAAGAGTATTTCCTTGAATAACAGGTTCTAAATGTAATAATAATAGAGACAGTTCCTCCAAATAAACATAACTAAAAAAGTGCGGTGACGCGTTTATATTTATCTGTAAACCATGAACTTTAGATAGTTTTTGCAGAAATATTGTAATATTGATTTTCCGTTATCGAATAAGTTACTTTTCAGCGATAACATTTTGTGTAGTTTTCGTGAAAAAAATGTGTGTATAATTTTCTTAAAGTTCCAAATGTTTCTAAGAAATTTTTATTTTCAAATTGTAAACATAAAATATTGCTGTAATTATGTGTCCAGAAGGTGTGCCTCAATAATTCTCCAATATTCAATAATATATAGATACTGATAACGTGATTCTATTATTATTGGGGAAAATACTGAAAATCGACATCACAAAGAGGGATAATTTTCATAAATTACACTTTATATATTATCTAATTGCATTGTGAGTAATTAATAATGTTCTTCTAATAATCTGATTCATTTTTCAGAATAAACGGATAAAAATTTTAAATACAAATAATATGAATTTTCAAATTTTTATTCTTATAAACAATTCTATATATTTCGTCTAAAATTTCAATTCGCTTATAAATGTAATCCCGGACATATAAATATGTCCTTTATTATATATGATTTTATTTCGTTTAAAGTTAATTCAATTTAATTAGTGTATAACAATACGTTTTAAGAAATTAAATTTTTACTAAAATCTTTTCCTTCTTGATTTTTTCCTTCTGCAGAGCTGCCAAGTCCCCGGCTTTTTTCGGGAAATTTCCCACCACTAATTTTTACTTACAAATTTATGCTTAAAATAAGTCCAAATATTTAATGCAAAATAAAGCTGTCTAAAAATTGTGATGGGAAATCACCCGGAAAAAGCCGGAGACTTGGCACCTCTGCTTCTGAAAGATAATGCCAAGTCGTCGAAATTTGAGATCCCGAAATGACCAAAGTCGTCTTTTGACTAGGAGATTGAATCGCCAATTGTCTTAAAACTACAAAATCGGTGGAAATAATAATTCCTTAGTAAAATTCCATGGAAATTTAAATAAATAAATACATATATATATATATATATATATATATATATATATATATATATATATATATATATATATACATTGATTGATTGTATATATGCATATTGTGCAGGGAACTCAATAAAAAATTGTTAAGACTTGATTAGGCAATTTTTAAAAACCGTTCAATTGTAATCTCTTAAAATTCGTTCCAATGTATTTGGAAATTATAACGAAGCAAGCTATAAATTCTTAGTAAATATGCTTCGGATCTCGTGAAGCTTTTACAAATTGAAAATAATATCATTTGTCCTTGAACATGTAAAAGAGTTTAATTATCTTTAAGATAAAAACATTTTTTATTTGTTTTCTTTGGAACAATTTTACTGAGACTGGTTTTCATAGTGTGTATTTAAGTGATACTTTATGTAAATACTCGTTTTTTCAATAAGATTACAAATGATATTATTGAAAAAAATAAAGATCAGTATATTTAACAGTTTTAAGTCATGAAAAAGCTCAGATAGTCTCTTCAGTTCAAACGTCGGCGGATTATATATTAACGTAGGGTTAGTTATCTTTTAGTTAGTTTTAAGGCGCCGTTGAAAAATGTACGAAAACAACAAACACATTTTATTTAATACACACGAATTAGTTGTTAATACGTAATATTGGGATTTAATTCATCTTATAGAAGCTTTATAAATTCACTAACTAATTGACATGATAATGATTGGACGACACCAGAATTTACAGTATTTTCAAAATCTATTCAAAGTCTTTTGAATTTTTTGAATTTCAAACGTTGATTTTTTGAGTTATAACTAATATGACATTGCAAACGTTTCATGTGCTTTCATTCTAATGCGAAATTTCATGTGCAAGACAAAACATTTTGTTGCCAGGCTAAAACAATTAAAATATTATGTCTAAAAATAGAGACAATATATCTGGAATGGTGCAAAGTATTTAAATTCTCTATGATTCCGAAAATGATATTAAGTAGATTTTTAAAAATTATTAAACTGTAATTTTGAGTAGTTATTTGAAATCGCACAATTTGTGATTTTTGTCTTATGGGGTAAAATTCTTGTCAGTGAATCTCAAGTTATTTTTAATTTCTTAAGTCACGTTTTCGACTTCCGTAAACGAAATTTGAATTATTTAAATTACTTCATTTAGTTACTTTTTAAACGGAGTCATGTTGATACCTATAACGATTTTTCCGTCACATATGGAGGAAGGTAATCCGAGGTTAAAATGTATGTTGTATTAAGACAGTTCTTAGGTCATTTTAAACGTTATGTAATAATTTGATAAAGTATAGTAGCATCATAGACAAAATTTTATATCCTATTTTTCTTAACATCTGGATATTGACAAGGAATATAAAAAAAATTCATAATTAGTATTATAAGATACAAAAAATCATATTGTGTATATCTCTCACATCAGAATAATTTAAATTGTTCGTTAACAAGAAAAGTGTAATTATATAATTAGAAATCACAAACAATATAAAATTACTGCTATTTTATTTGACATGTATCGTGATAAAAAGGATATTTTCTAAAACTTTGCAGAAAAAAACGTTCTTTATTTTTAACTTACAGTGTGTTTCAGTAATCCGATTGTGTTTAACAAAAGAGGAAGAAGAGAGAAAAACAGAAGTGAGAAAGTTTCACTGTATATATATCTATATATTTTTTCATTGATAGAAAAAAGTAGAAACACAAAAAAACGCCGATTTTCTACTAAGAAGAGATTTTCAAAGAAAAAGGTACTTCAATTTATTACCAGAAGTGAAGATTTCTTCTCAACAATGCTGTAATGGCAAAGAAGCGAAAAGTTTCTTAAAAGTAAACTTAATTTTTCGTTTTTTTTATTGTTGGTTTAAGCAATTTTTATCATTAAACACCTAATAATAAATTAGTGTGTCAAAAGAAAGCTGATAAAATTGAAAAGGCCAGCAAATCCTGACGTTTCCTTTTAGCTTTCAGTTTGGCGTTTGTGTAAATGAGTCAGCCTTTTCTCTGTAACCGTCTATAGTTGTCACGGGCTTTTCAATTCGTTTGAACTTATAATGGTGAGGATCAATTTCAAAAGAGACTGTTCAAAACAGGCGTGACTAAAGAGAATACTAAAAATAGATAAACAATTTTTATTCATATCTTCTATTAGTCTAATATATTTTAGCAGAGAAAGCTTTAAAGAGTGTTTTTTTAAGCTTTTAAGCATAATCTTCCGCGATAAATATCTATTGCTGAAGGAGAGTTGCAGTGTTAACACTTCGATGTTTTGCAGTAGTTTCACATTCATATATTATAAATTATTTCGTTTTTCAAGAAGTAATTTTAAAATATGCATATTACATCACATATTACCATATTTCCCTTGCGTCTTTGAAATACATTTGTACATAATACAAATTATTTTGTAATTCTTTTGTACGGGAGTCATGCAAAATTTAAAAAGGTGTCACTTTTGGAAAATTAAAGAGAATAAATTTTTTCTTAACTAGTCTTTCGCCTACCTTATTTTGAAGATTTACCCTATTTACATTGCCCTTTTATCTCAAACCGATAACGAATTAAAACATGTTACAACCTTTTTAAGACACGCTGTATAATTCAGGTCCGTCTAACACAAGTTTTTATGAAATTACATGTAGAAATTTATGTTTTAAACCTCCATTTATTTAAAAAAATATATACATATTTTTTTTCTTTTCTTTGAAAAAGTACTCTTTGAAAAAGTAATCTAAAAAAAATCCAATATTAGAAATATGGGAGCGGGTATAATTATACAGACTATATTTATTATATACTAAGTCCTATATACAGGGCGTCCCAAAAAGATCTTGACGGGCTTTAATTCTTTATCTATTACAGATAAGTGGGCAGTGTATATTGAAAAAAAAAGAATGTTCAAACAAAAGTTCAAACTAAGTCAACTTTAAACCGCGTTTTCTCAAAATGTATTTTTATTATCCATTCGTAAGATAACAAAATTTCTATGATTCGTATCTTCTCGAAATTTTGTATAGTTATAACTGGTATCAGTATTTATAGAATTAATTAATATATGAGACAAAAATTAAAATTAAGAATTTTAAAATTGTATTGTTAGAAATTGAAATTTGGAAAAAAATCGTACTTTTAAACTTATATTTGTGTTAAAAATTTCAAAAGTTTTTCTCTCTCTCTTTTAATATTAATTCATTCTATAGATACTGATGCCAGTTTAACAGAAATATAAGGGGAAAGGTACGACTTTTTTTCAAATTTCAATTTAAAATACAATTTTAAAACTCTTAATGTAATTTTTTTCTTATACATTAATTCATTCTAAAGGCACTGTTATACCAGTTATAGCAATACACAATTTCGTGAACATATGAGTCGCAGAAATTTTGATATCTTATGTATAGTTTATAAAAATGCGTTTTAAATTTTAAGTTACCTTATTGCGTTCATACATAAAGCTTTCAGAAAACGATTTTATGTCTATCTCCGGCTCTAGTTGGATTTATCGGATGAAATTGGGGTAAAATTGTTGAGACGTAAGTAAGATTTCAAATGAAAATGAAATTGAAAATACAGTTTTTTGAATTCTTAATCCTCCTATGATGCCTTAAAAAGTTCAGCATTTTGAAAAATAACCAGATTATTTTTTTTTAACGTGCCCTTATTTCCGACCCTATTTTGAACATTTTTCTTTCAATTTACACTGTCCACTTTTCTCTAATTCGATAAAAAATTAAATCCCGTTACAACCTTTTTGGGGTACTCCGTATGTAAGCTATTTAAAAAATAACTTTCAATGTTGCAGTGTAGTGATGGCCACCTTTGAAATTATATTTTTCTTTTACAAGAACGTCTAGACGAAGTCGCCGAAATATGCAATCCCAGTAAACTCTCAATCTTTCACGATATTGTAGCCAAAACAAGCGGCCGATACACAGCTGCAATAAATTTTGTTATGAAGTTAAAGCAGACAGCATCACTCAGATAATTTTGAAAACAGCTACACGTTATCAAATATAATTGAATTTTAAAATAAATAAATGAATAAATAAACAAAATAGAAACTTGAAATCCAATTAGGGAGCTGAAAAGGAAATGCAAAATAAGTTAAAATTGCAAACATACATTGGAAGATGCATTTTTAAAACAAATGCCGTCCTTCCTTCACAGTATTACATTTGAATAAAAGACTATTGTATGCGAAAAAGACAGTATAAGTTTAAAGGTTAAAGTAAGGAAATCAATGAGAACAGAAACTCAGTCTAAAATATTAACTTTTAACATTATTTAAAAAAAATCTAAATTACAAAGAAGATTAAATATGTTATCTCTACATCCCAGACAGATCTATGTACCAAAAACTCAAAAAATATAATGTAGTATTATACATACAGGGTATCCCAAAATGATTGGGGCAAACTTTAGAGAATGGTAGGGCACATAATAAGAAATGGTTTTCACACACTGATTTGGGCTAAAAACGCCGTTTTTACTTATCTCTTAATAAACACTTTTGGGAAAAGTGTTGAAGTGCTCGTTTAATTTCTTAACAAAGTATCATAAATGACGACCTTGCCTCCTAAAATTTCATCCACGAAATGAAATAGAATTTTTAAACTACCAGTTTATTCACGTGCTTTCTGTAAAAGATACAATAGTTTTGAAGTACAATTGTCGGAAAATTTACAAGTTTTTCCGCACTTGTACCAGAGTGATTACTAACAGCTACACGACGACGACATTTCCGAACCCACATCGATAAGTGATTCTGAATTTTTATTGTGCGCCCTACCTCACCTTAAAGTTTGCCCCAATCATCATGGGGGCATCTTGCATATAACTCTAGATATATCACATATGTAATTGCGTTTCGATAGTAATTTTCAGGGTAAATAACGCTTACTAAGCTAGAATACACAATTTTGGATGGTCACGTTATTAATACGATTCTAAAATTTGCATAATATGTTTAAGGGGTGAACTGTACGAAACTTCTGGAGTTTAGAGCTTAATACTCATAATATATTCAATAGTTATTCTGGGCAGGGTGGGATCTATTAAAATAAGTAAAGTTTACCTTTTTTACTGCTCGCAACCTGATACCCAAACTAAGAATCTAATTAATCAAGCGTTTAATTTTTAAAATATATTTTTCATACATCATCTTTTTTTTTAGGTATACCCTGTATATTGCAATCCCAGAAAGATATTTATGAAATATAATATTTTGTAACTAATTAATTAACAGGGAAACTAAATATGATAGCATATATTCTTTTATCTAACGAATTGGGTAGATAAGTTCATCAAATATGTAAGAAATCCATGCGTAATTCAGCGTTATATATAATACATCAACATACAATTTATCATTCCATGGATATTTAGAATTTTGTATCTGCTTTGTGGATGCTACATTGCTTCGTAATTTCGTAAGTTATGCTTTTATATATATATATATATATATATATAAATATACATTAAAAAAGCTTAACTTTATATATATATATATATATATATATATATATAAATATACATTAAAAAACCTTAACTTTATATATATATATATATATATATATATATATATATATATATAAAGTTAATTCATAAAATATCGAACCTCCTACCATTGGAAATTAAATTGGTTTCGATAGAAAATTGAATATGTACACAATTACTTTAAATTGTTTTTCATTTTACACAGGATTTTTCATTTCTATTACTTAATTTATTTATTATAAATGAAAAGTTAAAAAGTTATAGTTAAATGAAAAAGTTTTTCTTATGAAATAATTGATTCCACCGTGTTTATGAAATAAAAGTTGGTATCAATTCAATAACAACGAAACAAAAATCATGTGCGTGTATCATGCACATACGTATGTACTATGCAATTCAAATATAACGTAGTTATACAGGGTATCCTCAAAGGAAGCAACACAGTTTAATTCATTCATAATAACTATTAGAGATCAGTGAGCAATGTAAATTTAAAAAAAAAGTGTTTAAAATATAGTAGGAAAAAAAGACTGCGCTTAAAAAAATCTTCGTGTTAACTTAAAGAAAAATTCATTTTTTAAAATTTATATGTGACTCCTGTACAAGAAAAAATGAAATTACTAAAATTTTCTCCCATATACTAATCAGGTGGCGCACAAAATTTAGATGTATATTGAGTTAAACCATGTTTTCAATTCCTTTCCAAGGGTAAAAATTGTCGAATGATCTCTTACCAGCAGTCATACAAAAGAGATGAAAGAAAGCAATGTTTGCACTCTTTAAATAAGCTTTTACATTCCAATTTCATTTGCAGCCCCTGACCATTCTTATTTAAATATATTTCTGAGACACTTTATGTTTTTATTATTATTTTTCTAACATCGCCCACTTACCTCTAATAGATTAGGAATCAAAGCGTTTATAACCATTATTGGACACTCTGTATACTACGTAATTCTAATGTAACATTGAGTCAATAGCAAATGTACAATTTAAACCTGCACGTTTTTACCTTAGTAAAACCTTTTTCCTTGAGTTATGACTGAACCTTGAAAAATATAACTTGTTTAAAAAATAACTTGTTAAAGAACATTGAAGAATAATTATTCCAATTCTGTTTATCAAATTAGAAATTAAGAATTTGAGGAATTACGTACAGGCATTAAAATATACATTAAATGATTTAAAATGCAGCATTGGGCCAGCGGCTAATGTGTCCTTTCAAACGAAATCCCTTGTTCATATTTTACCAAACAAAAACTAACCTTTGAAATAACTTTAGCAAATTCCCCAATTCAGTGATATCACGGAGCAATAGATGTTCAAAGATATCCTGCAGTGATGTTTGCTGTGAATTATTAATTCATACTATTGCTTTCAGCTTCCTGTAACATACGCTGATGATTCGCATAAGCTGGCATAGAATATCCGTAAATCACTACAGCGATTCAGTTTGGAACCTTGCATGAAGTGTAAATCATGTAGACGAGAGAATTAAGCCAGACTGGATAATGAAGCCAATTGTTTTACAGTAATGCACGAGATGTGATACGCATACAAGTTCGAAAGCAGTAAATGAATTACATAGATTACAATAGAAGTTAAGAATTTTTTTGACGGTAATTCTTATACCTAATCAACGTAATATGGATTTTTGCAAATATCTTAGATGACGATAGTTTATTTTTAAAATAAATAAACAGAAGGCTGTTGTAACGATAAACTTTAAGATAATGCTTTAGTACTTATTCACTAGTATGAGATAAAAATCACTGAATTCGTCATGAAATGAAATATAGTTTACGAATTTATTGGTAAAAATGATTTCTTTTTCCTAAACAGAAAATTCGGATATTATACGTAATATTTCTAAGCATGGCACATATCTATTATTTTGAAGAATAATTCAGCTATTTTCATGAATCATTTACATGCATTAACTTTGTCTTTTTCAGAGAATATGCTATAAAAAAGTTAAAAAAATAGGTATATTTTCTATTCATAGCTGCTAAGTTGGTAATGATATAGTCAGAATACATGAAAAAGTTAAAGCATTTTTTTTCGAATGTTTATTTAAATTGAAAAAAAAATAAAAGAACAATTTTGGAATTCTTGCCAATGGTACAAATTATATATTAACTGTTGAATATCTCAACCTTTATTTAATTACAACTATATATGTTAGTTGCAATAACACAACTTATTCGGAACAACTGCTATATTTAGATAATAATAGATAATTATATGCGTTTCTGCTACTGAAAGAAATTGAGTGCTATTTTATCATTAACTATCCATCGAAATTTCCATAATGAATGTATCCATAACGAAATTTAAGGGATCCAATAACATGTTAACTTAGCTGAATTTCAGTAGAAATCATTAAGTAGATAAACTTTAAGCTACCTGGAACAAAGATATGTATATTGAATTTTATTTTATAATATATTAATAGAAAGAAGTATTTTCCAATGTAATTACAACCAGAAGAAAAACACTAGTTCCGCAGTATCCCTAACATAAAAAGTATCAATCAACTTGCAGTTAAATCGGTGATGAATAATGGAAAATACCAACATTATGCATAGTATGTCATAGTAAAATATAAAGCGCAATTTAAAAGAATACAAAAAAAGAAAAAAATCGTAAAGTGCATGTGTTTCTTATAATTACTTTATCACATTAACGATAAATGATTATCCATAATATGAAAAAAATGCTAAAAATATGTACCTGTAGTTTTTTTTAAGTTCAGAAAATAACCCAAAAAATGCTTCAGTGCATTTATTTACAGATGTTTCCTGCCCAGACGGCAGACTGAAAAAATCTATATTCCCTTGTTAATCAGATATAACAGGCGAATTCTTTATATTAAGAACTCATAACTAACGAAGTAAATGGAAACATTTAAATTCCGTAATAAGATTTGCCTCATAAGACGAAAATATTTTCGTTGCTTCTAAATTTGATTGCTGTTCGCTTTTGCTGTCCATAAGTATGTTTTTCATAACAAATATTTTAAGAACACACCAGCCCTTTTTTATCGTGAAACTTATGTTTACATTGTTATCCAGTTTTGTTTAAGGATGACATGATTTTGTTCGTCGCAAATGCATATTTTAATTCGCTTGAAAACTATTTAGCAGATTGAGAGAGAATTTAGAGATATAAAGGGATTATTTTTTAAAGGAAAATTCGGCTTTAAATATTAATGTTTTATTATTAAAATTTCTTTTTTGGACTTTTTCTAAATGAAACCAGTCGAAGTAGCGTATACCTTGATCAATCAACCCAATGGTTGCGGGACTGACAGCGTAGAGTGAAGATGAAACAAAGAAAAAAAATGATATATACACTGGTTATCATTAATGAAAAATCACTCGATTACTCAACAACGATTACTCAAAAAGTTACATATAGAATTTAATGAAACTCACCCTCTGTATGTAACAGATAGTAAGCTATAAAATAACATGAAAAGAAATTACCAGACACTTGTGGTATTATACAAATTAGCATATACAAAAAATCAACAAATTGGATGTGTCAGTTTGGTATAGGTTTTCAAAGAAGTCGTTTATTTTTTATTTTTTATGAATATAACATAGAAATATGCTCTTTCATATCATTAATATCAACAGAGTTTCACAAAGTATGTACCTTTGCCTTAATAAAGAGTTGTAATGAAGTTTCCTGTACACTCATTTAAATTTTGTGTGAACTTACCCCTATACAAATAAATAAATAAATAAATCAAATGAAATTTCTAAATTCTTCAATCGTTTTAAACAGTTTCCTGAATTTAATACTTTCAAAAAAAAATCTATTTTGAAACTTCTTCCTATTAATATATTATAAAATCTAATTCAATATCACATCTATGTGTGAACCTGTACATGAAAAGGTGCTTTAAGGCCCACGTGCTTGATACAAGTTGATTGATACTTTTTATGTTAGGGATACTGCGGAACTAGTGTTTTTCTTCTGGTTGTAATTACATTGGAAAATACTTCTTCCTATTAATATATTATAAAATCTAATTCAATATCACATCTATGTGTGAACCTGTACATGAAAAGGTGCTTTAAGGCCCACGTGCAGTTTCATGCTTTCATTATAATACATTTAATTCTCTTAGAAATGAACTTTTCATTTTTCAGTTAGTTTATAAATATGAAGCCTTAACCATATTTTTAACCTTAACGCACTTAAGCTCATAAATTGCTGCGAATTTTAAAGTAAAAATCCGTGTAAAACCCTGGCTAGATAAAAATTCCAAGAGATTCAATATTTTTTAAAAAAATTTATTTGTATACTTTTTACGTTCAGTGGTAATTTAATAACCCGAATGAAAGAAATTCCAAGAAAATTCTCTGTACATGTATGTCAGTTGCTTTGTCTCACAGCTACATGAGATTCATTTAACACAATTACTAGTATAGTTTCTAAAAGAAATCATTCCATAGTTAATGACGTAAACATACTCCAGACATTATATTATTTTAAAATACTACTAGAATTTATGGAGTTTATTTTAAAATAAAGCATAAATGTACGTGGATTTTATTTTTTTGAATGTAAAAGATTTCTGGAAAGATTGATATGAATAGAAATAGTGCAATTTAATATCTTAAGAAACCAGTAATACAAAACCTCATTCTATTAATACCGGTTGCGCCAAAAGATCGTGCAAACTTTAAAAAATCATTAAAAACGAACAAATGATGATAAAAATGTCCGGTTTGTACAAATGGCATCAAACAGAGGGTGGAATTTTTTTTAAACAACAACAAAAAAAAATTAGTTCTTAAAAAAATCCACCGTCTTTCTCATGGAATTTGTATATGAAAACAAATGCTGAGATTAATTATGATCAAGGAACTGAACATGTCTTTATTAATTTGATTTCATTTAAAGATTTACAAAATTCTGATTTTTTCAGGTTTTAACAATTCGCAGCTTAATTATTGTACCTTCCAAATGCTTTCGATAAAAAGAAAAATAGAATAATATTAGATATTGGAACATATCGTCTTTAAGCTAATATTTTGACAAGTGAAATGATTTCTTTTTAAAGTGAAATCCTTTGTTTTTAAAATAAATAAATGTATAAAGACAACAACATTAGTTTAATGAGGTTATTTTGAAAAAAAAATCTCATTAAAAACATTCTTTTTTGAATTTTTATAATGTTAACTTTTGGGAAAATATTTTTTATAGTCACTAAGTATGCAAAATTAAAAAAAATGAGTGTGATTTTTTTTTAAAACGAACAATAGATATTTTTAGGAAGAGTCTTTAATATAAAACTCTATATGTTTGTTTAGAGTCCGTATCTCTAAACAAACTTATTTACTTATGCTCTGGCCTGAAATGTAAGAGCAAACATGTTACTTTTTTTAACATACTGTATACATACATATAAGTTTCTATTTGCAACAAAAGAAAAGATTATTATGATTTTGCTTGTTTACTTGAAAAAAAAAAATAAGATAACATATTTTTGTACATTTGGTGAGATAAATTTTAAGTGAAATTTCTCGCACCATTGATTTTAAAACCATGCTTAACGAAATTAAAATTTATTTCTTGCAAGTGCTCTATCACATTAACAAAATATTACGCCAAACAATGGATTTCAAAGCAACGGCTACTAAGTTTCAAAGATAAACTGATAAAAATCGAAATGTAAACTATCGCTGTAAAGAATAATAATATAAAATCATCTATAACATAATATATTTACATCTAAAATTATCTTTATATTTTTGTTGGCTACTACACTACAATTGAAGTAGGCCTAATAGATTCACCGAAGATAACAGGTTGGGGAATAGTTATATAGGTCTGAAGCATAATGAAAGTAGTAAAAACAAAACAAAATATTTCTATTTACTGAATATAAATAAAAATTGTACAGGAAGTAAGATTATCGTACAGATTGTCAAACCGTATTCAGCTGGTAGAAATTCAAACCTCCAGTCAGGCAGGAGGGAGAAACTACCCTATTTTATATCATCTAATCATAATGTAGGGCAAAATTAGGTTTGCTTGTTTATATTGCAAAATGCCAATTTTTCTATTTGAGAAAATCAATCAAAAAATTTTGATTGATCTTCCATAGTACGGGCAAGTGCGTAGACCAAATGTGCAATTGCCCCTCGAAGTAAATTTTACGCCTAAAATCATGTAGATGCACTCTTGTTTATCAGTGAAAGATTTTGTAGGGATAAGTCAATCTGTAAATGCTGACAGCAATAATGTAGCAAGTTTAGTGAGTAAAATATTTAATTGGATATTAAGCATCTTCCAATTTACATAAATTGAGGACATCGGAGAGGTAACTGACAAAGATATCATAAAAAGTTTCACCTTCACTGGAACGCCTAGGTAAAGCTATTTTTAACATGCAGTTGTATTCATGCAACATTGACTAGGAAAACAAACTGGATAAGAAAGTATACATAGGGTAATTTTTAAATATAAATGGTTTCAATAAAAAGAGTTATCTTTTTTCACAGATTTTTAAGGAAAAAAATATTTTTAGAGTGATAGTAATACTTAAAGTGGACAGTATTTATCGAAAACATTCATTAGCACAACCTGGAATTGAATTTAACATAATAAGTTAGTAACATCCAAATTATCTTTCTAAACACTTTAACGATATAGTTTTCTGTAAAAAGAGTCCGTATCTCATATACTAGAGAAATAAATCAATTCTGTAAAAAGTGTTAGAAAGCTCTCAACAGATGTATACTGCACATATTATAGGAGATAGATGCCCCACTAGATAATGCAAGTGCATGCTCTCTGCAGAGAAAACACTGATGTTTTTTATTTTATTATTTTTTTACAATGAAAAATTTATTGTAATTGTACGAAACTTTCAAGGCCAATAAAGAACATCATTGAAAGTGCACGATGACCTTATTGTTTTTAACATTAAAATTGTTGTGTTAATGTCGAAATTTCACTATGAATTTTACGTAGTGCGCTTACTCTACTTTAATCTATTTAGATCGGGAAGAAACGACCGATTATGCAAATTTTTGTATATTTTATAGAGAAAATATAAACTTAAAAAAGATACATAAAATATAAATTGCTTTTACATTCGGAAGAGTTGTGAAATAAAGTGCTTAAAATTATTTGTTGAATATAATAAAGTTTCATAAAAATGCAAAGAGTCATTGTTATGAAGAGGTATATTTTGAAGTTACTAAATGGGAACACTGGCACTCACGCTAAAAAAAAAAAAAAAAAAAAAAAAAAAAAAACTAAATTCACTCACAAAAAGCTGCATTAGCTCCTAAAGATTCAAAAGCTGTACAAACTTGTCCCAGTTTTAAATCCGTCGGAGCAAATGTAGCTTTTTTAAGTTTTCCCATCAGTTTCTAGTACACGTTTCAATTGAATGCAATTCACAGATTTGGTAAAAATATTGCAGATATTTTGTGTTTTAAAACACCCTATTATTGGTAGTTCTTGCTAGGAATACCTATTTTACTTCAGTATTACCTAAAAATATAAACAAATGAGGTACACTGAAGTAAAGCAGAGCAGGAAGATTTATTATCTTTGTATTCTTATGAGTGTTTATAAAGATTAACTTTTTTATTTTAAACACATTTTATGGAACGATCCGCACGTGCCAATGCAGAAAAATAAATTCCACTCAAATATGAATACGATTTTCTGTGTTTCGGTTATGTGTTACTTTGATTGGTTATGGATGACTCTAAGCGTTTTCCGAGATGGTTGTTGTGATATAGATCACAAATTTCATATTAATTTTCATTTACTTTGTGTTTCTGAAATTTAATCTATTCAAAATCATGCATTCTAACGCATTTCTCTGTTTTTATTTCCCGCACATTGGTTTTTTCCCGTATTTCCGCTTTTCTCGCATGCAATAGTCTTTTAATTTTTTATTTCTCTCGTCTAAGAGTCATTACATCGGCTAAAAATAGAATCAGATACGTCATAGTTGCAATCGTAACGGATTTTTGATCCCCCTTTCTTAGCGCTATTTTAGCAAAATAGCGCTTATTTTGATGTCAGGCACCAACTTTCAAAATTATACGTTTGCAGATTTTCTACTTGATATTGTTACGAATTTTCGGGGCAACCCGCTGCTCTGTGGCTTAAAATGGTTTAAAATTAGTATTCTACGCTTCAAATAGATAAATTTTGCTTTTTGTTGCATCAAAATCGGCCAATTAGAACCGGAGATATGGAGGTTTCGGTTTGCCATTGTTTTTCAATGGAGGTTCTAGAAAACTCGAGAAATATTAGTCCTAGAGCTTAGATCTCTTCGCATTTGGGGACTTATTTTTGGCGCCAAATTTGGCGATATTTCGCCAAAAGTCGCCAAGCTTGGCGACTTTTTGGTCATTTGGCGCGATTTTCCCAATGGGGCCAGGAAGTTGTTTTCCTGCATTAAAACGCATAATAACCTAACATTTCTTTTCTATGACGTAATCAAAATTCACGCTTTATGTAGAACCCTCGAGAAATTGACTTTTCTGGAAACCTCTTGTACCTCCTGCGTCGGCTATTTATAGAAGCGCGCGTCGCCCCGAAAGTTCAGTGCGGGTTGAACGCTCAACGTGTGAAGAGCTCTCAGTGCTCTTGTTTTGTGTGAATTGATAGTGCTATAGAAGCTGTGTTTTAGCTTGTTTTGCAAAGCTGTTTTTAAAGTGCTGTGTGTAAATTCTTCATTGCTGTGTCTTAAGGGATTGTGTACTATATCCCTTGAATATTTCCACGGAATTTTTGCCTGTGAAAGTGACTTATTTTGTGTGAGAAATACAGCATTTGTGAGAGCTTCTGATCCAAGCGGATTGTTAAAAGCACGTTACTGCTAGATTGTGCTTGTGTATTGTGTACAGCTGATTGTTCTACGAAGTTCTAGAAGCAATAAAGTTCGTGTTCCATCCTGACAAGTGACGTTTTACTTGAACTTTTTTTACACCAACAAGACTTTAGAACGACGAACCTCAGGAGTAGCAGAGTAATTCCGCAACAATATTGTTGGTTTAAGTTTTATGGTTGCTCTGTAATTGGCGTTGCTTATATCGGCCAAGTGCTTGTTATCACTATTGTGAGATTCAGTGTTTGCATAATTTTTAGAATCTCCACCGCTCCTCAGTTGTCAGTTAAATGCGTATTTTTATCCTAAATAAAGGAACATTGAATAAAAGTAAGCAATTTAATCATATATCTTCTGATGAAGAAATCAGACCTAAAACTTAATTTCCAGTGTTAAAAGATTTAAATCCGATTCTAATTTTTGATAAATTACTGCCTAAACAATACATTTTAACATTAGTTTCTATAACAAAATTTTACAAAAGTCAGAAAGGAGAGGTAATTACTGTTGAAGCCCCAAATATTTTCCAATTGCTAGGGTTGCTCCTTTTGAGTGCTTACCACAGGATACCGAAGGAAAATTATTATTGGAGCACAGCTGAAGACATGGAAGTTGATATCGTTTGAACAGCCATGCTTAAAAACAATTTCTTCATGATAAACAAGTTTTTTACTTATAACATATAGATAAAGACTAAATTGAAGTAGGATGATAAACTTGGAAAAATAGATCCACTTCATGAAAAATTGAGGAAATATTTACGTCAGTTTCGTACTTTTCACAAAAAATTCAACATTGTTGTATCGATGATACCTTATTGTGAGCATCACACAATATTCATAAAACTTAAACCCATAAGATTCAGCTTAAAATATGATATATTACACATGATTTATTATACATGATCATCATCGGAATATCCATACGCGATCAAAATTTATACTGGATCAAAAACGAGCCAATAAAATAAAATAAAAATATCGTTGTAATTTTTTTTTAAATAAACAAAATGGTAATTTCCGTAAAATTGTCAAAAATTTTTATATTTTATGTAAATGCTTTTCCGCTATTTTTCTTCACAAAAAACTAATTAAATGAAAAAAAGTACTTGGCAGTATTTTTAGGGAAATATTGCTGTTGAATACTTATAAGGGGTATAATGAGTATTCAACAAAGGTATATAATTAACTAAATCTATGTACAAATTCGATAAACGTCTAAAGATAAAACAGGAATAAGATAAAATTTATGATTGATCCTTGTACTGTTAGTCCAGACGTTTTATCACGCAGAATTTAAACTTAATTAGAGAGTGAGAAGTTAGCGAAAAATTCCGATTCCAGAATTTAAACAGCACTTACACTGTGAGTTAAATAAATATCTTTAAGAAGGGTATTTTTTTTTCACTTTTACTGCTTCGCAAGATATTTAAGAAAAGCCAGATTTTTGGATTTGAATTACGTTTGGTTAAAAATTGTAGAGATTACCATAAATGCATGCCTATCGTTCAAACTTTGCAAATCTTTTCCTGTGTTTTGCATTTAGCTTTTCAATTTTACATATTCACAGCAAAAGGGAGAAATGTCTGGAAAAGGAAACTTTAAACGAAACGAATAAGAAATACTTTAAATGTTTAATCTGTTCTAAAGACTACCCAATAAGAATCGACTGATCTTAAAAATTAAAATGAAAAAAAAAAAATATTATAATATTCATGGACAGGGAGCAAAATGTATCCACCTTAATATAGTTAGTTATTGAATACGATTTGAAAAAAAATACAACAATACAAGCAGGTGTGAAAAAACGCAGTTGTAACAGTTTAATTTGTATTGGTGTTTAACATGTCTAAAATACAATTTTTATTATGTAAATTCCATGTTCTTAGGTGAATGAAAAATAAAGGGAAAAATCCAAACTATAAGAAATCCAAGTAATTTCTATACGTCGATTTTATGTACACATTGTAAATTGTCAGTTATTTAACGATATCTACGATTGACTTGTTCTTAAAACATAGAATGTATTACTTTAAAAATTAAAAATGTGCAATATTTAACGAACAGAAAATATTTTCAAAATGAGATGGTCGATCTCTTTCAAAATTACACTTCGGTCCGCATTATTATATTAATTGTACGTTCGTTAACTAATTGTTATATTTCCTAATTACGTTTCTAACTACAAGCAATTTGTTAGAGGGTCCTAATACATATATTCACGAAAGCTTCTGTATCCAATTAGAAACTAGCATTATCTCAAAGGAAGCCATTTCAATAACACAGATGTAGCACAGCTTTTGGCATCCTCTACGAGTATATTTGATTGCAGACTATTAAATTTACCTTGTTGTACTTAGCTATTTCTTTCTATGTTCTAAAAATTTTAAACTTTTAAGGTATAATCCAACCTTTGGGATATATTTTTAAGTAAATGCAAAATCCATGTTTTTAATTAAATTGGGCCATAAAATTAAAAATTTTCTACAGTTTTAAGGAAAATTGGCGTAATTTTAAAATAATTGGCAAATTTAAATGAAAATATGTCAAAACATTGTATTTACGTCAAACTTCTTGTAACCAATTCTGGTAATATTTAATAATATCTATGTAATACTTAACCGAGGCATTAATAACCCAAAAAAAATGCAAAAATTCTAAAAGCTATGGGAGTATTTGAATTTTATATGAAAACCCAGTTCTTTTTTTTCTAAAATATGCATGATTTGGAAAAAAAGGGAATGTTAAAATATAAAACAGAAATATTATATTTTGCTTCAATATCCTGACAAAATTTCAATTCAATATGTTAAACATGTTATTAGGTATGACATTTATCATAAAGAAAAAAAATTACGAAAAACAGCCTCAGAACATTTCTTGGTAAGAAAGCATGTTTAATGATTTTAATAATGAACAAAATGCTATTTTCTGGTCCATTATTTCTTTCCAGCTTTCGGTAAGCGTAACCCAATACGACATGTTTTAAAGTTACGACTTACTTGAGTAAATTGAGTAAAAGGGATGTAAGTATTTTTTCATTTATTTAATTTTTGTAACGTGGAGGAGCACTAAATATTCTTATTCGTACAACATTATAAGAGTTAGGTGAGTATAAAAAAGGTAATTTTTAAGTATCACTGACATGTGCTGTTTCTAAGTTTTAAACACTAAAATTATTAACTCTATATTTAAGCCAATATTATTTTTTGTTCCTTTGGCACGTTACCTTTCCGACTCTGCCTACTAACCTTGCAAGCCCTGAAAGATAGCGGACATCGTAGCGTTGAGTGCCCCAAACCATTTTTTCTTTTGATAGCTTCGGCTTAGCTTGCCGGTGCAGAACCGACATCGTTCCCATTACCACGATGTCAATGCCGTCACTATACCGTTATAGCTGGTGTTGGAACGTCACTTATCCTGAGGTGCTGCGCGAACACTTATTCGGACAGTTGTACATACAATTGTTCCATGGAAAACCACTTATCGAAAGAAGCAGGATCCTCTTTCATTGCATCGTTGCCCCAGCAGCAGTTTGCATCTTTTGAACAGTGCTCATTTCTTTTCACCGGTGAGAGTTTCCGGTTATTTGAGCTTGTATAGATGAGGTTTCAGCGCCGACATAAGTCAAACCGATTTAAGACTAATATATATATATATATATATATACGCTTCGAATTTACTACAGTTCAAATAAGTTATGATTTATTATGTCTGAACTGTAATAAGACACGCACACACACACACACACACACACATATATATATATATATATATATATATGTAATGTATAAAAAGGTAATTTGGGTTTTGTTCAAGCGGGTACTTTCACTGTAAGTTTTGCTTTCCTGTCATACTTGCCACGCGCGCTCTGGAGCTATGTTTTATTTATTTTGTTATTTGTCAGACATCAGGCCGTCGATTCTGAGTTCTTTAGATGTACACGTGTCCCCACGCCCTTGTAGCCCCGGGTGCGGGTCATGTTGGTAAATGTGTGTGGCTCGATCAGAGATAAGAGAGAGGCGGAGTTATGTCTTCGCAAACCACGTGGTGTGGTAATCGTAAATACTCCCGCACATCGAAAATCGAGAGACTTCTGCCACTGGAACTGCTTAATGAGTCCACGCTGATTTTTGTACCCGTCTCCCCTCCCCTCTTCTCATGCTAAATTGTAACTTAAATGTAATGTTCAATAAACCATATTACCTGCCTTAACTCTGAAACTTTACTTGAAATATCTGACGTCTCATATATATATATATATATATATATTGGCTTTATTATATATATATATATATATATATATATAAAGCTTTACAGTGATATATATATCCCTGTAAAGCTTTATTTTTTTTTAAATTGCATCAATTTAGTAATACTTCTAGTGTAAAACATGGAAACAAATAGGGTATGTAAAATGTTTATAAAAGGGTAAAATGCTATGTTATGTAACTCTTTTTCTGAACTACAATTTTGTGTTAGAAAGATGAGAGAGTTCCATAAAAGAGAATTTATACTTGCAACAACAATGATTGAATTGATATTCTAATACGCTGTTGCAAAATATAAGTTGATTTTTTTTAGAATTTATAAAATAAATAGCTGATTGTTGACAGGTATGCTCATCCAGACTAAGAATTCCAAATGTATCAGCTTGAACAAGAAAGATTTACGCTTCGAATTTACTACAGTTCAAATAAGTTATGATTTATTATGTCTGAACTGTAATAAGACAATTTTGAACGATATTTTTTTGCTCCTGTAACTCCTAATGGAAACAATATTTTATATTTTCAGTTTTCCAGATACCAACATTTGTAACATATCTCTCCCATACCGTTGAGTAGTTTATAAATATTTCATAAGTGGAAAGATTCAGAGAAAGAAAACTAAAATGATTGTTCACTAGCTTCCTTTATTTTTACATGGCAAGAACTTTTAAAAAAATATGAGAGCATTTATAGAACATGCATTTATAATTTTATGTTGGAAAAAAAGTATAGTAGGAATTTTTTTTGTTAAAATTTATTTTATTGTTACTGGCTCAGTAAATGTAAAAGCCTATATTACTTATTTCAATCTTTAAACAGATATACTAATTTTGGATACCTTCTATTGTTATTACCTTTGTTTTTTTTATAATTTATACCCGCATATATTTGTAAGCAATTAATTCTTCACGAAAGACATTTCTTATTTACAAATGCGCGTCACTATTTTTAAAGAACTCTTCATTTAAATTGCGATTTCGATATATGGTTTCATTGTCTCGTATGTTTTTTTTTTTCTAAAACTGCCGAAACTTTAAAATATATTTACTAAATATTTCATGATTATTTTTTAAACTGTCCATGAAATGAAAGAATCAATTTTTATTTTTTAAGATTTTGTTAAGTTATACCTTTTTGTTGTATGTTCAGGTGCAAGGAATTCTTTTTACAAAAGCAATTGTTCTAAGGCAGTCGTTGCATTTCAATGTTCTTAAGAAAATTTACACCTTTAAATCCAGCTTTTTTTATATTATATTTTCCGATTTATTTTTTTTCTCATTGCAAAATACACTATTTAGAATCCCAGTGCATTCAACTGTAAGAATATTACAACGGAAAAACGGAAAACTTTGGTTTAATGGAAATTCTTGTTTTGAGTAAGCAAACTGATATTTGAGCTACTTATTTCTTTGATCTAACAATTCAGTGAAGAAAGGAATAGAAATTTTAACTGATATATGAATAGGTCGTTCTGTGCTATTTATTTATTTATTTCTGACAAAATTGATGTTAAAACATAAATATAAAACGAGGTAATATGATAGATGCAGGTCAGAAATATTAAAAATAATGATGTGTACACTTCGAATTTCCTTCGAATGTTCATGCAATTATTGAAATGTATTTAATTTTCAATTGAGGTGGAATAATTCATTAATATTAAGTTTTGCCAACTTCTCTCCAAAAAAGAGCAATGCTGGCTTAATTAATTTATTTATTTTTATGGTGATGTATTTACGTTATTATAATTTTTGTGATATTTCATCTAAATTCTCTATTCTTGGAGAGCGTTAGCGAGAATTTAGAAACCGAAACAATCACTTCCCTTAGACGTTTAGTATACTGAAGCTGACCATAGATCTTAATTTATTAAAAAGTACTTTTGGGTGTAACTGTAATAAAATAATATTTGGTGCTCTTCCTATGAAGCGGTTGAGGTACAGTTAAAATATTATTGAATTACTTTGGCGTGATCGTAATTAGTAGTTGAAGTACAAAGCATCGTGATACACAGGAACTTAGCAATTTATGAGACAAAATATTACTTCAAATGTTTTATAATAAAGCAAAAGAATTATTAATTAACTATTGATTCATATTGGTGGCGGTCGCTGTCGCAAAGGTAAGAGGCAGTAGTTAACGTGCTTCTAGATCAGTATACAAAAAAGAAAACCCCGAGAAAACGTGAATTGCCTAGGATGCAAATTGGCGAGAACCGATGCAGGAGTACTAAACGGACGTGAAATAAAACGCCAACAACATATTCGTTTATGACTGATGTTGTCCAGTAGCGGTATCCAATAGAAAGCATTTTAAAAACCACACCTGCCAAAATGGATAAAACAAATAATGTAAAAGCTAAATTGTAACCCAAAATGAAAGCCAATGTTATTTTTTTGATTTGTTACCTTATATGGTCATAAACAAACTATTGAAAAAATGTTCTTAATCGAAAGAAAACGCTAAGTAATATATATATATATATATATATAACGGACATGAAAACGTTGGGCAGAGAAGTTATTTTTAGAGCAAGACTGACGCTTTTAGCTAAATAATATTAATGTAACAACAGGGACACCGTAATTCTTTTAAAACGGAAGAAAACGGGAATAATTTTGATATTTAAAAATGCTGAAATTTATTAGAATAGAAAAGCCAAACACAAATTAACTAAAAATGTGTGATGAAACTGCATTACACTTTCTTTATCTTTTTTTACTTAGATTAAAAAAAAAAAAACTTATAGCGTTAAGGTTTGGAGATGTCTTTGCAAAGAAAAAAGCTATCACCAAGATGTGTTTAGGTTTAAAATCTTATTTCCTCGACAAATTTTGCAACATTTTGCTAAAAAAGCCAATATTGGAGACCGGTTGGCGACATTTTGGGCAAGTCCTAAATAATTTCAGTCTACATATTTGTGTGACTATGATGTACTGAAGCTGTCTATAGACTCAAATATATTAAAAGCCTATTAGGTGACCCTGTAAATAATAAAACTCTGTCGATTGTAATCAAAAAGGGACGTGCACAACTAGTTGTTACAAGATACTAAAATAAGATTCGAATGCCTAATAGTTTTAAGTTATGCAAGTTAGTACGTGCATACATGTGTAAGCACATATTTGCATAAAAACGTATCGACGCCCGAATAGAACTAGTCAAAATGGCTCGCTATTGTTAAAAGTACATCATGCATGCATACGTGCGTACTCTGAGACTTCATGCAATAACTCATCAAAGTAAATTTAGAGATGTTCAAAATAAATTTTTCTGTTGAAACAAGGATACCAAAGCTTTTCGCGATCACTTTACTTCCTCTTATTTGGTAGAAGAAATTAAATATAAGCATAAAGCAATGACCATAAAACATAATAATAATATGCAAAATACGTTAAATGCCTCTCGTGTTTTTTTCCCTTGCATTGTCCACCTCTCTACCATCTGCCCTTCATGGAGAGCTTTTCAGCGAATGCCTTTGTAATTATGTTTCCTCTGTGGTGCACCGATGTGCTTTTGCAGTGGTTAATACGTGTTTGAACACTTACATACGATCATTTTATAAGTAATGTGACCTCTGAACAATTTAATTCTGCTGCTGCAAGTACATTGGTGGTTACTGGAAGTGAAACAATATGGATGATTCGCAACATCAATTAGCAGTATTTTCAATAAAATCTTATGAATACACGTTGTTAGTGGCAATAATCTGCGTTTATACCATATTTGTAGATTATGCAATTTATAGTTACTCTGCTATCCTGATGTGCCATGGAATTGTCCCATATGTTTTTCAGATATTCCTTAAAGGAAGATCCCCACCACCTGCTAACTTTTCCATTTTTCCATCTTGAATGTATTTTATTTCTTTTCTCTACATTGTTGGACGTTTTTAATGCACGCAGCTTGGAGGAGATAAAATACATGTACAAATAATAATAATAATAATAATAATAATTCTGCTATTGTGCAGTATTCGGATTTTAAGTTTTGAATATTGTTATCGGAAATTCAAAAATGCGTGATATGATAAAATGTCAAATATGTAAGCTGTTTATTGTCTAAACACATTTTCGTGCGTTTTTAGGAAAACTGAAAAAATAGCACTTTATACATGCCAGCTGCTTTATCAGTGATGATTTTTTTTTTTTACTATTTCATTTTACGGTAATTCATGAATGGTAGTTATGCATTCAGGCAAGAGATGTGTCCTCTATGAATTTGAAAATATGCACGTCTTTCCTTTTTTTCCCGAAGAATAGATAAGTTTTGATTGATTAGCGAAAAAACCGAAAAAAAAAAATCCGAAGTTTTCAAGGTTTTGTACGGCTAAATGATTGTTTTCCAAAAATTATTGCGAGGAAAGGCTGTTTTTTTTATCAAACTATAAACTATAAACCTTAGAGTAGATCAGGTTTTTAGAGTACATGTATCCCCATACAAAAACTCTTAACGGGTTAAAAGTTTTTAACGCACCATTTATAGCTATATGAATTTTAAATATGGATCCTAAAAATAATGATGTCAAATTTTGAGTGATGCCTGGAGTGACTTTATAAGATTTGTTTTTAAATTTCATTACAGTTACTTTTGTTTTATTTTCTAAAGAAGATTTGCACAGCCAAGCATTGCTTTTAATTATTAAATACTCTGTGAGATATATCACACATTCACTGAACCTATATTATGCATTCAAATGAATTTATTTCAATAATTTAATTTATTTAATCCAATAGTTTAATTTATTTCAATAATTTAATTAATCAGGCTATCCGAAAGGAGAAGCAAAAGTTGTATAAATGTTTTCTTTGTAACACACTGTGTATTTGGATACATTTCACTTAGTTTGTATACTCTGAAACAATGTAAACATTTACGTAAATTTTCTACCGAAAACTTTATGAAGCTTTCAAGAAAATGTCTTTGAACTTTCCACGTCCATGAGCATAGCAAAACATTTCAACATAATATTTATGCTTAAGAACCGTTTCACGGTTATTTCCCTGATATATAAAGTCTCTGAAATGAAACAGTAAAATTTAGCAAAGTAATATTTAATATAGAAACATTTCAGAAAGTAGTATTTTATAATGTTGCAGCACTTCTGAGACAATACTGAAACATTACTTATACTGGGTATTTACAGTGTTCTAAATGACTTTAGTACATACCTGTAAATGCATGAGATAGACTTTATATAAAATGTTGAAGTTAAAATACTAGTTATAAGTATTTTAATGTAATCACATTAAATCATTAAGCATATTACCGAAAGTTTTATCTTAGATGCAAAAAGTTTGAATACATTTTTACGAGTTTCCATCTTATTTTAAAATGCATTTTGCTAAAAACAAAAAGAAAACATTCCTGATGGATTTTTTTTTATGTAGTTTTGAAGATTTTTATTTTTTTACATTTTGAAATTACGTGTAATACTTCTACTTTTATAAAAATTAATAATAAATGTATTTGAACTGAAATAAAATTTGCAATATATTGAACATTTTAAAAATGTTTCTCTTTCATATTCCCTTTTCGAATAGATAAGTTTAGGAATTAAAAATGAAACGTTTAAAATTAATATGTATATATAAATTGTGCCCTCGTAAGTTCGTAGTCACATTAGTAATTTCTGAGCAGTAAGAGATATAGTCATAAAAGTGTTGTCTAGGTATAGTAATAGTACAGTTGCCACGCGCTACGTGAAAAAACCGCTTACAGCGTCACCTGGCGGCTAAATTTGCTGTTCTTATGTAAAAACGTCACGGGGTACGGAAAAAAAGTCGGTTACAGAGATGTTCAGCATCACCATTTTTTTTAAAGAAAAGACTTATTGAGAACATTAATGTTAAAAATTGAAGGCATGAAGTGTAAGGCGTAAAACCGTATCACTGATATTTTTTTGCCAGCGTGTCACCAGACATGTTTTGCAACTTTCAGCGGGATTTGCAGACAAGCCTCTAGATGTGATTTGTTGCTGACGGAAAACCCTTTTCACACGAAAGGCAAATGAACTTAATGCAAGGTTAGTACAATTTTGGAAAATTCAAGCAAAGAAATGCCAAAAAAAAAAAAAAAAACGCGCATTGTTTTATCCATACGTAACAGTATTGGTACGCATTATTAAACACCATGAGCGAATTAAGGTGCTTTTTCTTTGTATTTGACTCTTTTCTCGTATCTCGGATCAGTTTTCAGATAAGAAAGCTTAGCCGTCAAATAACGTTTAGCCACCTGGTAGCACTGTAAGATGTTTCCTTGCATAACGCATTGAAAATGTACTATAAATAGATCCCACTTTTATAAATAGAGCTCTTGCCGTTCAGAAATTATTGGGGTAAAATGAACTTTATCGGACACACTGCATATAGGGTGATTCTTATTTTTTTTACAAAATTTTAGGTGAATTAGGCCACATAATAAGGAATGAAAATCACATACCAATGCGGGGTTAAAAATGCCGTTTTAAATTACCTGGTAATAATTGCTTTAGGAAAAATGTTGAAGTGTTCGCTTACTTTCTTAACCAATTTTCCTAAACCTCTTCGAAAATTTTATCCATGAATTGAAATAGGATTTTTAAATTATGAATTTTAGTTACATGCGTTCTTAGAAAAGTACGTTAGTTTTTAATTATCAATAGTCTGATAGGTCACTATTGTTTCAGAGCCTGTTAATAAGTGATTATCAACAGCTACATGAAGACGACGCTTTCGACCCCACATTGCCATGTGATTCCGATTCCTTAATATGTGACCTCCCCCCTCATAAATTTTGTAAAAATAATTAATCACCCTGTATACACACACACACACACACACACATTTATATACTATCCAAGTAATAGTGAATTTTCCGACAACGTTCTTTTTTTTTTAATTTGTTGCATCTTTCTTCACAGTTTGCAGCACTTGATAAAAATTGTTAATTCAGAAATTCTTTTTCATTACATTGATAAAATTCTTGGAGATGAGCCTATTGTTTATGAAACTTGGTTAAGAAATTAGAGGAGTACTTCTTCCAAAGTGATTATTAATAGGTACATGACGATAACGTTTCCGAATACACATAGCCATGTGATTCTGGAATCACCTTTATATATACATATTACTTCAAAAAATATGTATAACAAATTCCCTTTCTTTTATGAAAGTTAATTATTAAACTTCTAAACTCTTTCGAAAATGCATTCATTTTGCACTTGAAATTGTACGTATTTTTCATGTTGTGTGTACCGAAAATAAATAAAATTCAACACGTAAGATGAGAGTGCAATATGCGTACAATTTTAACTACTGCCATTATAATGTTAACATTGACACATCGCATTCATCTTATTTTATTCTATTAAAAATTATAAATGCACATTATATATACTTTCAGTAAGCCTTTTATAAAAAGTCAAGAAAAATTTTACCATGGTATGATAAAAGTCGCCAATTTTTAAATATTTATAATTACTGTCTGCTAATAAATATTATAAATAGTTTCTGTAGTCCTTGAATAAACCGATGTTATGAAATGTAATTTGTTATTAATAGATATAATTATATTTATTATGTGCTTAATTAACTTATTAAAAAATTGCTGCAGGGTAATTTTCTAAATTATGTAGTTCCACTAATGTTTCTGAGAATTAATCTTATCAAATGTTAATATAAAGAATGTCAAGATGTTTAATTTAAGTAGATATTTTTCTCATATGTTAACGAATAAGGTATATTTATTTAGTTGCTTGCTAGTTTGTGATGTAAAGAGCAAGCAACAAAAATTAAAAATGGTCATCTGCCGCGAAAAATAAAAATAAAAGTAGAAACCATTCAAGCAAGCATTTAAATCAATGAAATATGTTACTTGTGCAAGTTCTTTTAAAGCTGTTTTTTTTATAAAGTTTCCTTTGAGATTTGAGGCCATTTTTTTTATTTTTCACCTGCCGTTTCTTTCTTTAATGCTATTGCCATTGATTTATTGACAATTAACTAAATTTTTTCACAAATGCTTATTACAAAGCATCTGAATTTTTAGGAATGTTTAAAAAATATCCGAAAAATTGTTAAGGTTTGTTGAGAGAACTAAGGGTATTCAGAATCACAAAGCAGTGTGATGCCGCAAATAAAAAAGTTGAAGATGTTCGTGTAATTTCTGAACCCAGTTTCAAAAGCAATGGGGCTGTCTCAGAATTTCATCCGTGGAATGAAATATAATCTTTAATTATATATTTTAGTAAGTAATTTTTTTGTAAAATATTAATTATGTTTTACCGGATCGTGCCTGAAAATTTATCTGTTACTTCGACGTTGAGTAGTTACTAAGTGCATGAAAATCTTTTTTTACCACCACATTGCTATACGTATAACTGTAATGCTAAAAAAGTAATTCTATTCCGCGTACTTTAATTCACCTCATTTTCACCTGTCTGGAAAATTGTATAGAGCCGAAGATTGCATAGCATTTAGGGATGGACGCGAAACGACTTTTTACGAGACGCGACAAACATTTTTAACATTATGATATAGGGATTTTGCGAGACGAGACAAAGCTTTTCGGCTGTTTAGCGAGACGCGAGGCGCCTATTTTTCGTCTCACGTCCATCCCTATGCTTTAGCGAAGCGTTACAATAGAAAGATTTTTATCTATGAACAAGCTATGATGGATTTTATAGACAACTTTAGAACTTGTGTTAGTTATGGCAAATATTTTAAAAGCCATTTTATGATGAACAAAAGTGAGAAAAGAGCCTTAATACAACGTATGAATCGCCAAATCTCGTAATGGGAGAAAATTTGGACTATCACTGTGTGTTTTTCCTACAACGGATAGAGGCAAACTAAATGGGTTTATTTTTTATGTTCTATTTGAAATCTTAACAGCTGGTATATATCACGTAATGGAAGGAACCTCATAGATTTAATACATATCTTATGACTCTTAAATTATTGATTTAGGAATCGTTATTATTATAATTTGCAGAAACATAACGGGTTATCGACACAACTGATGGTTTCTGGCAAAAATATCTAGAAAAGAAAAATGGATATTTAATTTTACCGAGTATTTTTTATGGCATGAAATAAAGACATGGCTAAACAAAACAAATGCAATTTTATATATATTTTTCGATCCATAATCAATAAAGTGATGACGATAAATCTTAAATGTAAAAAATGCATTCGAATTTGATTCTAAAACAGATATTTACTAAATTTATACGACTCTTTTTATACACTCATCATCAAAATAAAAGTATAATTATAGAAATGAAACATAGAAAATATATTATTAAATATTAGTAATAATATATTTGTACAAAGATAATAGCTCACATAGTTAACACTGATATGAAATTAAGTATTATTAAAATATTGAAATTCAAAACAAATTTATGTAAATTTGAAAATGTAGGAAAAATAAATTCATGGATGAGGGGAAAAGTTTTCTTTATGGTGTATAGCCAATTCGGATAAATATGCATACCTCACATCTTGATTGCATATACTGTACCAAACTCGTCGATCATTTCTTGAGGAATTGCACGTCACTCTTTCAAAAGTGAAATGTTTAGATCCTGGAGGATCCTAGGAAGAATCTGAGCCCTAAAATTTGGCGCGCTGAAGCATTTCACATGAACAGAACTACAGTGTAAGTACGGTGTTAATAGAGCGCCTTGGCAAAATCGCTTTATCTCCAGTGTGTAGTATAGTATCCTGTGGTACTTAATCTTGGGTTAGGGAGCATTTCACTTATGCTGAATTGGGTTCACGTCAGGTGAGTACAGTGGGAAAACTATTAGTGTGATATCTTCTGTCTGAAAGTATTCTTAACCGCATGTTTATTGTAACCGATTATTATCAAAACTCTAGGCAAAATGGCACCCCTAATTAGTTTTACTTGGATTTACCGTACCTCTTCCAACCATTTCGAAGATCTTACAGAATCTCCTTGAATGAAATGTAGCTCGTTCTCTTAACCCTTCAATACATGGCGATGGATATATGAATCATACCAACTTTTACCGAATTTTGCTTTAAAAATTTCCCAAAACAGGCGGTTTTCTGGGCTGATTTTTATCTTCATACATCCATATTGATATGTAACTGTCATTTTCCCCAGTAGATGGCAGTATTTAGCAGCACTTGTTATTGAATTAGCGCCAAATGTTTAAATCTTATTTCTGTATTTTCAATGATCTTGTCAAGTGATTGTTGTTCTTCAATTCGACTTTAGAGACCTGTAAAATTTACTATATATAGCCCAAGGTATGTATTTTTCATTTCTATGTTTAAATTTAACCAAAGAATTATTTTTATGTGAGAAATTTCAATTTTTTTGTTTGATTCAAATATGCATCAACATGCATTTAAGAATAGGCTTCACTGCAGAGAGCAGTTTGATGCATTTATGAATCAAACTGCTCTCTGCTGATGCAAATATGAATGAAATTTCAATTTTTTTGTTTGATTCAAATATGCATCAACATGCATTTAAGAATAGGCTTCACTGCAGAGAGCAGTTTGATGCATTTATGAATCAGTTTAAAATTTGGGCAGAATTTATAATTATAAGATCTCATAACACCTTTTATTTCAAGCTAATTTTTAAATCACACATACACATTCATTATTTACATGCATTGTTGTTTATTAGAGACATAAAATATTATGTAATGTATAGTGTTTGTATGAAAATTTTCTAAATTATTTTTTTTTAAAATCATGTTAATTCAGCAGGTAATTAATTGCTTTTACGAGTAAAGAATTGGCTAATAAATACTATTTTATTGTTTTTTTAATTTTATTATAATCATCAGTATCTAATAATAAATCAAATGTATAGAGAAACATATAATTTCAAAAGTATTTAATCCCATATAGCATTTTTTTAGTACTACTGCGCTATTGCTAACAAAGTAAAATATATATATATATATATTTTTACATTTCAAAATTCCTTTATTTACAATTTGTAATATTTATAACTATACTATATATAGAATTGGCTAATAAATACCATTTTCCTGTTTCTTTAATTCTATTATAATCATCATTGTCTAATAATAAATAAAATGTATGGAGAAAGATAGCATTTCAAAAGTATTAAATTCTATATAGAATTTTTTAAAATTATTATTGTGCTATTGCTAACAACGTAAAATATTCTTTTATGTGAAGATGTCAAGTTCTTGTCGACCCAAAACATTTTTATCTACCAAAACCCTGTTATCGATCCAAAAGTATTGAAGTTTAAACAACAGTGATAAGTGTCATAAGATCGATTTCAGCAGGCCAACATAAGCAAGTTGTCATTACTTTTGAGCAGAGTTATACCATGTGGTGGATGTCATGTTTATCACATATGGCTTTAAACATATGGGGGGCGTAGATTTGCTTGATAGTCATATAGGAGATATAAAATAACTCTGAGGTCAAGAAAGTGGTATATGAGACTGTTTTATCACTTCTTGGACCTTGCAGTCATAAATTCATGGCTGCTATATAAAAGAGTTTCAGAACAAAATGGAGCAGACCCTAATGATTTGTTAAAACTAGCCGACTTTCGATGTGAGCTTGCAGTCCGACTATGTCGAATGGGTGAAAGTTCTGTTGTGAAGCGGGGATGACCCAGTAGCCTTTTACAGAATGAATACAATGTGAAAAGGCAAAGAGGTCCTGCAGCGTATATTCCTACAACAAGTGTTCCGCAGGACAAAACTGAACATATGCCAGTATGGAACGAAAACCACACTCGCTGTAAAGTGCCAACTTGCAAGTTCTAAATATTTATTGGATGCGAAAAATGTGCTGTAGCATTATGTCTAAATAAGGACAGAAATTGTTTTAAAATTTTTTATTCAACATAAATTTGATAGTAATGAATGTATATCAAGTACAAAGTATTTGGCATGTCATTTTTTCTGTTTTTATTTATTCTGTTATTGTCATTTTTTTCTGTTAACAATTTTACTAATTAAATTTAATTAAAATTTTCAATTAAAATCAATATCTCTTGAAAACAATAAATAATTAAGTTTTTTATGCCAAATTTTGTCAATTATGTGATAGTAAATAATTTTTATTGTGACTCGCATTTTAGCGCTAAATGCATGACGATTCATATATGCATCAAACCTAAAATTTCAAAAATAATCAATAAAAATAGTTAAATATTTTTTAAAATATTTTTTCACATGTATTTAAGCCATGATATTGAAGAAAAAAAATGTTTGGTAAAAATATAAAAAATCATGCATTGAAGGGTTAATTCCTCCCCAAACCACTACACAAAGGATTCCGAAACAGGATATTTCACGTTCAAGGAAAGGCAAATTCCATGTTCTTTGTCTGTCTAGATCAAAATACACCTAGAATCACTGTTCAGACTATACTTCGACTTGAAAGTAAACAATACTCGTTTCCCGTCTTCTTGGCTCCATTGAACATGAGACAACCGCAGTTTAAACGAGCCCCTGCTTAAGCCGCAGTGAGTAAGGCATAAACAAATGGTTTTCTCGCATACAGTCCAACAGCGCTAAGATTTCGTAAAATAGCAGAATGGATAATTTAAAATTCTCTGGCAGCCTGGAGGTCTAAAGCCAAACCTCTCTCAGTCGTTTCGCAGTTTAATTTACACGACAAAAACACAAAAAGTCCTATGATTCTATTGTTGTTTTTGATCAAACTCAACCAATTGTGTATCAGCCGATCGAGTGGATCCAAACTCTTGATATGACAGTTTGACTGAAATTCAAGTCTTTTGCGACCTCCATTTTCATTCGAGCTTCCTCGTCACTGATATTTACTGATTATTCGCTACTTTTGTTCACTTAATTAATGCCTTTGGCCCATGATTAATGAATGCTTATCTTATTCAGAATCTCACTCTATACAACAGTTACATGCGCCCATTTATCAGTTTAATGTCAATCACCGAATTTGCATATTTCCGGCACTAACGTGTGCGCGTAAGGGTGATGTTTTTTCATTTGTATTTAGTCAACATAAATAATTACAGAATTTTGTATTTGTCGCAACAATAAATTATTGAACATATTTTTTTCCGAATATACTTTCATTCTGAGGCCCATTGCATAAATAAGCTACTAAAGAAGCATGGTAAATTCGAAAAAAAAAAACGCTTTGAGATAAATGCTAATTTATGCATATTATATGATTTGCTATAAAAATATAACGTTTATTTTTATTTATTTATAGCAGCTATAAGTATGCAACTATGTATATGTATATATATATTTTAATTCAAAGTGAACACAAAATGCCTTTTTATGGGAGAGCTTAATTTAGTTACGTGGCAGGGTAATTTAGTAAGTTAATTGGATTTTCTGAAGCCTTCATCTTTAAAGGGCAAAAAATCCAGTTTGAAAAAAGTGGCGATGAGAATGAAAAAAAAATTCACTGTCAGCCTTTTTGTAGTCACATAAAATGTACTTATAATTTGGATGAATTTTTATCAAATTTTTTTTTGCTTTTTGTTTTTTTTTAGTTTGCGTCGAGAATTTTTTCTTGAGGTTTCCCACTACATTCTCGAATATGGTCTTGTACCCCCGAATATCCGTTTTACATTTATTAATCGAAATAAAATTTCTGTTGTTGTTGCTGTTGTGTTGGAACATGTATTCGGATTTGTGTGCTTGCTTACGAGGAACCGCTTATAAATCCACACCAAAAAAAGAAAAAACACAAGGGGGAGGGAGGGAAAATGCCTCGGGGGAAGACTTTTCTGGGTATCTAGCGCGTATTCACGTTACATCTGGATCAAACAAATAACATTGATAACAGTCACAGAGGAACACAATAGAAGTACAAACACAGAAGGAAGGGGGGGGGGAGATATTACAACCATGGGTTAACAGGATTCGAACCCGAGACCTCACCGCTTGCAGATGGCTGGCAGTGATGAGTGCGAAAACCCACGCAGCCATGAGGTCCAAATCAATATTTGTTGTTGTCGTTATTGCGAACACGTATATCGGATTTGTGTTCTTGTCTCGAAGTCCGCTTATATATCCTCGTTAGAAGGACAACACAAGCGAGGTGCCCTCCATGGGCGTCTTTCTAAGGGGTCCTAACCCGTATTTACGCAAAGTTTTGGAGAAAACCACTGAAAATTCCGAACGGTTAGGTCGACGGACGCGCGATGGGACCCGAACCCGGGACCTTCGCCCGTCTACCATTTCCAGTGACATGGATACTGTGCTATGGTGAGGCCAAATCAATAGCTTTATTTTATATCAAAACAAAAGAACTATTGAGATTCGTGGCCCGTTTTATGAACCAATAATGAGAAAAAATAAATTGTTCACTATCAAGTAATAAATTTAGTGGAGAGTGTAATTGTAATAGGAAATAGTCATCTAAAAAAGGAACTTTATCTCTCACTGGAATACACTTTTGGAGGGTGTATATATGTATGTATTTTCACCCTCCAAAAAAGAAATAGAGTAAGATATGTATTTCTTATTTTAGATTTGCGAATTATAATTGAGTTATTTAAAAACGCACAACTTGACAGAAATATGGAAAGTCAGATTTATACATAGCCTAATTCATATTCTATGATAAATCATTTTCAATATACGAAACGAATGTAGGAAATTTATCTCTTACTTGAATATTTCTTTTGGAGGGTGTGCGCATATGTAAAGTAGTGTTATGTCATATGTTGTTTAAAACTACACACTTGCAAAACATAAAAGAAGCGTTTTAGATAATAAGAGGGTAGATAATAAATATTCATTATTTTATAGAGTTAGAAATATACATGAAAATTTTGTATATAAGATGGCATGCCTAAAAATAACGAAAGATACCTAAACTTTAAGTCGCTCATTCCCTGGGCTGAAATTTGTACTCCTGAGTGGATGCTGATTCTGCGGCTTTGGTGAGCTGAACTCTTATCATAATCTCAGCCCCTGTTTCTGTACACAAATTTATCAAATGATCATTCAAAAACCACATCTCCTCCAGATATCATCATGTGGGTATCTAATACTTGATACTAGAGGTTATATGATGGCTTTAATCTGATGATTGTCTTTAACCCTAAAATGCATGATTTTTAAAAATGTTCTGAAAATAAAATTTTTAGAACTTTAGTAGAAGTGTGCTGAGAGGTTAAGGTTCATTCCATCCCTTCGCTAATCGATCGAGGGTACGGTCGCAGGTTCGATTCCGTCTCATCCCCTGGTTGTTTGTGTTTGCCCTATGAACTGCAAATTTCTTTTCTCTGTGCTAGTAAAAAATCATTGTGTTGTCCACTTTATTCGACGAGAATTTATAAGCGATTCTTCTGTAACCAAGCAACCTGCCCAAGCTGTTACTGCCGTTGTTGTATCTGAAACATCCATTTTCCTATTTGTATGCCTAGTTTTCAGAATTCGTTTATAAACCCTCGTTAAATAAATTGGACAGCACAACAGTTTTTACTAGCACAGATAGAGGAAATTTAAATAACCGTGGAATAAGTGGGGATCGAGCCTACAACCTTACGCTTAAGGATTAGCGTAGAGGAGCACAGACCCTTAGTTCCTAAGCCAATGGCTCCCCAAGCAAACATGTCTGATAATAAATGTCTCCAGTACAACAACAAGAATATATGTATAGATTTTCCCACAGATATCATTAAAATTATGAACAATAGGTACCGATGTATAGTGCATAAGTTCGTCATGAAATAGACGTAAAATGGACAAATGTGTTCTATATTGGCTGCATTCGTAAACGACAAACTCGTTGCACGAGTTTTCGTAAGAGACCTATAATGCGTGTGTTGAGTGCCATTAGTGGTTATCAGTTTCTTTTGCCTTACGAACAATTTCAGTTTATTGAGTTTCGTCGCCTAGGAAACGTGTTTGTTTACAATTCGCGAATACGTTAACTTTGCTGAGGAGAGTTTTTAGCATACGCTCAATATAAAATTAACAGGATTTTTAAAAGAAAGAATGGCCATCATTGAAGTGTACAGATTAAAATTTAAAAATTTCAACTTAAACTTCATTCTTTCAAAAGTATTTAGCAAGAGAAATTCAAATTTCGCAAATAACGGTTTAAATCAACTTCAATCTCGACACTAAAACATGCATTTTTGAATTTACTAAAATGAAAAATACAAGAAAATGATTACCTTTGAAAAAGTATGTACCTTCGTAGCAGTTTCTAACGTATACCTCAATTTCCTCCTCGAAAAACTAATATTTGCAGCTTCAGCAAACGTAAAATACTTTTCATAACATCATTTTATTCCATAACAACGGACGCCATTTCTAAACAAAAACAACGCGCAGAAAGTAAAATTCAAGGAACCTAATTCATTCTCAGTTTACTTCGTTTGAAACTAATTGCACCCAGTTTTGTATACGAACGCTCTAGTTTTTAAACTGAAAGCACTCAGTTTCCTTTACGAACACCTTAGATAGAAACTCTTTGCACGAGTGCAACTCGTTTGGCGTTTACGAATGCGGCCAAAAATTGATTTGTTTGGGCTTCTTAACAGGCTCCAAAAACTTTGTGTTCGTAAACTCATCAGCTCGTGCCACTAGTTTTCACCCAAAAACTGAAGCAAGTGATAATGCGTGTATGGTTTTTCGGGGAATTTCAATTACTCTGGAAGTTGTTTCGAGCACGCCCTAAATATTTGAATGCAGGCTTAAATGCGGAAATCGAAGAAGACGTTCTTTTCAATAATTCCGATGTATATAAATTGTAAACGAGGTAGTGGGGTGCTTTTCGCTCGTGCACGTACTGATTCAGCACTTGGAGATTGATAAAGTTATTATACGTCTAGTTGTTCAATTAAGGGAATTTACCTAACTCAGTCCCGGTAAAGTGAAATTAAAGGAATCTATTATGTAAGTGATATCATTCATTTAAGTACGAAAGTTTTGTCTCGTCGTTAAATGGTACTTTAAAAATGTTTAGGGAAAAATTACGCTTTAGTACAAACTAAGTAAATGAATATAAAGGTTTCAAAAAGTCATATCCTCGGAATCTGTTCAAGCGGCTTACAATGAGCTGGATGGCTTTTTAAAATGTTCATTTTTAAAACTGCGTTGAACTATATACAGGTTCAAAATTTACGCGTCACCTTGGTCTGTCTAGTGTTAAATTCGAAGAAAATAAAATGCTCATGTATTATCCTTAATTTCGTTAACTTCAAAGCGAAGTTATCCAAAAAAAGTACAAATTCTAAAATGCAGTATGTGGAAGTGTACGATTTAAATGTCTTTTGGTAAGGGTGCTAGACTCTTCAGTCTTTCGGGAAAAAAAATTATTAAAGTTACTTTGCTTTTCGTAAATTAACTGTACGACAGTTTTAATATTTGGCTATTTCATCCTGGTAAACTGATTTCTAATTTTCAAAGTATCTTACGTTTGTTCAGTTTTCGGAAATGAGTTAGTGTTAAATTTCTGGACATTATCTGAAAATTAAAAGCTCTCAAAGCTGAAGAGTCAATCTGAAGAGTCAAAGCTCAGGCATTTTCAAAAGCCGATGATTATAGAACTATCTGTAAAGGAGATTGGAGGAAATTTGGACCTACATAAACATGCATGTAGCCTTTGCGTGTAGTAATATCGTTTGGTTTAGCTTTTGCCGTTTACATACTTTCTAATGTTCTGTTAAGCATTTTAACTTCCGTAAAGTACTTTCTAATGAGTGTACCAGGAAAGCATCGGAAAAAAATTGGGGATAGGGGTGAGGATTTTCAAGAAATCTTGACCGGTAATAAGTTAGCCATTAATATTTTGCTTCGTCACGTATATTTGCTTGTTACTTTAAAGCCATAAATGGTGAAAATCCGGAATAATTTTTCTTTACTCTCAAACCGATACAGTACAGAAAAGAGAGGTACCTTCAATTTATGCATTCATTTATTATTCGTTCACCATAACGTAATTTCAGTACAGTTTTCTGGCGAACAAAATTATATTGAATGTAAATAAATAACATGTATTTATAAAAATAATATTGCCGTTCTCTCGGAGCTAATTATACGAAATTTCTTGCAGATAACATCAGAAAATATCTGGACAGCAGGATGTTGATGTTAAAGGTGTTGAGGCCCGATTTTGAGCCTTTGCGGACACCGCATCAGAAGAGTTTTCCAAGACAGGACATCATCGTGGCAAGATTCATAACCAGCGATTCCCGAACTGATTTACTCTCATAAGAAGGGCGCCATATCGTCATCGGACAGCGTTTAGAACAGTAATATTGTATTTGTCTGTATGATCAAAGAAAGTAGTCTTAATTTTTAAGTTTAATGTGTGAAAAACTAGATTATAAAAAGTGAAACTATTTAAAAATTGTAGATACTTCTAAATATGTTCCTAAAATTAGATTACTAGTGCCAAATTTGATAATTTAAGACAACTAGCATCTTGGTTCACCTACTTTGTATTTAGTCATTAACCCAATAGAAACTTATCAGCAGATTCATAAAGCTAGCAAAATATAACATAAACAAAATTTCTTTCAAATTTTCCTTAACTTGATTTTAAATTAAAATGTAAGGCAAATAGATTTTGCACCTGAAGGCAAATCTGCCTTTGCCACTTAGCAGTTATTTCAGCTTGTTACGATTTTAATATTTTTTAAATATAACATCAAGCCTAATTTGGATGTATCTTATATAATGAAATCTTGGGATTTTATTTTAAATTGCTCGGTAATTCTGTTCATACGATAGTTGAAGATAGCATTTGAAAATGCATTTATGTGTAGGGAATACATGAATCTCCTGTGAACACCTGAAACCTTGGATTTTAATGGAGGGAGGATGGTTAAATCCATTTTCTCTGTGAAACGAGTTATTGCCAGCGGAGCAGTTCAGTACGAGAGTAAATTTAAATCTTTCAATGGTCATTTGAATGTTACACATCGGAAATATTATTGAAGCTAGATTATTAAAAAATGGAAATAACAGGAGCAAGAGAAATTTAATGAAGTCAGTATTCAATATATCGCTGAAGCTGTGGCGAATTTAGGGGAGGGGCGATAAAGGGCTTAATCGTCCCCCTCAAAACTTCGGGGGTAAATTTTATTTTGCACTTTGTTCAGGTCGGATAAGATTAAAAAATTATCCCTAACAAAAATCTGCCAATGATACGTAAATCTAAATATACAATGACACTATCCATTTAAAAGCTAAATGCAAGGATAATCACCATTATAAGACTAGAACTATTAACTAGATTTCGGATTTAAAACAACAAAGAAATATATAAGCAATGTCTAAAATGCATATTTTACAATTGGAATTACAATCAATGCATGAAAGTTTTTGAATTAAAATTAGTGTTTCAAATCACGAGAATAAGTAATTGGCCCCAATTTTGTACGTACAACCATTTTAAAACTTTACTTGCACATTAAAGTAATATTAAATGACATACCTACTTATCTTTCATACTTTAGTTGTGGAGGGCAATTCAAATTTAAGTTAAAACTAAAGTAAATATATATACAGCTTTTTATATAATGAAATTACGGTTTTTACTCTTAATTGCTCGATAATGTTGTACTAATGAAAGTGTTCTAATGAATGCAGCAAAATTCAATTTTCTAAATTTGAGCCGTTCTCAGGATAAAATGAAAGTAGTAAGACAATTAAATTGAGAAACTGAAATCTGGCGATTTTGTGCAGAATATTGTAATACAGGATTATTGCATGATCCTCAATTGTATATTGTAGGAAATGCGAAAGAAATTTTACGATTTAACAAAAAATATTTCTTGCTTCAAACTAAATAATGGATAACATAGCGGTACAAGCATGCCAGAGTTAAACCACCATTAAATGTCCTGTTGGGTTTAGGTCAGATTGACTGCACAAGTCCTAGGCCTATAGGGAATTCCCTCCATGGGACTTTATGAGGGATCCTAACCCGTATCTACGCGAGGTTTCGGAGAAACCACTGAAAACTCCGAACGGCTAGGTCGGCTGGAGCGACCGGGGTTTGAACCTGGCTCATAACATTTTATGACTAGTTGCTGTAGGAAGAAATAAAATCTTCCCTCCCCTTATTGAGTGTAGTCCCGTGAATGTATTTTGCACCTTTCCGCGTGGGAACATGGGTGACGACCTATGTTCTGTGCCGTGATGTCGGAGTGACGACTCCGAATATTGCGACACCAAAATTAGTCCCCTCCCGATACCTAATATCTCCCTCTCTCAAAATATGTGTACATTTCTTGGTTTTATTTCTTCCTATGGGAGAAAAAAAATAACGAATTCCTAGATATATAGCAAAGTTTTCGATAATTAAAAGTAACCAGGATTAGGTTTGCGGAGCTTTGAGATTGATGCAGCAAGGGTCTGTTTACCGGTAGTTCTTGTTTAGAAATACAAAATTAACTTAAATGTCTTAACTTTGAGTATTTCCGAAGGGAAAGACGAAATTTTTAAATTTTCTTAATTCGTAAATTTTCCCCAAGCACTTTGGAAAGTTATAAAAGTAGGTTTGCGGATTGCGCGCCCAGGCGCCATATCATTCTTAAAACAAATCGCCTAAATCATCTCGTTTAATTCAGCTGTAGTGTTTAGCATTAAATTTGAGTTGACCTGTTCGGTAGTATGAAATCCAAGCAGATGTCAATTTTGTGTGAAATCTAAGCAGATGTCATTTAGTTTGATGTCAATTTTGATTTGCTAATTTGAAAATTTAAAATGTCTGTATGTACAAAATTGGAAGATAACCTACTTTCGTAATTTAAACACAAATTTAAACTTGCCTCCATTGAATGAGAGGCTTTAAAGAAGTGGTTAATGTCATTTGTAAAATCGCATTTGTAACATTGCTTATATTTCTTGACTACTTTTTTTAAATCTGAAATGTAGTAAAGTCTAAGTCTTATTATACTTAAGCACGTCCCCTGGATCCGCGACAGCTTCAGTGATATCTTGAATGTTTCCTTTCACTAAATGCTCTTGCTCCTGTTATTTCAAGGGAAGAGAAATTTTAAAAAATCTAGTACCAATAACATTTCCCCGATGTAGCGTCCAAATGATCATTGAAAGATTAAATAGAAACTTTCGTCTCGTACTGAACTGCTCCATTGGCAACAACTAGTTTCAAAGAAACTGAATTTAGATCTCCTTCCTCTATTAAAACTCGGTTTTTTAAATGGCCGTAAGAGATACAAGCTCATGTACCCCCTGTACATAAATTTATTTTTGTACGAAATCCAGAACAATCTCATGCAGTCACGACTTCACTAGTTATTGTTCTTCACTAAAGTGTTTCCCAACTAGTCCAGTTTGACACTTCCCATGCTTGTCACAAGATTAAACTCCCATGTTTTTAAAATTTGTTTTACAATTTCGGCTTTCAGTTTAATATTTTAAAATGAGTAATTTCAGGAGTTAGTCGGACATTGTCTGGGGAAACCAAATTTTCAAAATAATTTGTTTGCCAATGGAAAGTGATCGTGAATACAATAGATTCTGCAAAGTTCAAATTTAAAAGAATTTAAAATTAGTCTCTTGGCCAAGGTTTACAAATCTTGATAATCGGCACTTATTTTGTGCACGATATAAATCGTAAAATATATGCATATTTTCTTTTAACGGTGATTTCCTAAAATTGCGAAAAACTTTGATCAGGTCCCAATGTACGATTTTAATTTCAAAATAATCCTTTGTTATGCGTATGAATCGGTACATTATCATCCTATGCCCACTATGCTAATTATATATTTACTCTAGGGAAGCTATAAATGTATTCAGTTCATTCTAAAGTTGTTTTAAAAGAAGCTCATGTATAAAAATGTATCACACTTGGTGATCATCTTGGGTATTTGTAGTTGTATTAAAACTGATTGTCTTAATTTAAGATTCTCTTAAATAATTGCAAGTACCCGTAATAACAATTTTTTTTTTTGCCCCGAATACATAGACCTTACATTATGTACATTTAATAAATTTTTCTAATCGAGCTATTAACACATGTCTGATTTTCTGCTAGTCCTGGATCAAAATGTACCTACCCATTCGATTGTATTCCTTGCAACTACAAATTCTCTACTAAGACTTCTGTGACGCAGTCTTTGGTTGTAATTTTACTGCATTAGAACTTGGTTTTCTCTGAAATGGAAACTCAAAAGAACTGGCCAGCTTTTGAGTTGAATCCTCGATGAATGGCCTTGATCACCCATTCTTCGAGGATCTTCATAGCTAAATCATTAATTTAAAATTAAACGGTGTTACGAACACCTCATTAGACCGGAAGTCTTGGTTATGAATTTAAGCCCACATTTTCCAGTGGGGAATACATCCGAATGGAAGTTCATTTCGATTCAGGACATACTGGGATTGTGACATGCATTGGTAGTTTGATTAGAAAAACGAAATTATTGTAAAGTTGACTCTATTTGAAAGATTTAGGTCAAATTATAATGAAAATTAAGCTTTTTAGTACTTGCACCTTCAAGAGTAATTCTATTCATATTTAGTGCAGTAAAATACAATGTTGAATTCCTGCTCAAATTGGCGTTTGGCACTCTTTCTTAAAAGCTTTTGTCACCCAAAACATTAGTATCAGGTAATTAAGATTAAAATACTTAATCTGTAATTGGAGAAAATTTAGAAAGCGTCAATTTATAAAGCATTCTGTAACACCCAATTGCGGTTAATGTCAACCTTAATATAGTTAGGTTGCTTTAATTTAATAGTGCTTAAACATAGTTATTGAGGTATGTATTGTACTAAATGGCTTTATTGAAGTTTCCAGTACAGTTTTTTAAACAAAAATGGCATTGTTTTCCCAAGCCAAAAGACCTACAACTTCTTTCTTAATAAATTTAGGCTCTTTAAAAATAAAATTTTATGCTACAGATCATCTTAAAATATGACATAAAACTAAATGGAGTCCAGAGTTAAACTGTAGTTGAAGTGTCGATGTAATCTACAAAAATGTCACTCTGCCGTACAAGAATTATTCAAAGGAATAAAAGTTAAATTCATAAGATAAATTCAAAATCTTTATGTGCAAACTGAAATAGTTCGACTTATAATACTGAATTCACTTATCACTGGAATAGCTGCAGGTCAATTAAAGCATCTTTAACTCTACAACTCAAAACGCAATTTCTTCAGTTATGGAATTGCCTTTTAGTCTTAATAATATTGCAGTTTAATTATAAAGGGGTGTAGTATACTGAAAGTAATTATGCTAGTAATACCGCATTTAAAATTTGTTGGGATACTACTAAAACTGAAGTCCTCAATCTACCACGGAAATACGATACTGATTTTTGGGGTGGAAACGCAGCTGGTCAGTCTCGTCTCTCGAATAGCTTTTGCTGTAGAGCATTCGACGTAAAACTTTCATTAGACGAAACTGCGTAGATTCTATTGTATTCACAATATATTAAACCCAGAGAAAAGGTGTCGTAAACATGTTTTAATTACCTCCATTCATTTAAAGCTGTAATATCGAGAAAAATTAGATTCTTTAAATGACTTTGAATTTTAGATTTTTTATCTAAATTGTATTTCGAACTATGAAATATTTTTAGTTTGCTTGGGACACAGGAGGTAGGCCCGTGATTGCTAGTCTTGCTGAAATGCTTCATTAAAACTTGGTATCAAATGTTTTCATGCTTCTTGTGAACGTGTGATCATATTACATAGCTAATGAACATAATGACCCTTTTATCATATGCTGCAGACATTTTAATGTAGAATTTGAGCGCCCTCAAACGATCATTAAGGTAATATTAACTATACGGACCGGAAATTGTTTTCTACGGATAAGTCTGGAAAGTACCGAGCGTAGCTCACTATGGATAAATCGGCTATAAAAATTGCCTTGGCTCATCCATTTCTTCAGTAGACCTCGGAAATCGAACTGAGGAATTTCAGTAATTGCATGTTCTAAATGGGGGCGCATGATATTCAAAAGGTTGGCCACCCCAAATCTAAATTTTATAGAGTAGAAAATCTTAGTTTAGTTAGTTGAATACATATTGTCATAAAATGTTCCAAATAAATATTTACGAATTTGTAAAATTTTTCTTAAACCTCTTATCAAATGTTGTCTTTCGTTCTTGCATAACTAACTCCTTAACGTAGCCAGTAGTCCGTTCGACTGGAACATTAAAAGTCGGGGCAATGACGGTCACTAGTACAATTCTCTGAGAGGGTGGATCAGTGGACAGTTTCCCCGGAGTGAAAACATTTCACTAGATTTTAAACAAAAATGACATGCGTGTTTCATATACCAATCTGTTAAGTCTCAACTAGGGATATAATTTTCTTTATAAAAGATGTAAAATCAAAGCCTGTTCTAAAAACCTTAGACAATAGAATGAAAAATAAGTGTAACAGATTATCAGAAGGTCCAATGTAGGTGAAGTGATTAACACAGAATGTGTCTTATCAGTCTAATTACTGCCCTGCCAGTCATGTCTGGGTTCTACCAATAACATTAATGGATTTATTCTTATGACCAAGTGCCACCAGCATTTTGAGTTCACTTTGCTTTCAAATTCTGTAATTTGTCTTGTTGAATGTTAATGTAAAATTATGTATCCTGTTTTTTGAATTTTGCTGCGGATGTATAATTGGTCTGAAAAGATGTTACTATACCATGAAATGGGTTAGGAACTTTATCTAGTGCTATAGACAAATTGCTAATTCGACATTGGTAAGTTATTTAATCAGACTTTTTAAGTGACAAGATTCATGTAAATATTTCGGACTGTGAATTTCCAAAATGCGTATACTAAATTTCGATGGTAGAAGTAAAAAAAAAAAAAAAAAACTTTAGAAAGTTACTGAAATACTTAGTTTTAAAATCTAAATGTACAAGTAAATTTGACAAAGTGTAAAAGATTTTAAACTTATCTACACGTCTTTGTTATTCAATCGGTCTGCATATCTCGGAGGCTAAATTTGAATTGATCTGCAGTCGTTGAAATACCGTACATAAGACATGATTCGTAGGACTATATTAAAAAAATCGTAATAACTCAAATGTGCGTTAGTTTTCAAATACGCTCATTAAGTTTAAATTTAATGTTGGTACAAATCAAATTTTACTTTTAAATAACTTTTTCAATCTGAAAGTGCTTAAATTTACACATCGTTAGTAAAATTATGCACCCGAAACATTAGTTTTGAAACTTAGTATTGTAAATATTCATTAAAAACTAGATACTTTTTAAAGAAATGTTAGATTTTGAGACTGGAATTAAATTGCGCAACTTGCTTTATAAATTTCATGCAGAATTAGGGCACCACCACGCCGGTGGATAAGGCACTGAACATGCATTAGAACCCTTTAAATAAGTCTGCCGACCTGGGCGCCCTTCCCGCTAGCCGAAAGGCCTTGTGCACCTTTGCCTTGCAAAATAAAAAAGAAATCTAACGGATTTAGATTAGAAACTTAACGTCAGACCAAAAATAGCCTTTTACAGTTCCACTGAAACGAGACTGTCAATATCATTGGCCTGGCCTGTTTTTCCCGCAAGTTTTTGCAGAAGATGGGTTTATTTTGACGATTTGAGCCAAATCGTGCACCCCGCATAAGTCTAAAGCATTACGTTGATGGCTGTTTTTTCTCAGTACTTCACTAAGTCATTGGGAGTTTTGGAGTATAACTATTAGTGCGGTTTGTCTGTTTAGGGAAGGGGGTTAAATTTTAAACATTCATTCAAAAAGACTCCGAAGTCCGGCCAACTTCAGAGTTCTGCTCGCAGGATGGCCTGATCACCCATTCGGCGGGCAGACATTTAGTAGCTGAGCAGTAAAACATCTGTTTATCGCGAGGGTGAGGTATTTAGGAAGACCAGCCCTCAACGTGAAGAATTGTTTAATTGAAATTACTGGCAATGGATTCATTAAACCCGTATTTAAAATTCGTTAGTGTAATTTTAAGTTCAGCTGATTTTTTTCCTAGCTGTATTTCGGTACAATAATGCCGAAGTTTGTCAAAAATTTTCAAAGGGTATAAAATGAACCTAGGCTTTATCCTGGTGCCACTAATTAAAATCAGACATTGGGAGTTTCAAAGTAAAAAAAATATTTTCATTAGTAATTAAATCTAAAATACACGCCAGTTTGAGGGAAGGAAAAAAAAATCTAATTTAGGTTTTAGTTACTATACAATATAAATTCTAAGAATTCTAAATTTTTGAGTTGACTTAAGCATTGTGATTTTTATCCGACCAATAGCCGCGTGGATAAAACTCTGAATATCAAATGGCTGAAGTTTTGGTCTGGCTATTTGCCCAGCTGCTAATTAATCGGCTAGTTCTCGCGGATTCCTCCAAGAGGTAAAGTGAATGAGCTTTAGATCACCTTAGTCCTCCGGCCATGGCACTATTATATCTTTTTAAGCAAGTGATCCTTGCGTATCTTTGCCTTCACCAATAACCATCCGATACCTTTTATTTAGAAATAAGATTTTTCAGTGTCCTCAAAATTTCTGAAACTTTCCAAAGTAATTTTTAAATAGAATTTGAGACTCTTCTCAGACTGATGTGGTGTTTAGATTTCTCTGAAAATGTCTAGAACATGTCATTGTAACGGAAAAAGAAAATTTAACAAATATCGGTTTTCTGCTTATCAGCAAGGAAATTAGTTCTAGAATCTTAGCTAGACAGAATAGCATCATTTGAAATGCGTATTTGAAAACAATAACCTTCAGAGAATTAAACTTCAGAGTTTAAATGAATCTCAAAGTAACAAACCTACTTTGAAGATAAAGGTGTACTCAATGTATTGGCTTTAGTTTAACTTACAAAATTATGTCAATTTCTTATTGCATGGCTTTTATATTGATAAATTGGAACTGGATATTTGTAATGTAGCATTTCTGTTGTCTATAGCACTTCCATTTTTTTCTTTGTTTAGTGTGTTTTATTAGATGGCATTCTGATGCGTGGTATTTCCCTATAAAATTTCCTTTCATCGGTGTTTTATTCCTACACAAAAAATACATAGCCCTGCAAAGAGTTGGTCAGTATCAAATACATGTACTAAAAATGGTTAAAACGCACTTAATGGTTAAAAGGCATTTGTACTTTCACGAGCAAAAAGCAAAGCATTTTTTAAATATTCGAAACTATATTTTCAGTGTATCTTGTGCTTTCATAATATTGAAAATAGTAACTTGTATTCTGACCTAAATACAAATTGCTGTTTGAGATGCCACAATGAAAATATAAAATTGCGGATTCATATTTTCCTCTTAATATAATTTACGAGAAAAATTTTGCAATCTGCACTAACTGAATGTTTTGCACGATAATTTGCAAGATTATCACGCAAAAAATCTCAACAGACCTTAATACCTCGTAAGTTCATTCTAAATAGGAAGTCGAGGAGGAATAAGTCTATTTTGAACAGTATGATTGGTCTAGAATTTTTTCCTGCGAGCACATAACTCATTAACAAAGGTGAAGCCAGAAGTTAAATCGTAATTACTTCTCCAAGTGATTTGTGCTGACGGAAGGCCCCCACGGTGGCAGAGCGGATAAGACACTGAGCATGTTCTTGGCTGAAGTGCGGAGGTCACGCGTTCGGGGCTTCCGTGTGCGTCCAATTGTCTAGTTTTGGGCGTTTTTCTAGATGTAACGGGAATGAGTTAGAACCCTTAGTTTCCGACAAAGGTATTTTCTGAACTCCGTAGGCAGATGTCTGCAGTCTAGGTTTGCCAAACACAAGCTGCAAAACTTTCAGTAAACCGATTGTGCATTTCTTGGTTGAAAATTTTTCTGTATTGTATTAGTGGAAGGAAATGAAAATGCTAACTCTCAATGCCAGAAATGCAAGGTGAAAGTTTGAACCTAGCACAAATTTTAATAGCATTAAAATCTAGCATGAATTTTTAAAACCACTGACACTTAAATCATTTGAGCGGAATATTTATCTTCAAACTGAATTCAATAAAAAAAAAAGCTTTATCCCTTTTTTTTTTTTTTTTCCCCGAAGCAAGGAATACTTTTTATATTCCCCAGATATCAAAATTTTAACTAGTCATTAATGTGTATTCGACACATGTCGCGGCTTATGTGTTTAATATTCAAAGCTATGCTTTTATATCTTTACCAAATTTTTACACTTGATTACAACAACGTTGTTTTAATACTTGTGTTACTTTGATGCTATTTTTTAGTCACTGACTTGATTAAATTTTTATTTTAAAAATTCTTTGAAATGTACATTATTCAGGTGTTTAAACATTTTATAGTTGCATTTTAAGTATCAATGAGAATTTATCTGCATGGGCTACTTCGAATCTTGTTGCTTTTACAGATAAGATTTTGTAAGGTACTGCTTTAGTGAAAGTGAGCAAATCTTAGATATTTTTGTAAATCCATGCATGTTAAATATAAACTAGTATTTTTTTAATCTTAACGTGGCATTTTCTTCAGTTCAAAAATAATTATTCCCAATATTTTTAACTTTTCATGTGTTTTCAAAGCATGCACGTATCTCCAGCTCACTTCGAGTATTTGTATTTTTATATTGTTGAATAGATGTATCTGGTATAAAGAAATGTAATGCATTTTTCCTGGATTGACTAAATATTATGTCGAACTTGTCATTCTATTAGGGTTAAGTTGCTTTGATGTAAAATTTGACAGTATTTTTGTAAGTCTTCGCATCTATAAATGGTAAATTTCTGTAAATACCTCTTGAACTTCAAAATAAAGCATTTAACTAATTATACAGTGTCGTGTTTTATTAAACAAATTATCAATGGATTCTCTAACACAAAATAAATTGTGTGTTCTCAAACACAAAATAACACAAAGTTTGAGATGCCTACGCTGGGTACAGGTGCAATTTAATATATTTTTCGAATGGAAATAAATTTTGGTAGGGCTCAGATTAAACTCGGTAACAAAATTTCTGAAGTTTTTAAATATATGCATTTTTCTGTAACTCTTCTGTAACTCATAGTTATAACATTACTATGCAACAAGCAAGTGGACTTCCTTAGGTCCTGGGCAAGCATTATTAGTATCAAAGCTAAATCTTAAATTCTTAAATTTTGATCTGTTTATTTTTTAGCAAAGTAAGATTCCTCACAAACTATTACATACTATGAAAAATTTTGACTTTCATAAATTTAAGATTTGTGTAAATTGCTACGTAGTAGTCTGCAAGCCTGAAAACTTGTGCCCAAACTTGCAAAACTTCAAAGACTGGGAAAGTATAACAACTTGCAGAAAAATGAAACAGAATACGGTTTATAATAACTTCTTCAGGTAAGTATTTTAATTATCTCTATCATATTGTATTGCATAATAACACAAGATGTTAACTGTAGTCTACGATTGTAGCCAACATGCTGCACTCCATTGTTTGTAGTAAAAATAAAACTTTGCTGTTTTTGTCTAAACCATGCATTTCAAATGAAGGAACATTTTAGAAATGCACCTTAAATAATGTTGCAGTTTTTTAAAAATATTATGGCAACGTTGCTTTTTTATTTAGTAAAGCACGAATTAAGTGGGTGCATATCTAGTTAACTGAACAAAATTTTGGCCAAATTTTCCATTGGTTTAAAATGTTGTTGCTAAATGAAAATGCATACAAAACTAATTAAATGGTATTACGACTAAAGTAAACATTAGAATATTTCGAATTTTGCCAGAAAAATCGTGAAAAAGTTAAACTGAATTAAAAAAAATGGCATAAGCAAGCCCAAATGAAGTTATAATTTCATTTTCAGCTCAGTTTTAAGAAAATTACGAATCTAGGGTTAATGACCTGCTGTCCTTTTTAAGTAGTAGACACTTGAACCAAAGTTCCTTATTAGTTAGCTGCTGTAACACTTTAGAGTGCGGATTAAGAAAGCTAAGTTTAATCACTAAGAAATTTTCAAATGCTTTTAAAATCTGATTACTGATTCGGATTCTGTTTGGTTTACGGTTATGGAGTGATAAACTGCTTAAATACAATCATGCAGTTTAGATTAATATGCTTAATGGTTTATTGGGTCGATAAACACGTATGTGTAATGACAAGTACTTATCTCTTGGTTAAATTTTTGGTAACTTCAGTAGACATCATTGTATTCACCAAACTTTTGAGTCTTTCGTAAAGTAACTCTGGTTTTAAAGTATGTTTTGTTTCTCGAAAGTATTTTCGAGGAAAGTTAACCCCTTTTAAACGTTTTATTTTGAAGGAAAACGTGATAAGTGTGCCTATTTTTTCAAGAAAATGGTATAAAAACAAGTGTGCAAGATAATTTATTCATTTTACGGCTTTAGACATTTTTAGAACAAGTAAATGGATGAAATTTATAGGAAATCCAACATTTAAAGTCATTGTAACTGTTTTCTAGTAAGCAAGGGGACATTTGAAGTTTTAAGCACTAAACGAGCTACACATTTAAGCAGAGCTACCATCTATTTTAAAACAAACTCCCTCTAGGTTTAAAATAGCCTGATACTTATCTTTTTTATGAAATGATATTTTTTTAAAAATCTGTGCATAAGGGGAAAAAAAAAAAAAAAGCTCCAATATTTCTGGAACATGACTTTTAAACACTACTCCGGAAATATCATGGACGCGAGAAATAGAGGAAAGAGGTTAATGTATGTTTTTCGGACAATATTAAAGAATGTTTGATGTACACTTTAAGTTTGGTCAATCTGCAAGTTAAATTTCAATACTATTTATTCAAATGTGGCTGCCTGTCACTTTGGCTCATGCGATGAACGATTGCTACCCTTGTGAAAGTAAATTAAGTTTTGGGTGTCTTTTGAGAGAGTAAATTAAAAAAAAATTAAAGGGGGAAAAAAAAGCTGTTCATATTTGTAAATTTTATTCCATTCAGAAATGATTTTAACGTTAAATAAACACGAAGAGGCGCGTAACCAGGAAATTTTTTCGGGGGGGGGGTGATATGAACTTGTATGTTTATAAATAAACGGAATTTCTGCACGGCATAAATCTTGTGATAACTAATCGAAAAATTGCGGGGGGGGTGAGGGGATATATCCGGAGATCCACCTCCTCTGTCTACGCACCTAAACACGAGATATTGGTGAAAAACTGCACTTCCACATTGCAAGAAATTATTTTTTTTTTTTTTTTGCAAATTCTATTAGCTTACTTATTTATAGTATACAAACTCGCAAAGGAAACAAAATTCAAAGATATGACTAAATTAAAACAGTTAATACGCGTCGTTAATTTGTTGGAATTCCTAACTCTTGAAAAATTTACATAAAATGTCCTAATTGAGATACTAGAGAGCTGCTTATCGTATTGTATTTGGGAAAACTATCACAATGAGACCACTTTATTTTTTAAAACTTCGGAATTTCAGCAATTCCGGGATCCGTGCAAATCCCGTAAAACTATTTTATTTTTTATTTCTAATAGCAAAGCGGTTTGACATCAAAGAACAAAAGGAAAAACAAAAAAATAGCGATTTCAACATTCTTCTTCTCACTTCCCAGTGACGATCTGAAATAGTTGATCAGTTGAGAGCTCTGCACTGAAGATGGCAGCCAACCATAACAGCTGACTATTGCATAGGGGACAATAATGATCAGGAGCCAGGTTGATCCTGTGCAAGTGGGCAGCAAGACGGTCATGTTCAACGAAAAGTCGAAACTCGGCGACGGCTTCCTCGTGCGGTCAGTTTGGAATGGTATCTGGGTCGAGATCTTTGCACCTTTTTTGTTGAATCTGCAAAAATATAAATAAGTTTAGAGGGGGGAAAAAAAGAATTTTTTTAAACGGTGAAACGTAACTGTTCTTTCAAATTTGTACCTGGCATCAGAAACGACTTTGTGGTCCATCCAGTTGAACACTGGGGAACCTTTAGTATAGCATATTGAAGAGATAACTCGGTTGTTCGAGCCTCGTCAGGGGGAGGCTGGAACCCCTGAACCCCCCCCTATTTTTTTAGTTTCATGATTGCCATATTAAAACGATTTTGACAGTCGTTTTAACTCTCATCTTCCGTGTATTTCGCCTGGTAACTCTATGGTGAAATTTTTATGATTGTAACCTATTTATAGAAAAATACATGTGACGCATATTCTACAGCTTACGAAATATTGTAAAAATAGATAAAAGCTGTTGTATAATTGTGCGACACAGTTTTATACATTTATGTCGCTTTTTTGGGACGCATTTTTCGGACAAGTTTCAATAAAGGGGGTGAGAGGTAAAATGGCGTAGTCATTACAATATCATGTGTGTTAGCAGCGTATTAAAAAAAAGTTTTACTCTCCTGTAATCAAGTTCTTTATTGTGCTTGAAATTATACACTACAAGTTCTGCTGAAGTCATGATGAGGCGACTGGTATTTGCACCGGAACAAACTCATGCCCTTTTGATAACATCAATGTTACTTGCTGCAGTAAGAAGGCAGTACCGAGAAAGAGCAGGCATTTCTGCAGCATTCGTCTACTAATCCCTTCAGCAGTTGGTTGCCCAATCTGGAGAATCCCTGAAATTTTCTCTGACCATACCCTATAACAGAGGTAGGAACAATCGGCGATTCTAAAGTTTGGATGATCGTGGCTTTGGCAGGAAACAAGTGGCAAATGTGTAAAAAAAAATTGCAGACTATTTTCGTTTTTTTTTATATGAAGCGTATTTTTTTAATATTTTCTTCGGCATTGTACTGGAAATCACTTGATCCCTTGCCAGACGCTTTTGCACCGTGGCAAACCCCCTCCAAACAACCTCACCTCAAAGTTATGGAAAAGCATAATTCTATTTTCGTCATTTTATAAAGCGTATTTTTTTTTTCATCGGCACAGTACTAGAAATCTATTGATCCCTTGACAGACAATTTTGCATAATGGCCAGATAATCTCGAAGTTATGGAGAACGTTATTCTACTTTCGTCATTTTATAAAGCGTAATTTTTCTGTGAATGACTGTCAAACTAATTATCATTCATTTAATAGAACGTACTACCGAGCCCGTACTGCAGGGGTAGCGTGGCTTTAGAATACGCCACTCAGTATGAATGAACTCTACAAAATATTAGGGTTCCGGCATTTTTTCCGCTAGAAATGATGCCTTGTGTGGAATGCAGAAGTGTAGCCCATGCCAAATGATGCCGATTACGTTTCATTTCCAGCAACACTTGTATCTAAGCTTTGAATTGTACATGAATGATGCGATTTGAGAATAGATATGCGTGTTCATGGATTATTCTAGTAGTTGCTCATTATTTCACGTTGCGGACAACATTGAATTGTTATATGTGATGAGGTTTTAAATTATAACATAGAATGGGGTTTATTTATTTGAAAAATCTGCTTGACTATAGTTCTTCATAAGGAAAGTATTTGACTGATTTTAATATGCAGTTCATTAAACTTTATCCTTTAGAAAAAATGACTAAATTACGATCACCATGTAACATGTGTTCAAGAAATCTTCAAAATCTACTTATATAATACGCAGTGCCAATATCGATGTTATTTTCATGCTGCTAACGGCAACAGCTGGATGTAAACATTAGTGCAATAAAAATAACGCATGTGCAAAATTTCCAATTAACAGTTCGATGACGTCAAATGAAGCAAGCATATGTCACGCAGTAGCCAGATTACAAAATAACAATAATGGATTCAAGAAAATGCAAGATCTTTCGGAAGTTTTCAGTTTTAAAATATCGAATTTACAATACGTCGCGCATTAATCGCCCATCTAAAAAGGTCACCATGCATTGGGGTAAAGCGCATTTTAGCCATTTGCTGTTTCAACATCGGATCTTATGATGACACCCAAAAGTGTAGCACCCCTAAACTAAATAAATTTAATACTGTTAAAATAAAAAAACAAGTTTTTCAATAAAATGAGTCCATGTATGGGGCGGCTAGTTGTGTACTCTAAACGTAAGTTCAGATTTTTTGCAAATTGCGAAAATAAAAATATTCTGTGTCGCCTCTTGAGATCGTCTACCTTATATTCTTGCACTAAATGAAAATAAATACGCCATGAAAACAACACAATTTAGCATATCTTAAGAATTTCGCTAAATTTCCGCTTTTAAGCCACAACGCAGGCCTGAAACACCTTTAAATGATTATCTGAATTCTACAGCAGAAAAGTGAACTGTCGACAAACTAATCTTCACGGCAAAAAGCAACCATCAATCGCACGATAATCACGTAACGAAAAATACCAACCGGGGCCCTAGTAACACCAAATAACAAACAGAATCAGAACCCGAAGTGGCAGGCCAGGTTCCAGGTCCTTATCAATCACTAGTGAGTGTATTGCTTCAGCGCTCGAACCTATGACTAACCTTCAATTTTCTTTGGTAAGGTCTTGGTACTATCGAAACTAGCTGGCTATCAAGGAATCGTCCTTTAATACTTACCCAAGTAACATAGTTAAAATTCAGCTTTTATAAAATGACGAAAGTAAAATTACGTTTTCCACATGTTTGAGGTTCTCTGGCGGGGTTTGCCAAGATGCAAAAGTGTCTGGCAAGGGATCGAGTGATTTCTAGTACTGTGCCTAAGAACACATTAAAAAAAAATACGCTTTATAAAATGACGAAAATAGAATTATATTTTCCCTAACTTTGAGGTTGTCTGGCGGGTTTTATAACGATGCAAAAGTGACTGGCAAAGGGTCAAGTGATTTCTGGTACTGTACCGAAGAAAGTAAAATTACGCTTTATAAAATGACGAAAATAGGCAGCAATTTTATTCACCTTTTGACACCTCTTATCTGTCAAAGCTTCGATCATCCAAACTTTATAGTCGGCGATTTTTCCTACCTCTGTTGGGCTCGCGGGCTTTTGCTCTATTAGGAGATGTGAAACTAAAACTTTAAACGAATTATTTCGAGTCGAACCGATGGGTTCTTACACTGAGCTTAAATTCTAGCAAAAGAAATGCTGGACCCCTTAAAACAAAATTGCCCTATAAAATAGTGCAGGATCATCAAAATAGTGCAGGAGTCCTAATATAATGTGCAGGTATTGTGCAGGAGCCCTAATGTAATAGGCATAATATTAAAATAGTACAGGAATCCTTATCATGGGCGTAATCGGGGCGGTAGGCAAGGTAAGCATCATTTCGGGGCACCATCTTCGAAGTGGCACCATTTCTAACTCAAAAACCGAGAAAAACATTACGGAGCATAAAAAAGGGGCGCTTTTTTACGTTTGCAGAAATGTACCACGTACCCTAGGACCGCCCCTGACCGTACCTTGTCTCCCAATTTGAGCACGAATGCTATTTTGTATATCTTTCTCAGGGTTTAAAAGAAAGTTTCCTTTAGATCTAAAGTTTGTACAATATTAAACTAATAGTAAACATATTGGCACAGGTTCTATATTATATCCCTTTTCGACGTGGTTTTATTTGAAGATTTGTGCAAAGTCGTAGCCAGGAAAAAATTTTAGGGGCGGGGATGGTTCAAGTTTTGGGTTTCATTGAGGTAGTTTTTCCCATACACTTCCCCAAATAGTAATATATATCGCCGAAAGTTTTGCGGGGTGGGGGCGTTGAACTCTCACGGCACCCCATTGCTATGTCTTTGGGGATTGGTTTTGGTAGGATAATTGATAAGTTATGACAATAAGTAGCCATTCTTCACCTTTTAATAGATGAAAAATTTCAATTTTCCATTTATTTTCTTAATTTTACTGCATTGATGTAATGTAAGTTTTATTTTTATATTTAATAAAATTGTTTTGAAATGTGTTGTTAGCATAGGCGTGAGTAATATGTGCCTCAGAGGCCTAAGCTACATGAACAAATTTATAGCAGGGGCTAAAACATCCCAGTATTTTACGATTGAATTAAAAGAAGGTAATTCAATGCATATTAGGTTTTTAAAAAAGGCATAATTGTAGAATCTCGAGTTTTCTCATAAATGAGAGTTAGGGGAAAAAAAAAAAAATTAGCTCACAAATAATGACCAACGCGTACAAAACATGTGAAATAATTTTTTTCGCACCGCAAAATTCATTCCTATAGATACCTTCAGAAATATTTCAGTGCAGTGTTTATCTGCTTCTTTTGTGATAGCACGATATTGCTGCACAGAATCGGATCATCGTGTTAATACAAATAAACAGCTCTCAATTATTTTACGATATAACCAACCTCTTCTAATCATCAGTAATGTAATAAATGTAAGTAAATTTTTGCTTTATAAAATAACAAAAATTGTATTATTTTCATGTATTTGTTTTTTAAATCTTATGATTTCGATAATTTGAGTTTTTGATAGTTAGAGACAAACCAGGTTCTGTCCATCTCGAATTGACGAGACTCAACTGTATTTTAATATTATTTAAGCAACTCATAATATGAGTGTATTTACATATGTGCGTGGCTTGCATGTTTACAGTGTGGATATATCTGATCCATTGATATATACTGGCTGGCAGCTCAGGCCTCAGTCAGTAGCTGAGGCCAGTAATTTTAAAAACTTGAAGCCTACGGTTGTTAGTATAACAGTCTTTACTATAAACAGAGGGAGGAGGGTTAAGGGGGGCTCTTACGCCCTCAATAAATGAATATCGACTGAAAGGCTAGTCAATCAAAATTATCTATAAATGTGTAATACAAACTTATACAATTATGTCTAAAATAAAAGAAATGGTAAAATCACACAAGACTGTGCGCACCCGATGTAAATACGGCGACAGTCGCTGGAGCTTGGCAATCGCTAAGCTCCAGCAACTATCGCCAACCATTTTGCACGATCAGCAAAGTCAAAGTATTTTAACACATTAAAACTGAATATATATTCCACAAACAAAAACATTAAAACAAAATACAACGTCCATATTTAACCTAAAAAACGTCTGCAATTTCAGTAACAGGCAATTTAAAATGAGCAAACATGGACCGTTTTTAAATAAAAAAAACTACAGTGGATTAAGCAACAAGTAGTTGTACAGCGAATGTAAACTGGGCAAACACTGCCCGTTTTCAACTCAAAAAACATCGGTGGATTAAACAACCTAGTTGTACACCTCATATAAAGTCATTATAGCACTTACGACAACATAAAAACATCAAATATCAATTTGAAATTCACATTAAAAACCGTAAACGTTGCAAAGACTCGTTAAAAAAAGCGCTTACCTTTTATTTTTTTTTAATTTAACTAACCGCCCAGAAATGTCTCTGACACCCACCGGCTTATAACGTAAACATGTTCCAGCGTGTTTCCTCTTATTTACTTTTATATTGACACTACATTTCTAACAAATACACACACGGGTTACTAACGTAAAACCAACATGCTTTCTTTTATTTAGCTTCCTATTCACACCATATTTCTGATATACACACACACACTTTCTTTTCAAACAATAACATATCATATTTCAATCCCTTCCATCCATAACATGAAAACATTTCTAATTCCCAAACTGCTGATACGCGTTTTTTATGGTTGCCAGTTAAAAATACCACCGGCAGGTTACTTCCCTCCCGCTTTGTATCGCCCAAGAATGACTCCAAAATGATCACCGAATCAAACGTAAACGCAAACATTTGTATGTAAACAGCACCGTATACGAAATATAGTCCAATGAAAGGTATATAGTAAATTAGAATAAATGGCAAAAATTAAGTGTCGCCCAGCAGAAAAAGCGCAAAAAAGAGATTATATCGAAGCTGCTCCTTAAATTTTAAATTGCAAGAAAGGATTTGTATAGCATTGTTTGTGTCAGCCAAATATTTATTGATGGAAATTTTACTTATCAATAATTAGACTTTTCTATAAGTTTAATGCAACACAGTTGGAGTAGCAGGCAAATTACATTTTGCAAAGCTAGTGTTCCGTATTAACGCTGAACGCTTGATATTGAATCTATCATAAACTGCATCTACGGCCATGGGCGCCGGTAGAATATTTCCCAGGGGGGGGGGCAAAGACTTATCCAGGGGGGGCAAAGACTACTCAAGGGGGGAGAAACACTACTTTAACGTATGGTTACCATGTTGGAAAGAGAAAAAAAGCATGGGAAAAACACTGCTTGCAAAAATCCAGGAGGGGCATTCCCTCCCTTGCCTATGCTGCCGGCTCCCATGTCTACGGCTAACTTCGTAGTGCAACCCGGATGTCATTTTAAAGTGAAAGTAGTTTAGAACTACTTTCACGTGTTTACTTGACTTTACAGAAAACAAATGTTAAGTAAAATTCTAAATCTTAACTTTATTTCAATTCCAAAGCACCGTAAACACACAAGGTTATGAGGCAGTTAGCTTGGCACCGGTCCAAAATGGCGATTCGCTAAAGATTGCCCGACAGCCGCTGGATGAAATTTGCTAGTAGCACTGCGCATGCGCTTCTAGATGGTGACATCGTGTAGTGTCTGGTGAACAGCAGGAAAACGTCCTGTGAACGTATTACGTCACTCTTTCTTGAAAGCCCAAGCAACACAACAATGCTGTTTCAATAAGGTTTAAAATACAAACAAAATACACATACAAAATGTTGTATCAACATGAACTTCCAATGTCGTTTTCACAGGATTTAAGTTCAGTTTTCTCCACATTGTTTCAGCATGAGGAAAACAAATAAAAAAACAAGATTTTATTTCTTTCATGCAAAATTATTAAAACCATACGGAGATTCACGAAAAATAAAATTGATGATAATTATCTACTTGAACACATAATTTTAATTCGTATTAAATTATAGCATTGTCACAATACATTTTTACAACAGTAAATACGAATTAAAATGATGTTTTCAAGTAGATAATTATCAACAATTTTATTTTTCGTAAATTTCCGTACGATTTTAATAATTTTGCATGAAAGAAATAAATTCTTGTTTTTCTTATTTGTTTTCCTCTTGTGATTTCACATTGTTGTTTCAATATTATATCAATGTCTCTGCTGAAACAATGTGGAGAAAACTGAACAAAATCATGTGGAAACGGCATTGAAAATTCACATTAGAACAGCATTGGAGAAAACTGAACAAAATCATGTGGAAACGGCATTGAAAATTCACATTAGAACAGCATTGTTACCCGAACAAATTTAGAAGGCTATACAGAACATACCGATTTTACCAGAACGTTTGTCTGGCCACTCTGAACGTTATTAGACGTTCACAGAACATTCGTCTGCTGCCTGGTTATAGTCAATTTTTAAAGTTAATTTAAACATGAAATAATAAGAAATGAACCTCAATAAAAAATGCTTATGCTCATTTTTCATAAAGAATTAATTTGGAATTACAGCTGCAGCTTTAGCACAACTAAATTTACTTTGATAATGAAATAAATAGCATTTAGTGCATGCATCTTATTTACTTAAACTGTTAAATCTGTAAATTACTTTTACTGCAAAATCATAACTGACGATAACGATTTGCAAATATATAAGGCCAAATAACATATCCAAATTAAAAAAAATCATTGATAAACACATTATTTAGATTATCTGAATACTATTGAATTTCCAAATCATTTTCACAAAAAGTCTGCTACAACAAGTAAGACTGAAACTATCAACTTTTTTTAGATAAAGTATCAAGAAAAATGCTTTTAAATACTTCAGAGCTATTGAAAATGCAGGGTATTAATATCACGTAGTCCATTTCAAACATTCAACTTTAATCGTAATTTCATTTCTAGGCATCCTGATATCAAATTCCCATTAAATTCCTTCCCATTCTTTTGAATCCAAGACAAAGGAATTCTTGACTTGAAGAGTAGTCTTAAATAAGTTGGGAAAAATTCCGTTCATTTATCGATAAAATGTGCAGATTTTTTTTTTCATTCATTTTTTTTTCTTTTAATTCAAATCTCTGAAGGAAAAGGGAAGGGAAAAATATATATATCACAGGGAAAAAAAATATATATATATATATTAGTAAAAGGCATAACTTACGAATCAACGTAGCATCCACTTGGCAAATACAAAATTCTAAATATATATATATATTTATGTTTGTTTTTAGAACTATTTTTTTAATACAGGTACATTTTAGTGCGCACGAACATACTTAAATTTTCCCATATATTTAGAATAATTCTATCCGCAAATGCCCCTCAGGGATACCAAGCTTTTATACAATATAATCTAGTTGAAAATATTACGCGTTGTGAAAGTGTTTCAATAGATTAAACTACGTTATATTGTTTAGTTTACTATTTAGTGTTTAACAGTTTAATTAAAATAGTTCATTTTAACAATAACGTATTTATTATATTATTCTCAAACTATTTATGTATTTGAGCATGTGTACTATACGCACTAAAATTCAGTAATTAGAATTAAGTAATTTATGTCCCATACAAATAAGAATATTGAAATAAATTTTAAAAAGTCATGTGATAATTGTTATTCAAAAAGATACAGTAAAAAATTGTATTCATTATAGATAATTAAATTTCTCTATATATTGCCTATAAAAATACCTTTTTAGACTAAAACTTGAAATTCTGGAATAATTGCATTATTTATGGTACATTTGAAAGATATAAATTATGAGGTTTTCCATTTAATACATATTTCCGGTAATTTATAGTATAAAAATATAAGTTATATGAACTAAAAGATTTTCCGTACACTTCAAAAACTAAAATAGCCTTGAATTTTGCAGTAAACAAACAATTCATCTTTTCTTACTTATATGTAATGTTCGAAGTTTTGAAATGGCGAAAGTTTCGACAAAGAATATACGCTCGGAATGTATAAAAGGCAACAAAATAAGATAGAAAAAAGTTTTTTCAATACCTAAATATAACGCTGTGTCAGTGCTGAGAAAAGTTAAAATTACAGTTGCAGGTCGTGACAAGAATATTTTAATAAAGCACAGAGAATCCATTTTTTTTATTCCGTTTTGCAATTTAGCATTAAAATTTTATCTTAAAAGCGAAGTCTAAAGAAGATTGTTTGGGAAATATTATGCGTAATTCCATTTACTGAGATATAAAGGGCGCGAATGAGATTCGCTCAAAAGAAAATGAAGATTTTTTATATTTTTAACAAAACATACATTTTTAAATTTAAAGTTATTTCATGAAATTCTTGTATTTTATGAATTGCAATGTTTCGCATTTATTTCATTTTCTGTAATGAAACAAAATATTTTTGTTACAAAAATGCTTCATTATGCTTGTGCGTTGCATGAGATTTACACCTAATAAATAAATCTATATAGTTGTTGAAAGAACAATGGGTATATGTATGTATGTATGTATATGTATATAGTTGCAGAAAACTCTGGTAGTTTCTGGGTCTGTCATTCTAAAGTCCAGTAGGAGTTGAAAGCTCTAGTAAAGAGTCCATTAGTCAGGATGGAACACGAACTTTATTGCTCATAGAACTTCGTCAAACTATCAGTTGTACAAAATTCACAAGCCCAATCAGCCAGTTAATCCTGCTTTTAACAATCTGCTTAGTACAGAAGCTTTCACAAAGCTTTCGCTTGCTTTAATTCTTACACAAAATAAGACTTCCACAGGCTAAAACTCAGTGGGATTTTACGAGGGAAATCGTAAACCTTCCCTCAAGACTCATCAATGAAGAATTTACACACAGCCCTTTAACACAAGGCTTTTAAATCAAGCGGTAATACCGCTTCTAAAGCGCGAATACGAAGTCCTAAGCCATCACGGACATCTGCTCTCTCCACAAGCAGAAGCAAGATTGACTGGACCAGGGCCACCTGCGCGTTTTTATACTTTCCGACGTACATTCCAGAGAAATCGGGATCTCTCCGAAGGGACTCCAAACAAACGCGATTATATTACCTCATACAAATTTTAATGACTCAAGATTTTAATGACTAATATGTGATAATAATGCAGAAAAAGCACCATTACAAGCTCCATCGGTAAAATCGCGCCATACGTCCGAAATTACGCCAAGATTCTCGAATCTTAAATGAAATATAGCCAAATTTGGCATCAAGAATAAGTCCCCAAAAGTGATGTTAGCTAAGTTTTACTAATAATATTTCTCGAGATTTCTAGAAAACGTTATATAAATCACGTTGCGAAAAACCATAGCTCCACATCTCGCGTTCTAGTTAACCGATTTTGATACAACAAAAAGCAAAATTTAACTCTTTCATGCGTAGAACATGAATTTTAAAACTATTTAAAACTCCTGAAAAGCAAGTTGCCCGGAAATTCGTAAGAATGTATACAGGGCGATTCTTAATTTTTTGGTGGGAAATGTTAGGGTTGGTGGAACCACGATAGTCCAGAATAACGCTGTAATGTGTTATCGGGAATGTCACCTTTAAGTACCTGTAGACAGATTTTCAAATTATTTGCATCAGTACATTGTCATTTTCTCATATATTTTTGTGTTTGATAATAACTCCCAAGTATTTTTGGGCGAGCGGCTAGGCGTAATGTGTTTGATTAGTAATTTATTGTTCAGAATTTACCGTTTTATTTTCAATAATCAATCTTTTTATACTGCAATGTCTTCTAAGATCTATTTTATGATAGTTCGGGGAATTTTTTTAGCCACCATATGGCTTTATCTTTCTTAAAGATTCTGATACAAATTATGAACAGTTGTGCCTGGGTGTGAAATTAGTTTTAACTTATAATCACAAACCGATTGTAATAAGTTTATTATGAGTAGTGGACAACTTTAGTAATGCTACAATTCAACAAACGAAAGTTGAGACACATTTTGGAAATAGCATAATCCTATCAAATTTGTAATCGCAATCGGCAAATTTATTTTCGCCGTTCTGTTGGGAAAATTTCCCCAAATATATAGATATTTTTGACAAATCAGTACTTAATATAGTAAGGAAAACTAAGAACTCAGTTATACTGCAAGAAAACTAAAAACTAAGAGAATCAAATGCATTTATGTGCAAAAAACATTAAACATTTATAAAGTTCACAACCTTTTCAGACCCTGCGTCCAGAATTGAGGGCACACAAATTATGTATGCTATCGTACAGGATGGATGGTTTAATTTGTGCACATAAAGAAAACCAACTTTTCTTGAAAAAATAAACAGGATTTTTTTTTAAAATTACAAATTTAACCTCTGTAGTAAAAAATATTTAATTCGTAAGAATATACTTCGAATAAAACGCATAGCACAAAAAAAAAAATTATTTTCTCAAGATATATCTGCAGAATCGCAGAGACCTTAAGACTGGTTTTAAAATCAGCTGCTTATAATTTGAAGTCCCTCGTCTGTGTATCAGACTTTGCAATAGAGAACATCATAAATAATTAATAAACCCATACTTTTGTACATATTCCTGCATGTTCCTAATGGATATTGCATTGTTTAATAACTAATACTCTGGGTTAAATATGCATTATTTTTCTCAGTATCACTGATTGATATTTTCAAATCTTAAATGATTTCACCCTATGTATTTTCTAACGCTTTAAAGGATATTTTACTTAAAAAACTAATAATTTTTCAATTGTAATCTTCTAACGAGTATGCAGTCCGCATCATAAAATTACCATTCTTTTTATTTTGAGAGTCTAACATAGTGGATACTTGCTATATTTGACTAATTGATCTATCACCAACTCATAATTTAGTAGTAAGTAACAATCATGCTAATCGTACAACTCATTGTATCATAAGAACGTATCATGGCGACAATTCTCAAATTCAACGCATTTTGCATGCATAAAATAGTACATTGCATACAGCAAATTAAGTTGTTAAGCACAGGTTAAACTGATATAAAAAATCCTGGAATAATTTGTGCAGCATTCAAAAAGTGCACAGTTGTTTATGGTCACTTTTACCTTACTAAATGTTCTAGCAATATAACAATTTTTTAACCCATCCCTTATTTGCTGCAACAATGTCATAACTCAGATATCGTGATTTTTCAGGAAATGCAATTCCAGCTCCGTAAGAAACATATATTCGCCAAAACGATACTGCCGTCATCCCGCGGGTGAAATTTTCAAGCTTAGATGTGATATTCTGTCAGTTAAAAGTTCACATCATTACAATTGTATCCCTATGGTATCAAATGAAAAACTATGATTTTTGAGTTATGATGTTATTGGAACAAGTGAGCGACTTTGGAAGATTATGCAAAGGTCATAAGCTCATCTCTGCTTTTTGGCAGCATGCACTGTACTGTAGGATTAGATGGATGGTACTCTAAGCTTCTCAATGATTCCAAAATCATTCAGTCCTGTGTTTTGGTTGTGTCGGTTCGGTTTTTCCTCAAATCGTGCATTTTCATCAATGGTTTGTTACGAAGCACAAAAGCTACTCAAACTGTGAAAAAAAAAGCTTATAGAGATTAATGCATGATACTGATACGAAGATAAAACTGTCTTGCTTAAGGGGCAAATATGCATTTTATACAATGAGATTGAAGAAAAAATCAGCTCATGTTATGCTAATGTTGTGGCGTTGAATTTGAATCAATGTGAATTAGAGTGGAGTTATTTTGCAAATTGAGTGAAAAATAAGGCCGCATCTATATCCTCCAGCCATTCTGAATACTTTTATTTCTGAACTAGCTGAAGTACCCGTCCTTGACGGGTTAGTGAATGCAAATTCCAAAAAGCAAGAACTTTCGTCAGCATTGTGGAGTACACAGAATGGATGTAGTATGTTCCCAAAGTAAAGAAAGCAAAGTTATAATTTTTATGTATTGTTAAAATATTACAGGTTAGAAAGTAACTAAGTAATATCATTTCATTCGCTTTAGTCGTAATTATGGAATGCGCGAACGATTATTGACGCATATTGAAATAATTTTCGCAAAATATCAAAATCTAATCAACATTTTTGAAAAATTTGAAGCCTAGAATTTAAGTTGAGTGACATCCTATCATGTCGCCCAATTTCGTTTCATTCCCTGCAGTCTTTATTTCGTGATGCTGGAACAAAATTTCAGCATTTTGAAACGATTTTCGCAAAATCTTAAAATGTAATCAAAATATTTTAAAAATCCAACGCCTATAAATTAAGATTAGCAGCTACCTAAAACTAAATTTCGTATCATTCGTATTAGTCGTTATTATGTGATTTTTGAAGAAATATAAGCGTATTTTGAGAGAATTTTCACAAAATTTCAAAATCTAATAAAAATGTTTAAAAAATTGGACACCTATAGTTTATGTTGAGCAACCCTCTATCGTGTGACCAAATTTCATATTATTCGCTTTAGTCGTTATTAGGTAATGCGCGAACAAAGATTCACTCAGTTTTAAACGATTTTTACAAAATCTCGAAATCTGATCGATTTTTTTTTAATTAGATGCTTATAGTTTAAAGTGAGTGACCACCTATCATTTCACCAAATATCATTTTTTCACCTTTGCAGTTATTACGTGATGTGCGAACACAAATTTACGCAGTTTGAAATGATTTTCGCAAAATCTCAAAATCCAATCAAGATTTTTTAAAAATTCGACGCCTATGTTTTAAGTTGAGTGACCACCTATCATGTCACTCAATTTGATATCTTTCGCTTCAGTCGATTTTACGTGATGCTTAAACAAAAAAAGCGTCACGGACAGAATGATAGAATGACAAACTTTTTTTTGAGGGTCGCATCGGATTCCCGTGTGCTTGAAACGGATAGAAATCGCAAATTTTTGAATTCCAAGAAATGTACAGACAAAAGTCTAATTTTATTTATATAGATACACTGTTGTTTGCTACTCTGGAATTTGCTGGAGATTAATGTTCTTTAAATAAAGCCAGCTGAAAGCTTCATACAGTCCTGAACTTGCTCCCGGAGGCATAAATTATGTTTCCCAATATCAAGGTTTTCGTGAAAATGTGTCCGTTCTTGAACCATTAAATAGATGAATACTACTAACAAAGGCGCTTGGAGTTGGTCTTTTCAAAGTGTTCCGCGGTGTTATAGAAATCATGGAAAATTCGCAAGTAAATGTTTTTTTTAAATAAATTAATTTGTTGTTTATTTAAATTTTATTTTTATATAAAATTAATTGGATTGATTTTTGGACACATAGACATAGACTATATACCCGAGGTCACACCAATCTGCAAAAGATACTTTTCTGAATCAAAAATCATCACAAAGTAAAAATTAAAATTAAAAAATGTAAACGCACCAAATGATTAATGAGAAAATTAAAGAAAAAAGTTTATTAACCATTTATCCTATGGGAATTTTCTTTAACTGTTATTTTTTTCAGTGGAATACAATATGCTTTCGTATATATTTGTATGTTTATTGTATAATTGGATTTATCATCATGTATTTTGTATCATTCGTTATAATTACGTATTCTTATCCAGTTACGCAAGTGAAAATAACATAAATCTGTGCGAAAGTATTTCACACATGTACAGTATATGTATTTGCAGTGATTGATTTATTTTTGTTCAATTCAGTTTTAAAAACACACACGCAATTACATTTTCTACGATTTTTTTTAAACATTTAAATTGATGCCAACGACAGCATTGTATATTAATGAAAAATTAAAAAAAATATTTTGTATAAATTCCTCATGTTTAAGTTGCGCTAAATCAAGTTGCAAAAATCTTATCAAATATCTATTTCTTCATCTAGATAAAGAAAAAAAAACTTTTAATGTTTTCCTAAAAATCAAACATTGGCCTTGTATTTTTTTTTTCCACAAACGTATTTTAGAATTATTTAATTGAGCAAATCTGAAAGAGAATCGCGAATTAAACAAATAATTAATATTTCATTTTGAAAATTAATTACTAAAACTTAAAAAATTCTGAAAGTTTTTGAGACTCGGTAACTAAACACTTTCTACGAAATATTGTATCGTAATAGTAGCCTTTCGTAACATAACTTTTTAACATATTTTAATTAATCTTTATTAAATTAGGGTTATATAAATAGTTAACCAGTCAACTATTAAAATCAAGAATTCTTTTAATGATAAATTTCCATTAATTAAATTTTTAAAGTTTCATAACTGAATAACTTATATTTTTTATATTACGAGACAAACTATTAATCATCAAGTAAGGATATTTTATGTAAATTTTCAAAGTTTGAATTTTTAAATGTTTGTATACTAATATGTAAAGAGCAGCAAAGCTGATATAATTTCGTTTCCTAAGGACTGCTTTAAATTTACAAACTTTTATAAATTATTTACTTTGTAAATACATAACAGCAAACATATATTCACATTAGTTGAAAAAAAGTTTTGTTTAAAAAACTGACATTATAACAGCTAAAAAAATATTAATAGTATTAGTCCGATATATGTATGTAAGTATTGTTTTAGGCATTTCATTAAAAATGGTGATTATAATTTGTATTAAAAGTTTGTTTTTTACCCACGTAAGATGCATTTCGTATTAAGTGCAAGTTATGCTTCAAAACGTTCATACAAACATGTGTGTACACACACAAACACGAGCACACACATAAATACATTAACTGAAACCGGGAGTTCCATCCACTTAGAAAATGAATTGACTGGCACGCTGGTGAACAGCTGTTTCAGAAGCTTTGAACAATCAAGGTAATAATATTAGATATTTCATTAGCTTGTGGAACAAAGGGCACAACTAGCTATCCCCGCAGTTCCACTCGTGAATTAAGGAACTTCGTTGGTTCACCAGATAATTAACATTTGAACGCTGATTAGCTAAATCACCAGCCAAAACTAAGGTTGATTTGTGTTCAGAGATTCATATGACGACGCTTGGTCATCAACACACCATGTTGTAGGATGTATATCATACGTCACAAATAAATTATTGTTAAGATGATCATAATGACTTCATTTACGAAGTTTTATGTCCCAAATTAAAAATATACAGGGTGTTCCAAAGACACTGGCCTAGGCTTTTATTAATTAATAATCAGAGGTATATACAATAAATTACAAAGTTATTATAAAAATGCACAGACTTTTATGGTATTGATAAACATTTTCAGGATAATTCTAAATAAATATAAAATTTATATTTTTATACTGCCCCGTACAAAAAATAAAATCCTATTAGTAAAATATGCCCCATACGGCAATTGGGTCATACCGAAAATTTCATTCTTATATCACCAAAATGCTCAGTTTAAACCAAGAAAGGAAGGGGCTATACAATACCAATATTAGCACAACTCATGTACTTTTACAATCGTTTTTTCTTTCTTCCATAATTTGTGTGAATTGCGATCATTTGACATTTTTTTTTTCTCTCGAAAGATATTGAAAAGTGGTTAAAGTCAGCATCTACTTATTTTCATATCTCTGATATATATATATTTTTTTAAATAAAAGCGGAAATTTTGTAAGTCATTTTATTAATGTATGGGGTACATTTTACTGATTGAGTTTTTCTTTTCTTTTTTTTTTTGCAAGGAATATTTATAAAAATAAATTTTGTATTATCTTAGATTTAATATCCTGAAAATACCCTGAAAATATCAATTCCATAAAAATGCATTCTAGCAGGATACTTTACAGCATATAAATTCTCGACTCTATCTAATGAAAAAATATTTTTTTAAGTGGAATGGCAGTTTCAATGCTTAGCACATTCAAAGAAACAACTAAAATTTATCATATATATCTACACTAGCTGCTGCTGTTGTGAACATGTATATCGGATTTGTGTGCTTGGCTCGAAGTCCACTTGTAAATCCTCGTCCGAATGACAAAACAAGGGAGTTACCCTCTGTGGGGTCTTTGTAAGGGGTCCTAACCCGTATTTACCCTAAGTTTCGGAGAAAACCACGAAAAACACCGAACGGTTAGGTCGACGGATGTGCGATGGAACCCGAACCCGGGACCTTCACACTTCGGCCGTCTACCATTTTCAGTGATATAACCACTGTGCCATGGTGAGGCTTTGTGCAAGATAAATTGTTTATTTATTTTAATGCATAAATTTTAAAACCATTTCATATCAGTGTCTAGTTATAAAAGTATTATTTTAATATTTTGCTTATTATACAGTCTGATCATCAACGTTTTAAATTTCAAAATCTCGAATCATAAGTGTAGTCAGTGGCCAATATCCTGAATCAAGAACCCTAAACATAAATAGAAATGTTTTATTGAATACTTTTTGAAGTTGAAATATGTAAGAAAGTAATTAAAAATTAGCGCAGATCTGATCTCTCTGTAAGCAGTTCTTTATAAAAGTTTTACATTTAAATAGAGAGGAATGCTTAAAAATGTGAGCATTCCCCTTTTAAAAAGTTGAAAATTTGATTCTTTTTTCTTATTCATTATTTTTTCAAAAAGATTTGTCGAAAATTAAGCATATTGTTAAATGTAGTAAAATATTTTATCATGTAAATTTATTTCGAATGTTCAATCTCAATGATGCATACAGTCTTCTATTTTAAAACAAGATGGTAATTTTGACATTTTAATTTGGAAGGGCAGGCCCATGGTCAGGATTTTTATTCAGGGAGGCTCAAATATTCAAATACCATAACTTAAACATAGGTATCATGGGGTCCTATGAAAGGTGCAAGAAAGAGACCCCCACCCTCCGACATAGGCGCGGCATAGTGATCATTTTTAAAATACACTGGAACTTTTTCTATTTTAGTACTGAAGTGCCTGAAATACTGAAATAAGCCTTCTCTGGAATAAGGGTCTTCCCTAGAATATAAGCCTTCCGTAGAATACTGGGTGGATTGTGGTAATGGGGCCCCTCTCTTGTGGAGGACGCGGGGCTGCAGAGCCTGTTTCCCTAAATCCGCCCTGTGTATAAACATACATATTTGAACTTTCGAGGGGGGGGGCGTATCTCCTCAAGCCTCCCCTTCCCTGGCTACGTGCTTTTCGAGGGGGAGTTACAACAAGTGATGCTGGAAAGTAAAATAATTATGCTCCTAGCTTGTGCTAACAAATTTCAGTTTACAGATGAGTCAAAAGTAAAATGTGATTTTTTAAATGTGTTTAATTCACTGAAGTAAATTATTTTGTCTCTAGGTGTATGCTTGGAATAAATCCTAACAGAGGATGCAAGAAGAATCCTGATGTGAAAAAACGTGAGGCCGTTAATATGAAAATTCTCAATTTACTTAATAAAATGTCAGCATATGAGCTAATTGACCACTAATTATATATTAAGAAATACCCATGAATACTGGAGAACAAATCTATAAAATTATAAACAATAAACTTTGTAAATATTCCTTCGTTTGTACTTTGTAAATACTTTATAAATACTGTATTATTTTTCTTAAAATAAATCTAATTTTTCACATTTTTCCTTGACCTATTTCTTTGATTATTAATGGATATTACAAAAATCTAAGCATAGATATATCATGCAAGAGTAATTTTAAATATCCTAAAAACTATTTCTGAAAAATAAGATGCATATATGTATATACATTAAAACCTCTACTAACGGTCACCTCCGAAGACTGGTCATCTCTTAAAACAGACACTGTTAGAAGTTTATAGAATTGAATTGAGACTATTGAATTAACATTATTGTGAACCTCCAAAGAACGATATCTCATAAAATGGTCATTATTTTATGGCACCAAACGTAGCTGTTTTTCAGAGATTTCACTCTATATATGTAGTATTTACTTGAACGACGCCATCACTACATTAATCAATAGTTTAGAAGCAAACATATATATTATTTTAACTACAATGACGCGCTACAATCACCTAAAAAATAAACCTTACAGTAAATACTTCCACTAACTTCATTTACTACAAATACCCCAATCATTTATTTAGGGACAATTGACATGACAAACTGATACGCTTCCCTCCCCAAGAACATAGAAATTGATGGATACTTGATGGATAATATCAAGAAATAATTTTGAAATCATTAAAAAATAAACTTTAAATTTTATGCTTGGAACATCTACACTCCCACCCCTGATCCATTGATTTGTGTATACATTTTCGTGCTTTGAAATGCATTGATTCATTTGAAATCAGCATCTTTGATTACTGTTTTACTTGATTGATAGCAATCGTTCATATAAATCTTTCTTTTTTGAACACTAATATTTTATTTTGTACAGTTACAATAAATTTTGAAGTATGGCCTTGGATGGAATTGATTGAAAATAATTAATGTCACCTATGATTTCAAAACATACGCAAGAATTTATTTTCATTAACATTTCGTAGCAGAATTCTTTTTACCACTTAACAGGGCCGAGGTCGTCAAAAGAAGCTAGTATATGATAAAATTACTGAATTTTTTAAGTAATTGTAAGTAAGTAAAATTTTTAAGTAATTTTAAGTAAGGTATTGAATTATTAAAAACAAAAGAAAGTTGCTATAAATACGAAATATATTTCATAAATAAACTGGTTTTTTCTGTAAATTCCCAAATCAAGCTGTAAAAAAATGGTTAAAGTCTGCTACATTGGCAGAAATATACCGTCGACAAAACACGGGGAATCTGGAAAAAATTCAGATTTCTTGAGTATCTAAAAATAAATACAAAATACTTCTATAAAATAAACGGAGAATCTGTAAAAAAATTTAAAAATACAGAAGAAATCAGTAAAACGCATAGAAGATTTCTGTAAAAGAAACAGAGACTCTGTAAAAATTACGGAAGACTTCTGTAAGATAGATGGAGAATCTGTAAAAAATTACGGAAGACTTCTGTAAAACATACAGAAGATTTATGTAAATCATGCAGAAGATTTCTGTAAAATAAACGGAGAATCTGTAAAAAACTACAGAAGATTTCTGTAAAACACACAGACATTTTCTGTAAAATAAACAGAGAATCTGTAAAAATTACGGAAGACTTCTGTAAAACACAGAAGATTTCTGTAAAATAAACAGAGAATCTGTAAAAAATTACAGAACATTTCTGTTAAATATACGGAAATAAACTGGCGTCCTGGCTGACAGTTTTTTTTCTGAGAATTTGACAGACTTTTTTTTGCAGTGTACAATTTATAGATATGTTCACATGTTTACGTTATTTTCTTAGCTGGTGAGAAAAGAACTTACAAAATCGAACAAATCCAATGAATAATATCCTATAGTCTAGTTTTAATTATAGTTAAATAATTAAAAGTGTGGATTATATAAAAAAAATTAAAAACAAAAATGAAAACATTTTATAATTAATTCGTGACTGTTCGCTAAGCGATAAATTAGTATGAAATATTTCAGTTCAATCTGGAGATTGGACATTTTTGCGAAAAATTTAGATTACAATGCTTCGATTTAGATATTAGATTCAGACACCCATTGGAAGATAATTTAAAAGAATAAAACTTTAAATTAAAATTTGTAATTATTGAATTTTTTATTGTTAGATGAGAGACATAAATATGCAAAAATTTTCAGTCTATTGATTGGGAAAACAGCGTGAAATTGTAATAAAAAATAATTTATTTCTCAGTGTCAATCCCGCGGGATTACAATCCTAATCCCTGACTAGTCCCGCAAACTTTTGTGCGTGATCCCGCAGGATCCCGTTCCCGAGGGATCGGGATTCCCTAATGGTGGGGGGAGCAATCCCGAGGGATTGCATTCCCTAATTTTCGATCAGGAGTAGAAATTAAATTTTCATAACTTAATTACAAGGAAACTATATTCACATGACTGTATTTTTTTTTCTTTCAAATTATTTTATTTTTCACCGTTTTTTCTGGATGCAAATACAAATGCCTCTTCTTGATCTGGAAAAATAATAATTCTTCATCTCAATTATTCATTATGATTTAGACCCTTAATAGCTACCGACTCTTTTGGTTAATGTAAAAGCAATTATTTAATTAAAAAGTTATTGCATTATTTTATGACCCCTTTTAAAAAAGAAACATTATGATTCGGAAATATTTTGTAACGAACAAAAGTAGCGAGGTCTCTGTAAAAACAATGAATGAGAGCAAAACGCGTGGAGTGGGGATATTTTAAAGATGACTGATGCCAAAGTAAGCAGATGCCACCCCTTTCAAAGTAAAATGTCCGAAAATTAATTAAAATATCTAAGAAAAACTTTTCACGTTCATTAGGCGTTCACTTGTCTCAAAAGATAAAATTCCCCCGTTTTCCAAGTACCGACTATGCTTCCAAGAAGTTAAAAAAAATATGTGCGCATGCATTTGAATTGGAGGTTTATTTACTTAATTGTGAAAACACAAGAATGACATTTTTTTTCAACAAACTTACTTCTCTGTCACATAATTGGAGAGGGGGGGGGGATATAAAGGTGCTGGAGGAAAAGAAATGTCCACATACAGGTGGAAACTCAGAGTCATAAATTTAAAGGTTTGTTTAAAATAGTAAAATATTCCCTTAATTATGTGTGTGTGCATGATCTCAATTTTAACCCTTTGAGGCGCAACCCTTTCCCAATGCTGAAAAAAGGACAGCCGTTGCCATCGCTTGACTTAACGACCAGCAAGAGGGCGAACGATCGGAACGTTCATCGCTTGCCACAGATCGAGAGATCCTTTTTTGACGACAGCTGGCTGTGCCGCACAGCAGGCTCTAGTAATTTCGGGGGCCAAATTTCGACGAAAACACAGATTTTGACTACCGCTAAATTTAATTTTAAGAATTTTTTCGATGCATCTCATCATAGGCTATCATGCATCGTTATATAAATGAGTCTGCAATTCATTTTGACCAATGGCGAGTATATTGTGACCAGTTTTTCCATGCCGTCTGTACATACGTACGTACGTGTGTACGTATGTATGTAACTCGCATATCTCAAAAACTATTGGTCACAGTATGTGTTGAAATTTTATATTTAGGATTGATGTGACATCTAGTTGTGCGCCTCCCCTTTTGGTAGCAATCTGCAGGATAGCTTATCTACAGGAACGCCCAAAAGATTCGAAATACATTACGCTCTAAAGGCCGAAATTCATCAAACTCGCATATCGCAAAAACTATTGGACGTCATTGAAACTCGAAACTTCATATTTAGGATTGCTGTGACATCTAGTTTCACACCTCTCTTTTCGGCCCCATTCGACTGTATAGTTTATCTACAGGGCCATCCAAAAGATCCGAAATACATTAATCTTACGGGCCGAAATACATTAAACTCGCATATCTCAAAAACTATTAGGCGTAGAATTTCGAAACTTTATATTTAGGATTGCTGTAGCATGTAGTTGTGCACCTCCCCTTTCGGTCCCATTCGACTTGATAGTTTATCTACAGGGACGCCCAAAAGATTTTAAATACATTACGCTCTATGGGCAGAAATTCATTAAAGCGTATTTTAGAAGTATGAGGCTACTTCAAACGACTCAAAGTGATATATGCTATTGAGATTTACAGAATGAATTTCTCCATTGAAAAAAATGTCTTTATCATTGATAGTGCTGCTACAGGAACACTCAAAAGATTTCCAATACATTGCGGTCAAGGGCAATTTTAGGTATACATTCATCCATTTCAAGCACAATACCGTTCTACCCTATAGTTAGGTAATGGTCCGACCAAGGTCACGTGCCTCCCCCAAGAATCACGCGAAAAGTCGCAAAGCTTGGCAATAGAGATGGGCGGTTCGACTCATTTTACTGATTCGAATCTCAACTCACTCACTACTTCGATGATTCGAATCAGTGATTCGAATCTTGAATCAATAAAACAACTAAAGAAATTTTCCCTCTCTCTGCGCCGAAAGCCGTACTATTTAAACACCCTTCACCCATTCATCGGGTTTCTTCTCCGCTGAGTTCTCGGGCAGCTAGCATCTCTCTCTCCTAGCTCGAGTAAAACTACCCGAGCATTGTCACACATCTCACCTAACTGTTTAAACTGCCCGAAATGAAAATACAGGGGTGCTTCGTATGACCCCCTGGGCCTGTAAGATTACAAGGTTAAGTTTGGTGTCAAAGTATTCGAAATTTTATGTATCGATGGGGGTATACCTCTAGGGGGGGTCGAGAATCAATAAAAACGCGCTTCGATGGATAGTTTCTGAGATATACGTTAATTAATTATGGTAATTAGACTAATTAACCATGATTGAGGCTTAAAAGGACTGCAAACATGTAGAAATTGGCCCTGGGATGGTTTCCAGACTTTGGAGATGCCGCCGGAGGGGGCTAGTGTTTAAAATGCCCAAATTGAAAATATAGGGGAGCTTCGTATGACCCCCTGGGCCTGTAAGATTAAAAGGTTAAGTTTGATGTCAAAGCATTCGAAATTTTAAGTATCGGTGGGGTGTTGAGTCTAGGGGGGGTCGAGAATCAATAAAAACGCGCTCCGGTGGATAGTTTCCGAGATATACGTTAATTAATTATGGTAATTAGACTAATAAACCATGGAGCTGTTTTTTCCGCGATCCGGCATCGTCATCAACGGAGAGAAAGCAGTAGCAAAAGCATCACAAGCTGGTATTGATCTCAGGATTTTCTTATCGCCGGCCTCAGAGGCGTAGCCAAGGGGGGGGTTAGGGGGGTCATAACCCCCCAATGAGGAATTTTTTGCCATACAAAATGTATATTCTTCACTACATTGTCACACATCTCAGTTGCAGTAGTCATAACCCCCCCATGAAAAATTTCTGGCTACGCCCCTGGCCTGCCTGTATTTTTGACCTTTATCGAATTCGAGATTTCACTGAAATGAAAATGGGAATATCGGATATTTGATGTTGAAATAAAACCGATATGTCGATATTTATCGATTTTTGGCCCAGTCCTACTGAGGGGCTGCTGCCCCCCCCAAAAAAATGGTACCCTTTACTTAGCTTACAATTGAACTTTATCTTTAAATTTGATACCCAGCCCACCCCGAAATAAAATCCTGGCTACGCCACTGTCAATAACACTAACTACGCCATTGCTTTAGACCCTATTTTGTATTTCTCTGAATTACGAAAGAAAATAAAATCATTCCCCTTAAACGACAAACAAGGTACAAAAAGACCCATCTTGCCCTTAGGAAGTAACGCCTATGCCCCTCGCCAAAAGCAAACGATGTTCGACCCACTCCACACCCACAGACAGATAAAACTTTAAATCCGACCACCAACCAAGAAATGAAACACCAAAGATTCGAAAAAAAAAAACTTCAATTAAATGAAACATCCTTTCAACTCTTTTCGACTCCTTTCGACTCTAAGTCGATAGAAGATTCGAAAAACTAACGAATCTCAACGATCGTATACAATCACCGAAACAGAGCGAAACACTGAATCAGTAAACATTCGTTGCTGCACCAACTCAGTGACCAACTCACCCACACCCACTCATTTGCTGTTTCAAATCATCTACGACGACTCAGAGTCGTAAGAGACGACGACTCAGAGTCGTCAGAGACTACAGAGTCGTCAGAGACTACAGAGTCGTCAGAGTCGTCAGAGACTACAGAGACTCAGAGACTACAGAGTCGTCAGAGACTACGACGACTCAGAGTCGTCAGAGAGCTTACGACTCAGAGTCGTAAAGAGTCGAAAAGAGTCGTAAAGAGTCGAAAAGAGTTGAAAGAGTAATGGAAAATCTCTGGGAACGGCAAAGGGAAAATAAGTTTTCCTTCCCTTCGCACTTGGAATATATTTCCCCACAGTTGAGCGCTTGAGATTCGAATCAGTAGAGAGTGAGTGTAAAGACTGAGCCACTCAGTACCAAGATTCGAATCACTGATTCGACTCATCGAATCATTGGCCATCTCTACTTGGCAACTTTGATGTACGTGTGTATGTATTTACTCGAACGTGTGTATTTATGCACTCGAACTCTATAGGAGAGCGCTGCTTTTGTAGTAAAAAAGGGTAATTATGCAGAGAAATTTGAGGAAAAAAGCCTGATAAAGTAACACTTTCGCTAAACATGAGAATTTAAATATAAATGTATCTATCAATATTCTGAGAATTAAATAACGATTACCATGACGCTTCCAAAAGAATTGACTATTCTCATAAAATAATTTGAATATCTCTTACAGGCTAAAAGTTTTAAAACATGTGCATATATAAATATTTCTAAAAATGGTTCACAAGTCAAAATATAAACCATCATAAAATGTAACAGTTTTAATACACTATAATAATGAATATAGACTATTCCTTTTATTTTATGTTTGTAAATTGTGTATGCAAAATTTTAAGACATTTCATCGGTCATTTCTTATTTCACGTTTTACATTAAACGAAAAATTGTAAAATTTTATTTTCCTAAAAATCAAAAAAGTGTGTTTTAAACACATGTAGATCTGGTGTCTGAGTAACATTTAAAGAGCTGTAACTGCGGTTCTAAGTAAAATAGATTTAAAATTTAATCTGCTTTGGAAAACTTAAAGATATAATTTTATAATTTTAATATTTCATAAAAATCAATATTTTCACCCAGTATAATCGGAGTTACTTTTTCAAGTTTTCTCTTTGAAAAATAAATAAAACTATTTTTTTTAAATAATGGCATGCCTTATTTTATTCATGTATGCAACCAGAAATGAAGGAGAAAAAAAGTTTTATTAAGTCTGAAATAAGTAGGAAAAGGATAAAGATACAAATATATTATTCATGTTTTGAATTTACAACTTGTGACTTTGGACGGTTGATCTCGTTATGGGGAGAAGTAGAGAAAGACTGGAAGCGCGTCAATTAGTCTGCCAGGGTATGACAAACCTCATTCTTCACCAGTCCAACTGTTCTGAAGAAGACTCAAGAAGAGTGTAACGGACTTTGCATCAAGTAGCCCTGATGGTCGCCAGCGTTCGAGAAGATATCAAATCTCGTGCGACGTCAGTGCAGCCTCGGATCGTTTTAAATATGAACAAAGTGAAAACATTTGTAATTAGAAGATATCGCTTTCCTCAACAGTTCTATCTTCCATGCGGCTTGGAGGGGGGGGGAAATATCGGCAGAGTAACACCGTTTTTGAGATATTGCTCGTCTTTAATTGAATTTCATAAATGCTCTCTACCTCGAAGAATGTATTGATTTTCATAAGGGCCACCCACCCTCCCTTCAAAGCCCATCCACCTCCTCAAGGTGTTCTTCGGGTTTTCTCATTTCTGCTAAAACCCATTGAAAGGCTGTCTTCCGCTTTTCACTGCCCGGCTAAAAGCGATGGAAAAGGCAGTCTTGAACTTCCACTTTTCATTGTCCCGGCTAAAAGCGGTGGAAAAGGCCGTCTTGAACTTCCACTTTTCATTGTCCCGGCTAAAAGCGGTGGAAAAGGCCGTCTTGAACTTCCACTTTTCATTGTCCCGGCTAAAAGCGATGGAAAAGGCCGTCTTGAACTTCCGCTTTTCATTGTCCCGGCTAAAAGCGATGTAAAAGGCCGTCTTGAACTTCCACTTTTCATTGTCCCGGCTAAAAGCGGTGGAAAAGGCCGTCTTGAACTTCCACTTTTCATTGTCCCGGCTAAAAGCGATGGAAAAGGCCGTCTTGTTGGGGTTCTACAGAAATTCTTCATAAAGTATTTTAAGTAAACAATTTTGTTTGAACAGCTCATTCGCTACTTTCACAAAAGAACGAAACTGACGTTGACAGAGCGGGGGCATTTCTTTCCACAGTACGCAGTTTTCATTTATAATAATTTCGCTCTGCTCATTTCCATTTTGGGATTCAACAAATTTTTCTTCAGCTATGGAGGCGATGACTTTGAAAAAAGCTCCAGGCTGTGTATACTTCGTTTGGTCGGAGAGTTCACTTCTTATTGTTACTAGCAATCCGTTACAGAGCTTTATTTTACTGTTAAATAAAACAAGAATTATAAATATGCCGGGCACATCGATTACATGAAACATTTTCCAACATAATTTCTTTTTCTACACCCAATTATTTAACGGATGCAGTATTTGCGTGTCAAATTTCGGAATATTTTTTTTTCTTTTGTTGTTTTACACTTTTCACTCTTTAGTGATGCTGAAATTTCGCGTACTAATGTACACAATCTAGCAATACCTGGATCAATGATAAAAAGTTTTAATCTAAGCTAATTTTTCTGCAGTTTTTTTTGTGCCTCTACCCAAGAGACGATTGCCGTAAGTATGGTTTTTTAATGTAACAAACTCTCTGGAATACATACTGCTCAAGCGTAGTTATGCTTACTCGTCACGAACCCTCCTTTTTTCCCCGTTAATGGAGTATCCGTGATATTTCAAGTAGGGCACGTGCCACAGGCGACCCTTGACCACTGAGATTTCCATTTCGAGGTTGACGCGACGAAGAAGCATTTAGCCTATCCGCTAACATAGTTGCAAGGACGCGACGAGAGCGATTATCCCTTCTGTACGAGAGACGATATCGGACTCATGTCCTAAAGCCAGAGTACTTTTAATTTACGTTAGCCCGAGGTATATCATTTAAGTCGGAGCCCCAGAACCCAAAATAGACAAATTAAAGTCAATAACTTCATTGACAGAATATCATGAATTATGCCGTTTCTTGACGTTTACTAAATCCTTGCACATGTGTTATTACTAGTGAGTTTTCTCAATAGTGACCTTCCAAGTGGCTACACTTAATGGACAGAGTATAGTTAATGTTTGAATTGACCCAAGTAATTGAATTCATTTGTATAATTGTATTACATTTTTAAGTTTGTTACTTATTGAAAATTTCACGTTGTCCAATTTCTTAAAATTAAAAATTAAACTCAATGACTTTAAACGGCAATAGTACATTACAGTGCAAGTGAAGAAATTGACAGTTTCACTCACGCGTGTATCGGATTTGAGCATTGCTTATAAAGTCCCCACACCAAAAAGTTTAAGAAACCTTCTTCTTTATTATTATCAAGCATTTTTTGTCAATGGGTTTAAACTGGAATCCTTCCTGCCTCTTATTAACATCCTGCAACTTTCTAGAACTTTCATGACAGGTTCAGCGGTCGATTCCCAGCTACTTCATCAAGTCAGGCCTTAATTGGTTTGAGCCATATATCGCAGCACCAGAACCTTCGTCATAGATGGGAGAGGAAGGCTGCCATAAAATAAAACCTCACGGGACTGCGCTGGTTTGTTACGGAATCAATAGAGTAGCGAGGGTGTGGTTTTGAGTGTCAGAACCCCCCCCCTAAATTTTTTAAAAAGGGCCTAATTCTTTGCAATCAGTACCGGGCCCACAAAATAAGAAGAGCTTCTTACCTTTCATGAATTTTTAGTTAGTAATTTTAGAGATATTTTAAGCATAACTTCCCTTTACTATTGTAAATATTAAACAGAAGATAAATTGCTTTTATGCAGCGGAACTATCTGATAACGACAGATTCTTAACAATAGATTATGGTGTGGCAACAAATGATTATAGGCTTTCAACTTCACTACTTTTTCCAAGCTTAATGACTGTGAATCTAATTTAACCAAGCTTAACCACTGTTAATCGCTCCATTTTCCTCGCATGTATGCCATTTCCGAAACTGGGAGCCTTGGTGCACTGTCCTGGGTGCCAAGGGGTAATTAAGGCCCTGGATTAACGGCCTCTATGTATCTTAAAAATGGCCTTTTTGAAACTCATTATTTCTCAAACACAAAAATTTTTATTACAGCTTTGTCTAACCCCCCCCCCCCCCCCTAAATATTTTTTCTGGCTATGCCACTGTACGGAATTACATAGCGGCACGCACAGAAAGCCATATTTTCTTTTATTATAAATACACAGTGACTTTTAAATCACCTTTTTTATCCGTTTAAAAGGTACCGTTATCCAAAGCTGAAAAATACAGATTCGATCCCACTTTATGTAATGATGAAACTTACTTCTTAATTTCCATCTCTATCTTTTCGATAGTATTTTCCAGAGACTTTTTATGACTACGACCTCTACGACCGGACCTAAATGACATTTTGAAGGAAACTCATTAATATCCTGAAACTTATTTATTAACAGATAGCTGAAAAAATATTCTTTGAATTGAATAATTTCATTCAATAATAAAGTTTAAATTTGTAATTAGATAAAAATAATAATCCGATTATTTAACGTTCTTGGGAAAATTGAGTTTTCTTCGTGTGCCCGAAAGAAGACGTCCATCTGGCACGATCATTTCAGTGTCCTCACTTTCGGACTGGGGATCTAAAATGTTTAAAACCACGTTAGTCCGTTTTGTCAGCTGACGTCTGCTAATCTCTTCAACTAATCGTTAGTCCCATTCTTCTCACGAAAATGAGGTTTTCTTTCACAACTACTAGTGCTTAAAGCAAATACTGTCTGGCTGCGTTTAGCGTCGAAAATTGGCAAGCTGCCAGTAAAGGTAAATCCGAATGAACCAGTCCAGGAGGGGGGAAAGCGAGCGGGGTGAATGACTTCTTCCGTCTTGTTCATTTAATGTAGGATTGCAGAGGTGTGCTTTGAATTCTTATCCTTGGTTCATTTCATTTGATAATATAAATCGTTATCTCTTAAAAATTGCGTCTGGATAATTTAGTGGCAAGCGTACATGTGACTGGTAATCCCAACAACTAATGGACGTGCCCGTTTCCGCCTCTAAACAGGACATATACGTTTCCATCTAATCGTAGTCAAAGAGTATGAACCTTTAAAAATGTTTCTCTGCATACATACTCCATAGTGCGTCACATGGGTGTATTATAAGGTATTGAGGTATAACTTGACTAAAAAGACTGTCAACTGACATTCTTCAGTTTGCCGTTAATCAAGTCAACTCATTATCAAGTCCTGTACTTTGTTCGCGAACGAAGCTTATTTTCGCAATCAATGTGATTTTTTTCTTTTACATATTTTTTGAATAATCGGGCCATATACTGGCAGCAAGTTCATAGCCAGGAACGGAACCATAAGGGTTTGATCCCCGACCCTCGAAATTTTAGTCAGTACATTAGTAGAATTTTAATTGCATTGATTCTAGGTGATTTTTTTTCTCCCTAACGGCCAGTTCAGCTGTCTACTTATAGACTTGACCGCTACGAGGGCCCTAAATGTTGGTCATTTCATTATGGGGGCCACCTGGTAAACAGACCAACGCTGTCCCCAATAAGTGGTCTCCTAATTTTGAACCCCTTTCCAGATGAGAGACCTAACACCCGTATTGGCACCTCCAGGGGTATCGTCATTTGCATTTTTAAGAGATAAAATTTTCCTTTCGTCAGTATGGCAGCCGGGAAAAAAAAGACAGTGCTCCTGACCTTTTTGGCTAAACTGCTGTATCTGTCCTAGCTAGTTTTTGCAACAATTTTGGCGACCCATGACGTTTTAGAAAACCTTGGCCTTTTCGTGTGAAATTTCTTTTAATGTTCGAGCATCTTACTTTGGTTTGCTAGTAATTTCTGTAAGATATATAACTTAGTTTGATTAGTATTTATAGCCTTATTTGTTGTTTATATGTTATTAAATAATCTCCATAATCACTATGTTAATACTACGTGAAATTCTTTTAAATCAAAATTTAAATATACTTTGTATGTTAAAAGATAGATAAAAGCCAGTTAAAAATTACCAAGCAAAATTTACAGATTATTTCCAATGGATCTGACGATGGTTAAATTAAAATGGCACTTAAATATGTAAAACTTTTTTTAAATCTTAAATTTGACGTATTTTCAATTCAGCAATTTTATTGCTTTTCAAACTCAGACTCTCCAGCAACCGCGTTTTGAAATTCCAAGAGACGATAAATACTAAAACTTTTAAAATAAAAGGATAAAACTTACAGAGCTGTACGAAACTTTTTGAGCAGGCACATATCTGTAGTTATAATCAGCAAATACACTAAAAATTTCAAGCAAAATCGCTTTTTTTACTCAATTAAACTCCAAAGCAGTTTTAGACAGAACCTTTGCACTTGAAATTTCAAGAAGAATTGTTGGAAAAAACCTCGAAATTGCTTTGTTGCAAGTTTCAGAACCTTGATAGACTCAACAATGCAATGGGGAACTTGGGTTTGTTTGGATCTGCGTTGTTTGTTGGTTGGTGATATTTCATTGTCGGCGACATTGTTTAGAATGGATGCTGCGTAACGAAAAATCAAAGAATGAAAAATCATGGCCTCCGTTGTTTGTTTACATCTTTCATTGCTGTTTCTGATTTTCTACTAGCTGCGTGCCCGTTCTCTGCACGGTAGGGAAGGAAACTTTTTCTTACATGTATAATTCGATTTGATTCCAGCGATTTGGAATCTTAAAATAAGCAAAATGATTTGACTCTTCGCGTAAAGTTACTCATTACTTATTCGTAAAGTTAGTATAAATACTGATCTGTGACCATTGTTAATATTATGACGCAAAAAACTATGTCAGTATCATTCACGATCAGAAAAGAAAAGCGTGACGGTTTTCAGTGAAAATTCCTAATTTTCAAAATGTCTCATTTCTGCATCATACTCTTTTTTAGATTTAAGTTATGCCATTACTACTTTAGATACTACATGAAGTGGAGAACCGTCTTATTTTATAATTAAATAGTTGTGTACCCACTCTTCGCAAGGCAAGACGAGAACATTTTCCTAAAATGTGATCAGAACTACTTGTGACAAAACAGAATCTCCAAGAAAAAAGAAAGTTCTGTTACAGTCTTTTCTGCGGAAACTACCGCGGGATATATTAACGCGACGTAGAATTACTTAATGTTTTGTTAGCTGTGATGTAATACGGGTGTTAAAAAATGAATAGCAGTCTTAGTTTCACAAAATATTTATTAATGCGGTATATCGTGGTTTGATCCATATTGCCTTATCATATCTACTTACTATTAATTATACTATCTTTTACTGATGCCAATACAATATACTGTCGTTTTGCAACCGTTAATGCTTAATTTAAAGAAACGGTTTAGATGTAGGCGAATGTAGGCTTTTACTCTTTGGTGATTCCACGGAGATATACTATAGGAGTGGACACTCTTCACAGCTGTAATATTAAACTTTTTGTACCCCAAATAAGTTTCAATTATGAAAACATAGGAAATCTAGTGACGTGCAGCGATCATAGCGGCAAACGAATAAAGCATTTCCCGTGCTGATTGATAACTAATTTTACTTGTTTTTAATTTTCCGACCTAGCATGTGAACGAGATTATGAACGCGAGCACTAAATTTAAAATATTTCTTTCGCTTTTGCTTACAGGGTTGCCTTAGTAACAAATGTATAAAAAAAGATTTAAAAAATGTTCTATCTTAAGATTATTAAAATATTGAGTTTATATTTGTGAACGAGTGTGCATATCGTGGCTCACAGAAAAGAAGTTTTCGTCTGCTGCGGTATATATTTACATTAGAAAATGGTGCGAGTTCTTAATGTAACATGAATTTAACATTTTAACATGAGTTTTTTAGTGGCAATTTAAAGCTGTGTTAAAATTTGTCACAGCGTGAAATAAATGTAAATACTGCTTTATTGAGTGTGATCGTCATTATAAATGAACGCTTTTTAAATATTGCATTCACACATACAACATTCTTCTAAATTTACTACTATTTCTTAAAATACAGCTTTTGGGCAAAATAATAACACGACATTACATACATAATATTACTTCGCTTCGAAATTATTGCATGTATATTAATTACGAAATAATATTCTAAGACAATTAGGTAATTAAAACACAACGGAAGACAGAAATTATTATATATCACGTTCATAAGACTATGTAATTCATATTTTTTTGAAGTTCCGCTAATTCAACGATCTCCATTTACTTCGCCTCGATGGAAATACAAACAACCTGGATGAGCAGAAGCAGGAGATGCGCAGTTGCCCAGTGTGCGTAGCGCCATCTGTTTGCAACAACAGCGTTATCCAACTTTCTAAGAGAAGTATACATTTACCTTCGTGGGTGATTCTTTGCAATTTACGCATTAGCATAAACGATAATTATTTCAGTTTATGGTTGCCACTAAATCAGCTCTCCATAAATTTTTACGCTTAGTTCTTGTCAGATCGGTGTATTTAGCACCAGGGCCTTTTTATCGCACGGGCAAATCGGGAATTTTCCCAGGGGCCTCCGGCTCGAAATGGCCCCTAATTTCAAATGTTGTTCTTTTTTTGCAAAAAAATTTATGAAAAATAAAACAAATTCCATACATGGGGGTCCCCCAAAATTCATCAATGCCCGGGGCCCCGTGTTGGTCATAATCAGGCCCTGTTTAATACCGCAATATATTTCCTGCTATTCGAAAACGTGACCCGTTAAAAATCTCAATCGAAAATAATGCTGGATAATTCACTGGTGAAAAAAGAGCATTCAATTATTTTTCTGGCAACGTAAAGTAAAATATAGAATTATTTCATGCGTGGCGTATGTTTTGCTTCTGAGTCCGTTATTCTGATTGAGTTTCGAAAGAGGTTTTAAACTTATGACATCAAAATCAGGCACTTTTCACATGCGATAACTCAGTTATTTTAAAGTAATTTTATTTATTTATTTTTTCAACTGGCAATTTTAATCATTGTTACTGTCTCCAAGACAACCAAAACGCAAGATAGCATACCGAAAATTTTAAGCTGCTAATATTGAAATGAAAATAATTCTTTACTTAAAAATTCTTAAAAAATCTCCTAATTTATATTTTCCTCTGGTTTTTCTTTTAAAAGAGGGCGAAATGTATGCTCCGTCATTTGACAAAATATATAAAAGTTCTGACGGATAAAATTCAAGAACAGCAATTTTAAAAATATTTTACGAAAGTCAGCGTCAAATTTAATTTTATTTGAAAAATTCCCAAAAATCTGAAAATTGTGTTACACAGTCAAAACAAACTGTTTTCGAAAGAGTATTTTTTCCTCTATCCGATGATGCAAACATCGTTTTACTGCGAGTGCAATTACCGGCGATATTACGTATTAAGCGACAAAAATCGCTAAAAATCGGACAAAACATACAATAAAACATTTTCTAATTCGAATTTTGAAAAAATCGCTCCGAGGCGTGTTAGGATCTGTCCCAGTGAAGCCGTATGCAAAATTCGGTGGGTCTGCGACCAACCGTCTCCGCGCAATGCGATCGAGAGACGCGCGCAAGAAGATCCGTGGTCACAAACTTGCCTACCTACATACATAGCTACAAACAATGTTTACTCTCAGATTTTATCATATAGATTATTTCATCATATTAGTACAGTTTATGTATAACGACTTGGCTATCTACATTTTTTCATATTTAATACACCTCTGTTATTATTTTTATTAATAAGGTATATACTATAATACACTCTGGCTTAACAGTAAAACCGCTGGATGGGTCATTTTGACCCTAAAAACATACTTCCTTCTGTTTTTTTCCATAAATTTGCAAACTGAATTTTAAGAAAAATCATGACTTTTCCTAACTTTATGCTATTAGATCTTTGTAAGGAAATTGAGTACTTAGCTTTTATAAATTTTTGTTTAAACATGCGTACCTAAAGCCGCAGGATGGGCCATTTTGACATATACTTTCCCACAAGCCTGGAATCGTCTGCTCATCTATCTATCTATATAAATAAAATTAGACTTTTGTCTGTACATTTCTTGGAATTAAAAAATTTTGCGATTTCTATACGTTTCAAGCACCTGGGAATCCGATGGGACCCTCAAAAAAAAGTTTGGCTGTCTGTCATTCTGTCATTCTGTCCGTGACGCTTTTTTTGTTTAAGCATCACGCAAAAACGACTGAAGCGAATGATATGAAATTGGGTGTCATGATAGGTGGTCACTCAACTTAAAACATAGGCGTCCAATTTTAAAAAAAATCTTGATTGGATTTTGAGATTTTGCGAAAACCCTTTCAAACTGCGTAAATTTGTGTTCGAGCATCACGTAAAAATGACTGAAGCGAATGATATGAAATTGGGTGTCATGATAGGTGGGCACTCAACTTAAAACGTAGGCATCCAATTTTTAAAAAATCGTGATTGGATTTTGAGATTTTACAAAAATCCCTTCAAACTGCGTAAATTTGTGTTCAATCATCATGTAAAAACGACTGAAGCGAATGATATGAAATTGAGTGACATGATAGGTGGTCACTCAACTTAAAACATAGGCGTCGAATTTTTAAAAAATCTTGATTAGATTTTCAGATTTTGCGAAAATCGTTTCAAACTGCGTAAATTTGTGTTCAAGCATCACGCAAAAACAACTGAAGCGAATGATATGAAATTGGGTGTCATGATAGGTGGTCACTCAACTTAAAACATAGGCGTCCAATTTTTAAAAAATCCTGATTGGATTTTGATATTTTGTAAAAATCCTTTCAAACTGCGTAAATTTGTGTTCAAGCATCACGTAAAAACGACTGAAGCGAATGATATGAAATTGAGTGACATGATAGTTGGTCACTCAACTTAAAACATAGGCGTCGAATTTTAAAAAAAATCTTGATTAGATTTTGAAATTTTGCAAAAATCATTTCAAACTGCGTAAATTTGTGTTCGCACATCACGTAATAACTGCAAAGGTGAAAAAATGATATTTGGTGAAATGATAGGTGATATTTGGTGATATGAAATTTGGTCACACGATAGATGGTTGCTCAACATAAACTATAGGAATCCAATTTTTTAAACATTTTTATTAGATTTTGAGATTTTGTGAAAATTCTTTCAAAATACGTTTATATTTCTTCAAACATCACGTAATAACGAATGATACGAAATAGAGTGATATGATAGGTAGTTGCTAATCTTAATTTATAGGCGTTGAAATTTAAAAATACACTGCTGGCCATCGTAAATGCAACACCCTGAAGGAAGCATGCAAATAATATGAAATTTACAACATGCATTAGCTGAGGTGAGATATGCAAATGATTAGAATTTCAGCGCAGACGCACATCAAGCGCGCCTGTGGCGCCACCTCAAAGCGCTATTTAAGGCTTGGAGATTTCGACGGTTTCAAGTACAGCAATTGTGTTTTTCTTGCTTTTTTTTCAAAAAAACGATAAATTATGCCTCGTAGGAAACAACGATCATCTTTTGATCAAGTATCCGAGTTTGACAGAGGAAGGATAGTGGCATACCGAGATTGTGGGTTATCTTTCAGGGAAATCGGTCGTCGTATTGGACGAAACCAAACAACTGTGATGCGGATATGTGATCGTTGGGTGCAGGAGGGTACGACGGACAGACGTGATCGACCGCATCGACCTCAGTGCACCACGTCACGTGATGACAGGCAGATTGTACGCATGGCAGTGACGGACCGCTCAGTCACATCACGAACCATATCACAGCAGATTCAGTCTGTAACGCATCATCCAGTGTCTGCGCGTACCATTCGACGTCGTTTACAGCAGAATGGTCTGTCCGCAAGACGTCCGTTGCTTTGTCTACCTCTGACGCGGAACCACAGACGTCTCCGCCGCCAATGGTGCGATGAAAGAAGGATGTGGACGACAGAATGGAATGAAATTCTCTTTACTGACGAGTCACGCTTCTGTATGCAACACCACGACGGTCGGATTCGAGTCTGGAGACACCGTGGAGAGAGGATGCTGAACAGCTGCATTATGCACCGTCACACTGGTCCTGCACCGGGTATTATGGTATGGGGCGGTATCGGATATCTCTCTCGCACTCCTCTAGTACGCATTGCCGGTACTTTAACCAGCCAGCGCTACATCTCCGAGGTGTTGGAGCCAGTTGTCCTTTCTTACCTTCAGGGCTTGCCAACAGCCATATTTCAGCAGGATAATGCACGGCCACACGTGGCACGCATTGTCCAAGGGTTCTTCGTCAATCACCAGATTGAATTGCTTCCCTGGCCGGCGCGCTCTCCGGATCTTTCGCCGAGAGAAAACATGTGGTCCATGGTTGCTCAACGACTGACCCAGAGTTCATCCCCAGCTGTCACACCAGATCAACTTTGGCAACGTGTGGAAGCTGCTTGGTCTGCTGTACCCCAAGAACACATTCAAAGTCTCTTTGAATCAATGCCGAGGCGTGTGGCAGCTGTGATCTCCAACAACGGCGGCTACTCTGGGTACTGATTTTGGCAGGAACCACGCTTCATAGAATGCTGTAAATTTAATCATTTGTTACTTGGTCAACATGTTATCTACACAATAAATTTTGTTGTGATATCTCTTGTTTTTCTTGGTGTTGCAATTTGGGTGGCCAGCAGTGTATTTTGCTTACATTTTGAGATTTTTCGAAAATCGTTTTAAAATGCTGAAAATTTGTTCCAGCATCACGAAATAAAGACTGCAGGGAATGAAACGAATTTGGGTGACATGATAGGTTGTCACTAAACTTAAATTCTAGGCTTCAAATTTTTCAAAAT